>JAPXFQ010000756.1:0-420355 GCA_028564705.1 Apricaphanius iberus | reverse complement strand
GGTCCAACCAGAACCATCAGGTCCAACCAGAACCATCAGGTCCAACCAGAACCATCAGAACCATCAGGTCCAACCAGAACCATCAGGTCCAACCAGAACCATCAGAACCATCAGGTCCAACCAGAACCATCAGGTCCAACCAAAACCATCAGGTCCAATCAGAACCAGTAGGTCCAACCAGAACCATCAGAACCATCAGGTCCAACCAGAACCATCAGGTCCAACCAGAACCATCAGAACCATCAGGTCCAACCAGAACCATCAGGTCCAACCAAAACCAGCAGGTCCAACCAGAACCATCAGGTCCAACCAGAACCATCAGAACCATCAGGTCCAACCAGAACCATCAGGTCCAACCAGAACCATCAGAACCATCAGGTCCAACCAAAACCAGCAGGTCCAACCAGAACCATCAGGTCCAACCAGAACCATCAGGTCCAATCAGGTCCAACCAGAACCATCAGGTCCAACCAGAACCATCAGAACCATCAGGTCCAACCAGAACCATCAGTTCCAACCAAAACCATCAGGTCCAATCAGAACCAGTAGGTCCAACCAGAACCATCAGAACCATCAGGTCCAACCAGAACCATCAGGTCCAACCAGAACCATCAGAACCATCAGGTCCAACCAGAACCATCAGAACCATCAGGTCCAACCAGAACCATCAGGTCCAACCAAAACCAGCAGGTCCAACCAGAACCATCAGGTCCAACCAGAACCATCAGAACCATCAGGTCCAACCAAAACCATCAGGTCCAACCAAAACCATCAGGTCCAACCAGAACCATCAGAACCATCAGGTCCAACCAGAACCATCAGGTCCAACCAGAACCATCAGAACCATCAGGTCCAACCAGAACCATCAGGTCCAACCAGAACCATCAGAACCATCAGGTCCAACCAGAACCATCAGAACCATCAGGTCCAACCAGAACCATCAGGTCCAACCAGAACCATCAGGTCCAACCAGAACCATCAGGTCCAACCAGAACCAGTAGGTCCAACCAGAACCATCAGGTCCAACCAGAACCATCAGAACCATCAGGTCCAACCAGAACCATCAGGTCCAACCAGAACCATCAGGTCCAACCAAAACCAGCAGGTCCAACCAGAACCATCAGGTCCAACCAGAACCATCAGAACCATCAGGTCCAACCAGAACCATCAGTCAACCAGAACCATCAGAACCATCAGGTCCAACCAGAACCATCAGAACCATCAGGTCCAACCAGAACCATCAGGTCCAATCAGGTCCAACCAGAACCATCAGGTCCAACCAGAACCATCAGAACCATCAGGTCCAACCAGAACCATCAGATCCAATCAGGTCCAACCAGAACCATCAGGTCCAACCAGAACCAACAGAACCATCAGGTCCAACCAGAACCATCAGAACCATCAGGTCCAACCAGAACCATCAGGTCCAACCAGAACCATCAGAACCATCAGGTCCAACCAGAACCATCAGGTCCAACCAGAACCATCAGGTCCAATCAGAACCAGTAGGTCCAACTAGAACCATCAGGTCCAACCAGAACCATCAGAACCATCAGGTCCAACCAGAACCATCAGGTCCAATCAGGTCCAACCAGAACCATCAGGTCCAACCAAAACCAGCAGGTCCAACCAGAACCATCAGGTCCAACCAGAACCATCAGAACCATCAGGTCCAACCAGAACCATCAGGTCCAACCAGAACCATCAGAACCATCAGGTCCAACCAGAACCATCAGGTCCAACCAGAACATCAGAACCATCAGGTCCAACCAGAACATCAGGTCCCAATCAGGTCCAACCAGAACCATCAGGTCCAACCAGAACCATCAGAACCATCAGGTCCAACCAGAACCGTCAGATCCAATCAGGTCCAACCAGAACCATCAGGTCCGACCAGAACCAACAGAACCATCAGGTCCAACCAGAACCATCAGAACCATCAGGTCCAACCAGAACCATCAGGTCCAACCAGAACCATCAGAACCATCAGGTCCAACCAGAACCATCAGAACCATCAGGTCCAACCATAACCATCATGTCCAACCAGAACCATCAGGTCCAATCAGAACCAGTAGACCCAACTAGAACCATCAGGTCCAACCAGAACCATCAGAACCATCAGGTCCAACCAGAACCATCAGAACCATTGCTCCCACCTGTGATGAGCGTCTTGATGAGCCGGGCCTCGTCCTCCTTCAGATACTCCAACATTCCCTCAAAGTCCTTCTCCTTCCTCTGCAGGGTCACCTGGCGGATCAGCTCCGGCTTAATGTTCCTGCTCTGAGCTGCAGCAGCTGGAACAGAACCAGAACCAGAACCAGAACGCTTTAGAACACAGAAGGACGTCTCCATGATGACACGAGGAGCTCCTCCCACCTTCCAGCTCCTGGACCTTCTTCATGTAGATCCTCAGCTGCTTCTTCAGCTTCCTCTCGTTCTTCTCCAGTTTCTCCACCAGTTCCTTGAGGTCCTGCGAGTAGACAGAAACGGTTCAGGGACGTTTGTTGGGAAATGGTGGTTCTGGACGGTCCGGTTCGGTCCGGTTCCTCACCAGGTTGTCGTTGGTGAGCCGAGTGATCTCCTGCTGGACGCTGTACTCCACCTTGGCCTCCGGGGACAGCGAGGAGGTGTAGTTCAGCATCTCCTGCTTCTTCTCCAGGTCGTCCTTCAGCAGCTCGATCTGGGTGTGCAGAGCCTCCAGCTCGTCCCGGTGCTTCCGGGCCTGGTTCTGTAGCTGGGCCTCCAGCAGCCTGCAGAACCACAGGGTTAGACACCGCACAGGTCAGAACCAGAACCAGACATGAAAACGGGAGGAGCAGACGAGCTTCATCAGGGGGGAATTATAGACATATTTTATATTTAAAACCGTTAATATGGTTCATTTTGAGGGAAAAACAAAAAATCTGATTGCATTTATATAGCGCTTTTTGAGGCCCTCAAAGACTTCTATATTAAAGTATCATGTATATATATCATGTATATATATATATATATATATATATATACACACGTATATACATATATATATATACACACGTATATACATATATATATATACACACGTGTATATATATATATATATATATATGTATATACATATATATATATATATATATACATACATACACACACGTGTATATACGTATATATATATATATATATATATACATACATATACACACGTGTATATATATACACACGTGTGTATATATATATACACACGTGTGTATATATATATATATACACACATATATATATTCTCAAACAACCCGACTCCGAGAAGACCCCGGCATGACGGGGGCCGTTACCGGCCCTACACCGTCCACGGGTCAGGAGGACTCAGACAGAGTGTTGGTAGCCAGGTCTCCTAGTAGCTAGGAGACAGGTTAATGTTAGTAGCTATGCTGCTTTAGGCTAGGCTGTTGGAGGACATTATTAGGGTCTGTTCCTACTTTCTCTCCTACTTCTCCCCAACTGCATGATGTGCTGTCAATTCAAGCACTAACCTGTTTTCTATTATAGTAGGTGCTCCGGATTAGCCCTGCTTGACGACCCTGACTAAGATGGCATTGCAGTGACGGAAAATTCTCCACGTCCTGCAACAAACTTCTGCATCAGTTCTGTTGCTCTTTCTGTGTCTCTGTTATGTATTCTCCAAGCCACAGACGGTCGCGGCAGATAACCGCTTGTGCTGAGCCTGGTTCTGCCGGAGGTTTCTTCCTGTTAAAAGGGAGTTTTTCCTTCCCACTGTCGCTGCATGCTTGCTCAGTATGAGGGATTGCTGAGAATTCCACGACGCAATCTTCTGTGGTTCTGTAATTTCTACACTAAACATTGTATTGTAATAACTCTTTTTGTAAAGTGCCTTGAGATGACATCTGTTGTGAAATGGCGCTATATAAATAAACTGAATTGAATTGTATATATATATATATATATATATATACACGTGTGTATATATATATATATACACATATATATATACACACACATATACACATATATATATATGTGTATATATGTATATATATATATATATATATATATATATATATATATATATACACATATATATATATATATACATATATATATACATATATACACACATGTATATATATATATATATATATATATATGTATAATTCAAGAAAACAATTCCCTTGTTTTGTTGGCAGAATTTTTCTCAATCTCGTATTGATATTTTTTACGTGTTTCTAGAGAAGCCTTTTTCCACAACCACAAACCAAATGTAAATGCAATATTTATTTGTTAAAAAAGTAAGCTAATGCGTAGAGTCATTTATTTAAGTTTAGAGCAGGTCTGAACGTTAAAGAACAGTCATTAATAATTGAAAAAACTCCCAGGAGTCTGTGTATGATGACGGAGGGAGAACGTCTTCTTCTTCCCCTCTTTGGTTTCATTGTGTCGCATTGAGTCTGTTGGTTCTGACGCTCTAACTTTGGTTTTGGGTGGAACAAAAGCACGACCAGCTGCGTTCTGAGGCTCAAAGAGCCGTTTGTTCCACGGCTCAAGTTACCAAAGCACGTCCAAAATAAAAGGAAAGCAGACATGAGGTCTGTAGAAACAGATTGTAGTCCTCAATAACTTTGTAAAGATTGCTCTACTAGACTTTATGCTAGCTGCTGTTTCTGGTTCCTCACTGTTCTTAGTCCCAACGCAATATTTCCTCCTGTGGTTCTTAGTCAAACTGGTTATTCTCCTTTATAAAGCCACCATCAGTGGTGCCAAGAACCAAACGTAAGACCATGATGACGACTTTTGGTTGTAGCTCCCAAACTCTGGAATAATCTTCCTTTTTATATTAGGTCTGCTTAATCCTTGGTCCCTTTTAAAACTGTAATGAAAACACATGTTTATGAGAACTCTACTTTTACTGGTAACTTTCTTCTTATTGTGTCTTGTTATTAAGCACTTTAGGTTGTGTCAAGGTTGGAAATGTGCTATATTAATAAATCTTGTAGTGTGACCCATTTTTTGATTCAAAACGGTGAATTTTGCTAAAGATGAGGGATTTTCATGTCTGCAGACCAAAGGTCCACCACCACGGCACCACCTTCACACAGGGAGGAGAAGCTAACAGGAAGTGAGGAGAAGCTAACAGGAAGTGAGGAGAAGCTAACAGGAAGTGAGGAGAAGCTAACAGGAAGTGAGGAGAAGCTAACAGGAAGTGAGGAGAAGCTAACAGGAAGTGAGGAGAAGCTAACAGAAAGTCAGGAGAAGCTAACAGGAAGTGAGGAGAAGCTAACAGGAAGTGAGGAGAAGCTAACAGGAATGGAGGAGAAGCTAACAGGAAGTGAGGAGAAGCTAACAGGAAGGGAGGAGAAGCTAACAGGAAGGAAGGAAAAGCTATCAGGAATGGAGGAGAAGCTAACAGGAAGTCAGGAGAAGCTAACAGGAAGGGAGGAGAAGCTAACAGGAAGTGAGGAGAAGCTAACGGGAAGCGAGGAGAAGCTAACAGGAAGTGAGGAGAAGCTAACAGGAAGGGAGGGAAGCTAACAGGAAGTGAGGAGAAGCTAACAGGAAGTGAGGAGAAGCTAACAGGAATGGAGGAGAAGCTAACAGGAATGGAGGAGAAGCTAACAGGAAGTGAGGAGAAGCTATCAGGAATGGAGGAGAAGCTAACAGGAAGTGAGGAGAAGCTAACAGGAAGGGAGGAGAAGCTAACAGGAAGTGAGGAGAAGCTAACAGGAAGTGAGGAGAAGCTAACAGGAAGAACACACACACACACAGAGACCTGGCTACTTGTTTCAGACCCTGGTAGGCCAGGCCCAGTTCCCCGTCCTCGTTCAGAAGACACCAGTCCTGCATCTTACTGGTGTCCAGCAGCACAGAGACAGAGAGACAGAGACAGGAGGACAGAGCAGCAGAGGGACGGTGGCATTAATGCAGCATCATAATAACCCAGGATGTCTCACCACGTCTGGACCGGACCAGGTCATTATTCTGATCAGAACACCAGGAAACGGGCTGTGGACGGAGCTGCTAGAACCTCATGAAACGTTATCTGCTTCTGATCAGAGGAGGGTAGTAACTAGTTACATTACAAGTATCTAGGAGTATCTCTACTTCTCTGTACTTTTTACTTTTGAGTAATATCAGTATGTAGTACTCTGGATCAGTGATGCCGGTAACGCGTTACTCCTAATATGACCACTTTTTTAGTAACAACTAATCTGACGCGTTTCTTTTTTCATACAGGTATTCAGATTAAAGTTACTTGTTAAAGTCACTGTGAGTTACTTTTTTTGTCATTTTCTTGAGCAAAAATATATATTTGATACATGCCGGCAAAAGCATTAAGAAAGCAAGTATCACTGGCGGTAAATATGGTCCTACCTTCAACTACTGCCCAAACAGCTGATAATCTCCTTTGCGGGCGCCATGTTTGTTTTGGCCTGAATCTGAGTTCTGTACTCTGTAGGTCTACTCTGCCCCCTAGTGGAACTCCCCAGTAGTACATGCAGTGAGAGAGCAAGTATGTCCCCAAGACACAGCTTATTCCTTTATAGTTGCTGGTGTCAATGTGAGGTTAAAAAACAAGTATATTTCCGTTCTTACTGTTAAATAAAGTGATTATTGGTAAAGGTGGTTAATGTGTTTATGCTTATCATAACTGCTCTTATTTATAAATTGTTTTAACTTGTCTAAACACACAAGGAATCATTCTGTCGGTTGCTAATACACTTTTATTCTATTCTAAATAATGTTAGCTTTACCTGACTACAATGTTTGGTTCTGTATCAACCTCTGGTTCTGATAGTTCTGCAGGTTTTATGGGTTTCTACTGGCTACAATTGTGCTGTAATTCCTAGATATAACCAGCAGGAGGCACCTGGATACCAGGAGAGAAAAACTGAACCTGATGAACAATAAAATTATGTTATCTAACTATCTGAGGTTTATAATTATGAGGTTATTTTATCTATCTGAGGTTTATAATTATGAGGTTATTTTATCTATCTGAGGTTTGTAATTATGAGGTTATTTTATCTATCTGAGGTTTATAATTATGAGGTTATTTTATCTATCTGAGGTTTATAATTATGAGGTTATTTTATCTATCTGAGGTTTATAATTATGAGTTTTACTATTGTTTTAATTATGAGGTATTTTATTATCGAGGTTTTATTATGAGGTCATTTTATCTATCTGAGGTTTATAATTATGAGGTTATTTTATCTATCTGAGGTTTATAATTATGAGGTTATTTTATCTATCTGAGGTTTATAATTATGAGGTCATTTTATCTATCTGAGGTTTATAATTATGAGGTTATTTTATCTATCTGATGTTTATAATTATGAGGTTATTTTATCTATCTGAGGTTTATAATTATGAGGTTATTTTATCTATCTGAGGTTTATAATTATGAGGTCATTTTATCTATCTGAGGTTTATAATTATGAGGTTATTTTATCTATCTGATGTTTATAATTATGAGGTTATTTTATCTATCTGAGGTTTATAATTATGAGGTTATTTTATCTATCTGAGGTTTATAATTATGAGGTCATTTTATCTATCTGAGGTTTATAATTTTGAGGTTTTTATTATTTTTTTTTTGAGGTTTATAATTATGAGGTCATTTTATCTATCTGAGGTTTATAATTATGAGGTCATTTTATCTATCTGAGGTTTATAATTATGAGGTTATTTTATCTATCTGATGTTTATAATTATGAGGTCATTTTATCTATCTGAGGTTTATAATTATGAGGTTATTTTATCTATCTGAGGTTTATAATTATGAGGTCATTTTATCTATCTGATGTTTATAATTATGAGGTTATTTTATCTATCTGAGGTTTATAATTATGAGGTTATTTTATCTATCTGAGGTTTATAATTATGAGGTCATTTTATCTATCTGAGGTTTATAATTATGAGGTTATTTTATCTATCTGATGTTTATAATTATGAGGTCATTTTATCTATCTGAGGTTTATAATTATGAGGTTATTTTATCTATCTGAGGTTTATAATTATGAGGTTATTTTATCTATCTGAGGTTTATAATTATGAGGTCATTTTATCTATCTGAGGTTTATAATTATGAGGTTATTTTATTATCTTTAATTATGAGGTTATTTTTCTATCTGAGGTTTATAATTATGAGGTCATTTTCTATCTGAGGTTGTAATATGAGGTCATTTTTTGAGGTTTATAATTATGGGTTTTATCTATCTGATGTTTATAATTATGAGGTTATTTTATCTATCTGAGGTTTATAATTATGAGGTTATTTTATCTATCTGAGGTTTATAATTATGAGGTCATTTTATCTATCTGAGGTTTATAATTATGAGGTTATTTTATCTATCTGAGGTTTATAATTATGAGGTTATTTTATCTATCTGAGGTTTATAATTATGAGGTCATTTTTTTGGGTTTTTATCTATCTGAGGTTTATAATTATGAGGTTATTTTATCTATCTGAGGTTTATAATTATGAGGTCATTTTATCTATCTGAGGTTTATAATTTTGAGGTTATTTTATCTGTCTGAGGTTAATAATTATGAGGTTATTTTATCTATCTGAGGTTAATAATTATGAGGTCATTTTATCTATCTGAGGTTTATAATTATGAGGTTATTTTATCTATCTGAGGTTTATAATTATGAGGTCATTTTATCTATCTGAGGCTATTTAGACAGATTTTGAGAACATCAGCACTGAAGCAATTGTAGAGCGTTGAGACAGAAGATGACAGGGCTGACCCACAAGCGTCCAACAGGAAGTAGAGGTTAAGATTCCCGTCTGTCTCTTCACCGAGACGTCCTGAGGAGGACATGGACTTACTTCTTGGACTCACAGAGTCCATGGTACGCTTTGAGGGCCTCCTCTTTGTCCATCGGCTCCTTGCTGTTGTTCAGTCCTTCATCCGCCTCACCTTCCTGTTCAGACAGAGACGAGACGACATGGAGGACAACATGGACACATTTTTTCCTTTTGTCCAAAAGACACAGAGAAAACTTCTGTTCAGACCTAAAAACCTGATTGGTTCTGCAGTAAACCTCAAAGGTTTCATTTAATTCCTTTATTCTGATGCAAAACTGTTGTACCGATCCCAGACAGAACAGGTCAGAACCGGCGGGTCCAACGGGTCACTGAGGGCCGTCAGAACCAGCGGGTCACTGAGGACCATCAGAACCAACGGGTCACTGAGAGCCATCAGAACCAACGGGTCACTGAGGACCATCAGAACCAACGGGTCACTTAGGACCATCAGAACCAACGGGTCACTGAGGACCATCAGAACCAACGTGTCACTGAGGACCATCAGAACCAACGTGTCACTGAGGACCATCAGAACCAACGGGTCACTGAGAGCCGTCAGAACCAACGGGTCACTGAGGACCATCAGAACCAACGGGTCACTGAGGGCCGTCAGAACCAACGGGTCACTGAGGACCATCAGAACCAACGGGTCACTGAGGACCATCAGAACCAGGAACTATCAGGATGAAGATGTTTATCTCCAAGAAGCTTCATCAGTTTTAGGAAGAACTGAAGTTTAATCAGAAATAAAAGAGTAAAAACATCCCCAGGTAAACGTGTCCCACATGAATAGTTATTTATATCATTTTAATTATAGAATTTGATCTTCTTTATCATTTCTCTCTGTTCAGACCTGTTAATATCCTGAAACATGAAGAATGAATAATACAGAATCATGGTACATAAACGGTTGCAAATATAAACTTCTATGCAGATGATGTTGGGATTTATGTGTGAAGATCAGCCTAAATTTGATCCTGTGAGGAAAAGAGAGGAGACTCACGATGCGTTCGCTCTTCTCCTGCAGCTGGGCGTTGCTCACGATCTGAGTCCTCAGGATAAGCACCTCCTCCTTCCGGGCGTCTAGCTCCTCATTGGCTGACTTCAGCTGACTGAGCAGCAGGTTGTAGCTGTCCTGCAGCTCATTGGACGAGCTGTCCTGTGACGCCCGATCGCCGATGGTCTTCCTCAGCTCGTTCAGGTCATTCTTCAGCTTCTTGTTCTCTGTTTCGAGCTCCTGTCTCTGTTGAGGAACGCGGCTTCTGTTAGCTTCTTACTGGTTCCAACAGAAATCATCAATCACATCTAACTAAACAGTTCTCATTAAAGCTTTACACCATCAAGAACCTTATAAAACGTTTCTGTCTGGAATGCTCTACGCAGATGACACCCTGCTGTATGTCTCATCCCCACCAGATGGCGCCACAGCTGATAGGGGTAAATTAATCTGGGGACTATTTCTCCTGCTGCTAGCACTGCTCTAGGCAACCTATCTATATTTTAAGTTTTACAGAATAATAAAAAGCTAACTATAAAAACTATAGTTGAATTTAAAGTTGTATATTGTTGGTCATAACACCGTTAATTACAGTTTCCGACATTACAAGAGCGTTATTGTTACGATGTGGTTCGTTACGATTGTTACGTTGTCGTTAAATGTAGTGCGTTAGTTCCTCCTCGGTGGAATAGTTTTGAACATTTATCCAATGAAAGTGATCAGAATAAAGCAAAACTCTCTGCATAAATGTCTTTTCTGGTTGCTTCATTGGGAGGAATTCCCCCTACATGCCCTTTCTTTGCGTCGGTAGTTAATCTGCAATGATTGGTCGCTTCCAGTCCGCCTACGGTGCAGTCAGAGATGATTTGCTGTCAGCTTGCGGTTAACGAGACGCATTGGCTTTAGTTATCAGAAGGGTTGCCAACTACTTCTGTATTTAGAAAAAAATATTAAAGTAATAAAGAACACGATTTGTGTCGTATTTCTGTCTCTGAGTTTTGTTGTCACCAATAAGATACGCACACTTACGATCTGTCTCAGCTCATCTGTGTAGGTTAGCTCTTACTGCTGCTAACAAGGAAGATGTGAACATCAACTGTATCACTGTTTAAAGTTAAATACGACTTTGTTCTAAAGATAATTATTTTTTGTATTTTGCACATTTACAGTCTTGATATCCTACTGTTTTAAGTAAATGATAAGTGTTGTAATGATAATTGTTTTCCATATATTACATCTTGGTTTTGGGTGAGAGCTGTGCCGGAGGCTCTCGCTGTTGGGTGTTCCTTATTTTTTTATTCATCTTTACAAGGAGTTGGCAACCAGTTAGCAGTGATGATGCCCAGAAACCCTTATTTTGAATCTTAGTTACCTGGACTGCGTGAGTAAAGACCCATAACCCCTGGACTACAGAGTTAAACACCTTTTATTGTTTAACGGTTTACTTCTGTTGTGAATTAATTACTTGGAAGTACAGGTTATGTACTTGACTATTTGTCTTTGATCGTCAGAGTTGGATGTTTTTGCTATAGAGTTAAAAACACTATGTTGTTTAGTTATTTTTTTAAATATGATACTTGATATGATACTGTTAATGAGGAATATAGAAAGTTATGAACAAGTAGACTAAATGTCTCTTCTACTCAACGCATTTTTAAAAACAGGAAAAAACTCACATTTCTTTGATATATGGAAACGGTTGTTTTTACAGTAACAGTTACTTTTCACTCTGGGTTACCTGTGGGATGGGCTGGGAACTGTTTTACTGAGAGGTGTAAGGTGAGCACTGGGCGTGTCACATGATGAAACACAGACCATAATATCCTGCAACACCAGACATGCCGACACACCCATCCTACCTGCTGACCAATCAGAGACGCCGACACACCCGTCCTACCTGCTGACCAATCAGAGACGCCGACACACCCGTCCTACCTGCTGACCAATCAGTGACGCCGACACACCCGTCCTACCAGCTGACCAATCAGAGACGCCGACACGCCCGTCCTACCTGCTGACCAATCAGAGACGCCGACACACCCGTCCTACCAGCTGACCAATCAGAGACGCCGACACGCCCGTCCTACCAGCTGACCAATCAGAGACGCCGACACACCCATCCTACCTGCTGACCAATCAGAGACGCCGACACACCCGTCCTACCTGCTGACCAATCAGAGACGCCGACACACCCGTCCTACCTGCTGACCAATCAGTGACGCCGACACACCCGTCCTACCTGCTGACCAATCAGAGACGCCGACACGCCCGTCCTACCTGCTGACCAATCAGAGACGCCGACACGCCCGTCCTACCTGCTGACAAATCAGAGACGCCGACACACCCGTCCTACCTGCTGACCAATCAGAGACGCCGACACGCCCGTCCTACCTGCTGACCAATCAGAGACGCCGACACACCCGTCCTACCTGCTGACCAATCAGAGACGCCGACACGCCCGTCCTACCTGCTGACCAATCAGAGACGCCGACACGCCCGTCCTACCTGCTGACAAATCAGAGACGCCGACGCCGACACGCCCGTCCTACCTGCTGACCAATCAGAGACGCCGACACGCCCGTCCTACCTGCTGACCAATCAGAGACGCCGACACGCCCGTCCTACCTGCTGACCAATCAGAGACGCCGACACGCCCGTCCTACCTGCTGACCAATCAGAGACGCCGACACACCCGTCCTACCTGCTGACCAATCAGAGACGCTGTTGGTAGTTGATGCAGCGTCTGGTTCTGTCCCGGTCTGCAGACAGAACGCCATCTGCATTCCTACAGACGCTCCTGTTTTTGCTCCGTCTCTCAGGCTGGTACCGACCAGGTCTGGGTCTGGTGGACTCAGCTCCATCACCACTACCTCCAACCAGCAAAGGACTCTGACCTGGTTCTAATGGATTCTCTAACAATGCAACCTGGACGTCTTCTAGCTGCTGGATTTCTGTCTCTAGAACATGAAACCAGCAGCTCTGACGTTCTAGACCCAAACCAGCCCGGCTAAGATGGAGCCGGTTCTTCTGAGGTACCTTCAGGTTGTCGTAGGCCAGGTCTGCAATCTCCACATCAGATGTTGGGCTTCTGGGCTCAGGACCCTTCAGAGAAAGACAAACATGGGTCAGTCAGGTTGTCTTATCTCCTGTGGAAACTCGGGCCTTCAGGTCCAGAAGCTGCAGCAGACCCGGTCCATCAGGATGCCCACCTTACGCTTGGCGAGCTCCTCCATCTTGTCTAGGTTGGCCTGGAGCCTCTTCCTCTCCGTCTCCAGCTCCCTCACCCGTTTCTGCAGCTTCATGAACAGACTGATGTCCATGGCAGCCTTCTCCAGGCCCATCTCCTGAAACAGAACCAGAACCAGAACCAGAGGATTTACTAGCAGAACACACTGTGGACACAAAGGAGAAGCTCCACCCCCTGACTCACGTCTACCAGCTGGATGGAGTCCTCTGTGTCTCCGACCTCGGAGGTGGAGATGGACGGGTAGTTGGAGTCCGACTCCAGGCTGCTCTGATTGGACGGGTTCCTGTGGTGGCCCGGGTGGAACTGGAGAACGGTAGAGAGAGAGAGACGGTTAAACGGGACTGACAGGCCTCAGAAATCTGGTTCAGTCCAGTTAGACCAGAATCTGGTTAGGGTTAGAGGTTAAAGGTCTACAGAGGTTAAAGGTCTACAGAGGTTAAAGGTCTGCAGAGGTTAAAGGTCTACAGAGGTCTGAAGGTCTACAGAGGTTAAAGGTCTACAGAGGTTAAAGGTCTACAGAGGTTAAAGGTCTACAGAGATTAAAGGTCTACAGAGGTTAAACGTCTACAGAGGTTAAACGTCTACAGAGGTTAAACGTCTACAGAGGTCAAAGGTCTATAGAGGTTAAAGGTCTGCAGAGGTTAAAGGTCTACAGAGGTCTGAAGGTCTACAGAGGTTAAAGGTCTACAGAAGTCTGAAGGTCTAGAGAGGTTAAACGTCTACAGAGGTCTGAAGGTCTATAGAGGTTAAAGGTCTATAGAGGTTAAAGGTCTACAGAGGTTAAAGGTCTACAGAGGTCTGAAGGTCTACAGCGGTTTCTCTGCAGAAGGTCAGAGGTCAGACTCACCTTGCTCAAGGACATCTCCTCCTTTAGGTTATCGTATCTCATCTCCAGCCTGGAGTACTCTTTGAGGAGGTTCTGGTAGCGTTCTCGCTCCTGGTTGAGCTCCGTCTCCAGAGACGCGCTGTTTGCCTCCACTGATGAACAAACAGGAAGCGGTTAGTGAGGAGAACCTAGACCAGGAGAACCTGGACCAGGAGAACCTGGACCAGGGTCCCCTGGCGGCCCTCTGGCGGCCCCCTGGTGGCCTCTTACCTGTAGAGCTCGTGGACTGCTGCTGGAGCCGTCGGTTCAGCTCCTCCTTCTCCGTCTTCAGCAGTATGTTTTCTCTCTCCAGCTCCTCCACCCGCTGAAGATCAGACAACACCACAGTCAGCTCAGGTTACCATGGAGACGGGGCTGAGACCTTCATGGAGGACCTCAGGAAGCAGTAGGTCTCCATGAAGAAACGCTCCGGTGAGCCTCACCTGGACGAGGCTCATCTTCTCGCTGCCGAGCTCCTCTTCTATCCTCTTCCTCAGGGCGTGCGCCTCCTGCAGCTCCTCCCGCAGCAGCTCCACCTCCTCCTGCAGCGACACCACCTGGCCTCCGTCGGGCTGCTGGCTCCGGATCTGCTCCAGCTCCTTCTGCAGCTTCGTGACCTCCGACCCCAGCGAGGCGTTGGCCGTCAGCAGCTGCTCGTTCTGCGTCTTGTACTCCTTTGACTGAAAGCGACAGAGAGTTGGAGGCGTGGCTGCGACCCTGGCGTACCTGAGGGGGGCGTGGCCACCTACCTGCTCGTCCACCTTCCTCTGCAGCTGGACGATCTTGTTCTCCATCCCCGTGTTGAGGTTCTTCAGGTGCTGAGCGGAGCGCGCCTCGATCTTCAGCTGCTTCAGCTGCCGCTTGGCCCGCATCCTCCTGAAGGCGCACTGGATGATGATGGCGGCGTCGCGCGCGCGCCGGAACTTCTTCCTCTGCAGCCAGCCGCGGACGTGCTTCTGGATCACCATGGCCTTGTGATGCAGCATGAACTGTGGAGGAACACCAGCGTTCAGCAGGGATGTCATTACAGGACGGACCAGAGGAAGTCTGAACCTGGACTCACAAATAAAAGCCTCCCGGGGAGTCTTCAAAATAAAAGTCTCTCTAACATGTTAAATGTCATGTGATCAGGTGGGGTTAGGAAGGAGTCGTTCTGACTTTCAGAATAAAAGACTCTATAAATCACACGGTGAGATTTATTCAGGGTTCCTTCAAAAGAAAAGCCTCACTGCCTCCGTCTATATCAGTGCTTCTTAAATATTGCCAGATCCACATTTAGAATATTTAAAGATAGTATATGAAACATGAGCACGATAGCGCCATCTAGTGTATCTTGGTTGTACTTACAACAATAAAAACATCATTCCAGCTGTTGGGTTGCCAGGTTTGCTGCAGATACCACCAGTGACCAACCTGAACTGTGTCCAGTTTGGAATGTATGCTTGAGAAGTTTAGCTAACAGCTAACGTTAGCAATGTTAGCTTACCGATCCAGGAGGAAAGTCTCAGTTTCTGCGTGTGTTTCATGGCGTAGAAATGTTTTATGTGGGTCCATCTAGTGTAGGCTTCACGTAAAACTACTCTAGTTTCTGTTAGCTAGCTAGTTAAGTTAGCTAGTGAGTTAGCTTACCAATCCAGGAGGAAAGTCACCGTTTCTGCGTGTGTTTCATGGCGTAGAAATGTTTTATGTGGGTCCATCTAGTGCAGGCTTCACCTAAAACTACTCTAGTTTCTGTTAGCTAGCTGGTTAAGTTAGCTAGTGAGTTAGCTTACCGATCCAGGAGGAAAGTCTCCGTTTCTGCGTATGTTTGATGGCGTAGAAATGTTTTATGTGGGTCCATCTAGTGTACGCTTCACCTAAAACTACTCTAGTTCCTGTAAGCTAGCTAGTTAAGTTAGCTAGTGAGTTAGCTTACCGATCCAGGAGGAAAGTCTCAGTTTCTGCGTGTGTTTCATGGCGTAGAAATGTTTTATGTGGGTCCATCTAGTGTAGGCTTTACCTAAAACTACTCTAGTTCCTGTTAGCTAGCTAGTTAAGTTAGCTAGTAAGTTAGCTTACCAATCCAGGAGGAAAGTTACTGTTTCTGCGTGTGTTTGATGGCGTAGAAATGTTTTTTGTGGGTCCATCTAGTGTACGCTTCACCTAAAACTACTGTAGTTTCTGTTACCTAGCTAGTTAAGGTAGCTAGTGAGTTGGCTTACCGATCCAGGAGGAAAGTCTCTGTTTCTGCGTGTTTGATGGTGTAGAAATGTTTTATGTGGGTCCATCTAGTGTAGGCTTCACCTAAAACTACTCTAGTTTCTGTTAGTAGCTAGTTAAGTTAGCTAGTGAGTTAGCTTACAGATCCAGGCGGAAAGTATCCGTTTCTGCGTGTTTGATGGTGTAGAAATGTTTTATGTGGTTCCATCTAGTGTAGGCTTCACCTAAAACTACTCTAGTTTCTGTTAGCTAGCTAGTTAAGCTAGCTAGTGAGTTAGCTGAAACATCAGAACTCATGAAGACGTAATAAATGTGGACGAGGTGAAGCTGTGAGGATCAGCAGAACCTCTGACTGCAGCTTCAGAACCCCGGTTCCCCTGACCCGATCCGGTTCTGTACCTCCCAGTAGATCCTGCGGGTGAACATGCCCCGGGCGAAGGCCTGGATGGTGACCACGGCCTGTCGGGTCCTCAGGTAGTTCCTCCTCTCTCGGACCATGCGGTACTGTTTCTGGCAGATCAGGGCGGCCCGGTTCTGTCGCAGGAACTCTGCGTACCTGCAGGGGGCAACGACAGGCGTCAGACACCAGAACCAACGTTTTGACCAATGGGAGGCCAGGGAGGACGGCTTTACCTGCGAGCCAGGTATCCCCGGCCGTATCTCTGCAGGCCGATGGCGGCCCGGCGGACTTTCCGGTACCGGATCCGCTGGAGCCAGCCCCGGACCGTCTTCTGGATCTTGATGCAGGCCGACCGGAACTTGTCGGTCCGTAGCTTCTCCAGGTAGGCCACCTGGCCGGCCCGGAAGAAGATCTTCGTCTTCCCGAACTGGAACATGTCGGGTTCCTGATGGGAGAACAGACGGAGAGCTCAGAGAACCAGAACCAGAACCAGAGACATCCAGGTCCAAAACATAAGACCTCAACAACCAGATTAACCCCATAAATCTGGTTCTGTCCGTGACTTCTCATCAATGCTGTCTGGGTTTCAGCTAACCGAGCAGAACCTGATGGAACAGAACCTTTGGACCTTTACTCTCCGGTATGTTTTCATGTTCGGTTCCGCTGCAGATATGTTCTGGATCTCCGGTTCTGGAGAACCTTCAGGTTCTGGATTCTTTAAGAAGACACAGATGTTCTGGTCCAGACTGACGGTGTTCCTATCGGATCAGAACTTTTCTCACCTTTATCAGCGTCTCCAGCAGGTTCTTGCAGACCTGCTTCTTGTCTGCTGACATCAGGTCCGACTTTTTCATCAGAACCCGGTACCGGCTGAAGAAGTCGGGGTAGGTCCACCTGCACAGATAGAGAGAACGTCCTATCAGGTGTCAGGAGGAGGTCACATGACCCCTGGTGGACGGCCGGCCGACGCTCCTCACCTGGACGGATACCCGGCGGCGCTGATCCGGATCGTCTCCAGAACCCCACAGGCCCGGAGCTGCTGCACGGCCCGCCGCGAGTCGAACCTGCAGAGACACACAGAGAGGTTAGAACCGCAGTAGAACCCGGATCCAGAGACGGGTCGGGTCAGAACCAGGACCCAGAGACGGGTCGGGTCAGAACCAGCAGCTTCACCTCATTCTGTTGGGCATCGGGACAAAGTGCTGCAGTGACGAGCAGCCGCCTGACTGCTGGGAACCCGACCAGAACATAATTTGATGATCCTAATTAGATTTTCTCTGACGCTTGGATCACATTCCTGCCCTGATGTTTATCTGCTGCAGAGGACCGGGTCAGAACCTCAGCCTGTTTAACCCCTCAGTGGTCCAAAATATCCAGAGATTCTGGTTCTGAACTTTCTCAGAACCTCTGGGTCCAGTTTAAACACCAGGCTTAGACGGACCGGGTTCTACTGAGTGAAGAAAGTCCCCTCCGCTCTGCAGCCTGTTACTGTCTGAACAAATTAGATTCTATATACAGTAATATTCTGTATATAGAATAATCTATTGGCCACGTCAGATTAACAACGATTTTATTAAAGACTTTTAGGACTTTGTGGCGGGTCTTGTTCTTAATGCAGAGCGTGTTTTAATCGTTGCTGTGTTTCTAAGCCCATTTTTAAGGATTTCCTGCAGATTCTTAGTTGCATTAACCGTATTAAATAGAGATATGCCAATATTCATTTTGGTATGTTCTTTCTGAGTGTGATGTACGGGAGTAATGTTAACAACAACGACAGCTCTGATGAAGGCGGAAGCGATTCGCTGAAACATTTCAGCTACAGGTAATATTCCTCCCTACCAGTCTGAGTTAAATAAGAACATAAAACAAGATATGCCAATATGTTACGATGTTTTATGCCACAATCCTGCATTAATATTCAAAATCAAAGTATCAATTTTTTAAATGATTTTAACTTGAATTTGGAGATAAAATTAAAAGGATGACTGCTAGTTGGAGGCTGTTTTCACTTTCTTGGTTCCAGTGGATCAACTAGATCTAGTAATCAAACTGGATGTGTTCTGGATAAAAAGGTTGGAGTGGTTAGTATGCTGGGACACATTTTATACAGTTAAATTCATTTAAAAAAAACACAATATATAGTCATACCGTATCGTCCCCTTTGTATCATGATAAATATGGTATCACCAGATTCTGGCAAATACTAATCCCTATTATTAAAGCTGTATCTGGTCCTACCCTACTACAGCTTTGACTTTTGCCCAAAAATCATGTTCAAAGTTTGTTTATTGATATTAACATTAAAAAATATTTGAATATTTATAGATTATATTTTGACCGTTAAATGTCTTCAGTAAGACCGATATTGGTATCAAACTTAAGTTCTATATGTTCTGTCCACCAGAGGGCAGTGTATCAATGTTAATAGACTACGTGCTCCAAAGGCTGACTGCATCCAAATACCTCTACTACGCTGCTACGTCTACTTTATAGTAGTATAACAGCAGTATGGGAGCGAGGTAGTAGATCTGAATCTGCAGTATGGATCAGAGTAGTACACATAAAGGTTCAGGATGTGTAATTCCGCCACAGTAAGCAGCTAGTGGACGCTACGGTATCCCACAATGCAACAGGAGCCCCAAAATCGTAGAAGAAGAGTGACCTCGGCTACTGAGGAACTGTAAACCATTGACAGTGCTGCAATGTCTGAGAATAAATGTAAAAGTGTAGCGATGTTACTGATTACTTTAATTGTTTTTGACAACTGATTAAACATTTATGATGATAAGTTCATGTTTAACGGGACCACAGACGACGTAACGTAACGTAAACATCGGGTAAAATGGTGGAGCAGTACGTCTTATTTCATGCCTACTACTCGCTCCTTTACTCAGAATCTGAATTGAAACGTTTACAAGCAAACACAAAAATTATTCCCATACGGTTTTGAATATAAAGAGATCATTAAAATTAGTTGGAATATCTTTCATTTTTAAAACATTTGACTTATATTCGAATGACGAAGTTCGGAGTCGAAGCCCTATCCCCTAGCGTAGCTTTCAGAGCCCTGCATGGTCAGACTCCTCCTTACATCAGTGATCTGATCCAGCCTTACTACCTGTTAGGATCACAATCACACTCAGATTTCACGGATCCTTCCAGGCTGTTGCTCCTGTACCTTTGCAATGATCTCCCATCCTCTTTGCAATCGATTCTCTTGAAACCTTCAAGAGCGAACTATCAGACTCAGGCTTTTAATAAGCAACCTTTTGTGCTGTTAGGATGTTTTGTGTTGTCTTGGCCTTTTATACTGTATATTTTTCCTGAATTATTTAGTTATTTATATATAATTGTTTGAAACACTTTGGGGCTTTGAAAGGTGCTATACAAATAAAAGTCCCTTTTGGACGGTAGGAACCTTGCGTAGTTCCTGTAACCTTTTCAGGAACCAGGCAGTTTATTTGGGCATTTGGTGAGATAAGAACCATGGCCCTCAGTTCCTAGAACCATTTTAGCTCCTACTCTGAGGCAGGAACTTTTGATGGTTCCATTGGGACTCAAATGATGAAGGTGTTTGGTGAACTTTTGATTTTTCTTTTTTTGTCTGCTTTTATTATACATCACTTTGGGCAGTCAGGTTGCTGAAAAGTGCTTTATAAATGAACTTGACCTTGACCCGTCCTGCGTGTTCTGGACCGGTCCGGTTCTGAAAAGGAGCGTGTGACTTACGAGAAGGCTTCCTTGAAGTCGTTGGGTTTGATGCAGCGGACGTAGTGAGGTGTGGTGGCGTTCAGAGTGTCCATCAGGAGGTGCAGCGACGTGCGGAACTGAAAGAGAAACGGCCTTCAGAACCAGAACCAGAAGCTGAGCAGAACAACGCAGCAGAACCAGAACCCACCTGATGGCCCACGGTCTTACGGTGCTCCTTGTTGGGAGCTTTGGGAACGTTTTTCAGGGAGCGGACGTTCACCTTGGAGGCCTTAGAGGAGGAGGAGGAGGAGTCGCTTTTGTCTTGGAACAGGTCAGCGACCAGCTGAAACTGGAGGAGACGGGATTACTGGTCCATACTGGGAGGGGAAGGTTCAGAAACTGGTTCTGGTTTCTACCTGGCTGGCCTTCAGGATGTTGATCTGCTCCTCGTAGACAGTGTCTCGGTTCTTCTCCAGGAAGCCTTCACACTGGTACTCCACCTGCAGGACCAATCAGGACGAAGAGGGTGAGAGGAGGAGGATGCTTATGATGAGTTATGCTAAGTTATGCTTAGTTATGCTGATTTATTGCTGAGTTATGCTTAGTTATTGTAAATGGACTGAACTTATATAGCGCTTTTCTAGTCATGTTGACCACTGGAGCCACATTCACCCATTCGCACTCACAAATGCGCATTCATACACCAATACAATTATCGGTAGGCAATTTGGGGTTAAGTGTCTTGCCCAGGGGCACAACAAAATGTGAATGGAGGAAGCTGGAATTGAACCTACAACCCTCCGATTGCAAGACAACTACTCCACCTAATGAGCCACAGTCGCCCACAGTTATGCTGAGTTATGCTTAGTTATTGCTGAGTTATGCTAAGTTTTGGTGAGTTATTGCTGAGTTATGCTGAGTTATGTTTAGTTATGCTTAGTTATTGCTGAGTTATGCTTAGTTATTCTTAGTTATGCTGAGTCATGCTGACTTATTGCTTAGTTATGCTTAGTTATTGCTTAGTTATGCTGAGTTATGCTGACTTATTGCTTAGTTATGCTCACTTATTGCTGAGTTATGCTTAGTTATGCTGAGTTATGCTTAGTTATGCTGAGTTATGCTGAGTTATGCTCACTTATTGCTGAGTTATGCTGAGTTATGCTTAGTTATGCTGAGTTATGCTTAGTTATGCTGAGTTATGCTTAGTTATGCTGAGTTATGCTGAGCTATGCTGAGTTATGCTGAGTTATGCTGAGTTATGCTTAGTTATTGCTGAGTTATGCTTAGTTATGCTGAGTTATGCTTAGTTATGCTCACTTATTGCTGAGTTATGCTTAGTTATGCTGAGTTATGCTTAGTTATTGCTGAGTTATGCTTAGTTATGCTTAGTTATTGCTTAGTTATGCTGAGTTATGCTGACTTATTGCTGAGTAATGCTGAGTTATGCTGAGTTATGCTTAGTTATTGCTGAGTTATGCTTAGTTATTGCTGAGTTATGCTTAGTTATGCTGAGTTATGCTGAGTTATGCTGAGTTATGCTTAGTTATTGCTGAGTTATACTTAGTTATGCTGAGTTATGCTTAGTTATGCTGAGTTATGCTGAGTTATGCTTAGTTATGCTTAGATATTGCTGAGTTATTCTCAGTTATTGCTGAGTTATGCTAAGTTATGGTGAGTTATTGCTTAGTTATGCTGAGTTATGCTGAGTTATGCTTAGTTATGCTTAGTTATTGCTGAGTTATGCTTAGTTATTGCTGAGTTATGCTAAGTTATGGTGAGTTATTGCTTAGTTATGCTGAGTTATGCTGAGTTATGCTTAGTTATGCTGAGTTATGCTGAGTTATGCTAAGTTATGGTGAGTTATTGCTTAGTTATGCTAAGTTATGGTGAGTTATTGCTTAGTTATGCTGAGTTATGCTTAGTTATGCTTAGTTATTGCTGAGTTATGCTAAGTTATGGTGAGTTATTGCTTAGTTATGCTGAGTTATGTTTAGTTATGCTTAGTTATTGCTGAGTTATGCTCAGTTATTCTTAGTTATGCTGAGTTATGCTGACTTAGTGCTTAGTTATGCTTAGTTATGCTGAGTTATGCTTAGTTATGCTGAGTTATGCTTAGTTATGCTTAGTTATTGCTGAGTTATGCTTAGTTATTGCTGAGTTATGCTAAGTTATGGTGAGTTATTGCTTAGTTATGCTGAGGTATGCTGAGTTATGCTTAGTTATGCTGAGTTATGCTTAGTTATGCTTAGTTATTGCTGAGTTATGCTTAGTTATTGCTGAGTTATGCTAAGTTATGGTGAGTTATTGCTTAGTTATGCTGAGGTATGCTTAGTTATTGCTGAGTTATTGCTGAGTTATGCTAAATTATGGTGAGTTATTGCTTAGTTATGCTGAGTTATGTTTAGTTATGCTTAGTTATTTCGGAGTTATGCTTAGTTATTCTTAGTTATGCTGAGTTATGCTGACTTATTGCTTAGTTATGCTTAGTTATTGCTTAGTTATGCTGGGTTATGCTTAGTTATGCTTAGTTATTGCTGAGTTATGCTTAGTTATGCTTAGTTATGCTAAATTATGCTGAGTTATGCTGTGTTATGCTGAGTTATGCTGAGTTATGCTGAGTTATGCTGAGTTATGCTTAGTTATGCTGAGTTATGCTGAGTTATGCTGTGTTATGCTGAGTTATGCTGAGTTATGCTGAGTTATAGTGTGTTATGCTGAGTTATGCTGAGTTATGCTGAGTTATGCTTAGTTATGCTCACTTATTGCTTAGTTATGCTGAGTTATGCTTAGTTATGCTGAGTTATGCTATGTAATGTCTTCTAATGAAATAGTTCATCCTCAATCCAACATAATCCACCGATAAAAACCTTGGTAAATTCCTTCCTTGCTAGCATGTCCAGATTAGCTTCTGATTGACATTGTTATGGAGAAATTTAGTTTTATGATTCATCTGCACTTTGTAATCAACTGTGATGCACATTTACTTAATGTTGTAGTATTAGCTTGAATGTTTAGTCTTATTGAGTGACGCCTTTACCCCGAGTCATGGTCAGAGAGTTTTGATAATGATATTCACCATCTGCCGTTACCATAGAGATGACTCTGTGACCAGGCTTTATTAAAATGTCTAACAAAGTTCACTGCTCTCTAATCTAAGAGAAAGGCGCCACTAAGATGAGCAGTTTTGCCTTGAGAATTGTGTTTTATCAAGTAGAATAGATAGACCGAGGTTGCTGGAAATAATATAAGCTTGTTGTTGTAAGACTGAGACGGGTCAGTATTTTGAATTTACTGGGATGTGATGCTGTCCTCCTGTATGATCAATTCTAATCACATTAAAACCTCCAAAACGCTTAAAGGAATCTCTCTCATTTTATTAAGAGTCTAAAATCCGATCACAACATCTTTACTGAGTCCTTCTTACGTGTATCCCTCCAACCAATCGCTGCACAGAATGATGATTGATGCATCAAATAGCCAATGTGTACATAGATATCTTTATCACAACTAAACTAAACATTATGTTTTATTGTTACACAGTTACACACCAGTAAGAGATCCTTTATACAATTTGTCCACTCGCTTTTAAAGACACTTTTAAAGCTTATATTTTTAGAAGATAAACAGGCAAACATCAAATTCCAATTCTGAGTATTTAAAATCGTATTACTTTTAGATTCTGACTGTTGAAAGTGTTTTCTTTCATACCTCAGCCATACCTCAGCTCTAAATGGTTTTGGGACAAGTCGAATTTGAATTTCTGTACATGTTTTTAAAACATTTAGGTTGAAAATAGCAGGAATGTTGAGACGTTTTAAACAGCTAGATCTCCTCTCACTCTAAATGTCCAATATTTACACATCAGACAGAACAGAGATATTTCTTTTCATTTAATTTTTGCATTTCTGAGCGACCTTTGAACCTTGAGATAGATGTCTATCAATGATAACCGTTTGTATCAGATATCAGTAAAATAGCCTCATTATTTACTCTATGTGTGCTAGATCTATAGAACAGATGAGGTTCTGTGGTTCTGACCCGTCTGGACCATTTCCCAGCTCTGTGGACCCGACGGTCCGGTTCTGCTCACCTTGTCAGCGAAGTGGACGATGATGAAGGACGTGTTGGACATTCTTGGCTTCTGGAAGTGTTCGCTGCTGGAGTTCTGCTTGTAGAGCTTCTGGGCCCAGTTCTGGTCCGTTCCCTTGGGAACCTGGAGAACAGAGTTCAGTCAGAGATCCATCACGGGTCCGGCTGGCCCTCCAGAACCGGTCCGTACCTTGCACTCCTCGTCCAGCAGGTCCAGGATGCCGAGCCGGGCCTCGATCAGGTCGATGCAGGGCTGGTTGTCGTAGAAGTCGATCAGCGTCCAGGGGATGTCCTCCTTCATGTACTCGTCCTGCTCCAGCTTGAAGACATGCTGTGGACACGGCGGGGGGGTCAGAGACAGCACGACAGACGCTCGGGCCGGGTCGGTTCTACAGAACTCACCGAGTTGAACTGCTGCTGCAGCTTCTCGTTGGCGTAGTTGATGCAGAACTGCTCGAAGCTGTTTATCTCAAACGTCTCAAACCTGCAGAGACACAAGCAGCGCTTAGAAGAGACGGAGCCGCCAGCAGGGGGCGCCGCCTCCAGCCGCTGTATTACCCGTAGATGTCCAGAACCCCGATGAAGGAGTGCTGCTTGGAGGAGGTGTGCAGCGCCTTGTTGATGTGCTCCACGGTCCAGTCGAAGAGGCGGGCGTAGATGTGCTTGGCGAGCGCGTCGCGGGCGTTCCCGGCCTGCCTGCAGGACATGTTTTTCACGAAGGTCTCCGAGGCCGTGGCCAGCTTCCTGTGGCACAGCCAGTGCTCCATCTGCTTCGGCTCCACGCCCAGCAGCCTGCAGAAGTGCTGCAGGTGGGCGTCGTCCCTCTGCGGCGCAAACAGAACCGGGTCAGAGAGCTGGTAGAACCTCACAGAGGACGCCGATCCGCTGGAGGACTTACACCGACGTGGCAGGACTCTCCGTCGCGCTCCGAGATGATCTCCACGTTCCCCAGGTGAAGGATGGAGGCCATGATCTTAAAGATGCTCATCTGGTTGCTCTCCTTTATCCCTGGAAGAACAAGAAGCGATTAGAACCCGACTTTATTCAGCCAAAGAAGCTCGGTCTCCTTTAGTTTGCAGTCTGGTGTGAGGAACAGTCAGTAAATGTTGCTCACAGGAGCTCAGCGCTCTGATTGTATGGATGCAGTAGATCTTCCAGGTAGGCGGGGTTTTCTGTGAGTAGCTCTCCATGTTAGAATCAGAATTTTACATTTGATGCGATATGAAACTGGTAACCAGTATAGATCCTTCAGTACTGCAGTGATAATTTCGAGGACCTCGCTAAGAGCCTTGCAGCGGCTTTTTGAACAGTTTGGAGACGAGTGGTTTCAAATAAACAAGCATGAATAAGAACTTCCATCTATGGACGCAACACTATATGTCTTAGTTCAGCAATATGAATATCTTTTGATGATAAAAACAAGATCTAGTCAATAATTTAACATGATGATCGAACGAGAAAGCAGAGTCAAACATTATTCCAAGCTTTTTAACAGAGGGCTTAACAGGGAGTCCTACAGGTTCTAAAAAGTCTTTAATCTTTCCTAAATTATTCCCGGATAAAAAACTCGACTACTTCTGTTTTCTCTGCATTTATTTGCAGACAATTATGAACTCTCCAAGCTTTTACATCATTCAAGCAATATAACAAAATACTGATCTTGGAAACTTAATTTGGATGAAAATATTTATAGAGCTGTATATCATCGGCGTAACATGATGTCCTTGGAAGAGGACAAGATGGAGCCGGGCGGTGACAAATAAAGCAAAAACAGCATGGGCCCTAAAACAGAATCCTGAGGAACACCATAAAAAACAGGATGAGATACGGGATGGTGTCAGAGCTTTAGACGAACTCTGGAAAAAACGTGATTTACAGAACAATAAAAATATCTGCAGTTTGAGATACAACTAGCTATAAATGTACTGAAATGATTGAGTTGTGAACATAAGCATGTTGAATAAACAGCATTATGGACATGTAGTAAAAGGTGTGAAGAAAGGAGGAGGAGAATCTTCTGCAGATGCTTAGTTGGATGAAATGTGACATGAGCGTTCAGACTGCAGTTGCTTTTTAAAACATTAGAAATGTTTCTGAATACGAACAACATATAAAAGTAAAAACATTTTAATGATGCTGTCCAGTTTATGACAGCAAACAGGAACAATCCAGATCCATCTCTTATTGTTTTGTGCTACACTGGGCCCCGTTTGCTCTGATCGCCGACACTGCAGAAACAGTCGTAGATCACGATTTTTTGGATCAGATGAATTAAAAGAAGACGTCTCACATTTCAACACAAACCGCCATGCAGCAGGACGGCCATGACAGATACAGAGTTACTACCTGGTGTCAGTGTGTGTGCATCGGTAGCATAACGGCTACAAGCCACGGTGTGTGTTTGTCTAACTGGAGCGGTGCAGGAACTGCGCTGGAACTGGAAATCGGTACCAAAGGCTCATTGACTCACTTTGGAAAATAGTAGCGAATGAATTATTTGTTAAATTAATTTTTCATTCAGGCTGGATTTTTGTTTGGTGCGTTGGGCAGATTTACTCTGCAAAAAAAATCATGTGAGCAGTGTACATGTGCCTAGCTTAGAGGAAACCCTGACTTTAGCCTATCACACCTGTATATTAATACATGAGATTCTAACATAAATAATGGTATATTTCTCCTTTAGTTTCTGTCTGCTTGTTCCCACAGGACAAGGAGCCCAGATGTTTTACCCAGTAGGGTGAAGGCCTCTCTGGTCTTCTTGAAGTCCTCTGCATCATTAACTCCCTCGATGAAGATGTTTTCTCCTAAGGACGTGTAGGTGAAGTCCTCGGCACTCGCTGGGAGACAAAATGAGACAAATCAGCAGCTGGAAGCCCTCCTTAGGACGACCCGACTAAACCAAACCCGACCAAACCAACCCGACCCAACCAAACCCAACTAAACCCAATGAAACCCGACTGAACCCAACGAAATCCAAACCAAACCCGACCAACCAAACCTGACCCTTAACCAAACCATTAGACCCCAACCAACCCGTCCTAACCTGAACCAACCAAAAAATCAGACCCAACCAACCCGTCCCAACCTGAACCAACCAACCTGACCCAACACGACCCAGCCAAACCCGCTGACTCACTGAGGCCGAGGTCTTTAAACTCTGGTAGACTGGCCGAGGCACAAAGCTGGTAAAAGATGTGGTAGTTCCTCTCGTCTTCAGCCTGGAGGACAGACGAGCGTCAGCTGGGATGGAAGGCAGCAGACAGCAAGCAGCAGGGGGCGCTACTCACCTGGAAGACAACACGGGACTTCTCCAGCAGGTACGTCCTCATGTTGGCTCCGATGATGTGGTAGTGTCTGCTGAAGCCGATCTGGATGTACTTCCCAAAGCGGCTGCTGTTGTCGTTCCGGGTGGTTTTAGCGTTCCCAATGGCCTGATGGGAAAGTTAGTTGGAAGGAAGATGTTAGACTAGGGTGAGGATACTTTCATTTCCAATGAACAGGACAGATAATCCAGTCTGGAAACATTTACAGAACTGGATTATGTAGTTAGAATGAACAGTTAAAGAATAAACTTTGGCCTTCATAAGAGCAAAAAATGACGTTAAAAATTTATGCAAGTTAATAAATGATCAAAATAATAATCCTCTCCTCAATTAGAAAATGCACCAGCAACAATAATAGTTCATTTTTTAGGCTGCACTGGACAAAAAATTCTATAATTTCTGACTTTAAGCCGCTACGTTTTCCCCACGCTTTGAAACCTGCTGTTAATTCAAGGATGTTTTTTACAGCTAACGGCCACTAGAGGGCCACTTCGATCCATGGATTGTACAGGTTACGTCCCTCACCTTTAAGGGATACTCACCTTTAAGTGGTGGTACTGCGAACGATGGAAGCAACACAGACTTTATGGGAGCGAGACAGTTTGTAAAAAACCCTCATTATGGCAAACAAACAAAGAAATGCATATGATGGCGGTTTTAAGTTACCAGCAGTCAATCTAGCTTCTAAAGAAGGAAATAAAGCTGCTTCACGTACTGTTGGCAGCAATGAATCGATAGTGACACAATGGATGCGAAGAAAGCTTTCAGAATTAATGAAAGCAGATGGCCTGAACTTGAAGACATCCTATTGTTTCCATTGTGTAGAAATATTAATAAAATGGAAGCTTCCCCAAACAACAATCCCTTCTGTGTACTAGCCCTTACATATAGTAATTAAACGTTAACAGCTGCGGTTTATAATCCGGAAATTAAGGGGGAAAAAATCTGAAATAACGTCCTGAGAAACGAGATATTATTTTCTGTTCAGTGTAATAAAAGTAAAAAGCAGCAATTTGAAAAGGAAAATACAAAGTGTCTAATGCAGACGCAACAAGCTCTACCCTGAACCAGAACAAACTGTTATAATCTGGATCTGACTCCCCATGTTGGCCTTAGGAGGCCGACGGATGCTCTGGTCCTCGTCCTGGAGGAAGGAGGCGAATCACGGCCATTTTCCCCCATTCTTCTTCTTCACTTGTAGTCCACTAAAGTAACTTTTGCCTCCGGTGGAAAATCTGTGTTTTCTTTTCGGCATCAAAAAGTGTCTTTAAAATTCACCTACATCATATGTTCGATCCAAGAAACATTTCAAACAGGATCAGAAAATAACTTAGTACTTCATTGACTCTGATTCATTTTCTGGCAGTAATGGACCCATGGACAGGAAGTAGAAGGGCGGGGCTTATGCTCCCCATTCATTCGTTCATCTTCCGCAGTGTAAGAAATGAATGACCTTGACTAGCAGCAGATTGCTTGGCTTAGTTATCATAGAAACTCTAGTAAAAACATTGTGTGACTCTGTGAACTAACTGGTTGAGAGCGTATTCTGAGCCCAGACGATTATTACTTATTTGCATTTCATCCTGTTCTGTGTCTGAAGCTTCATATAAGTCAGTTACTCTCAATAATATCCCTTTAACCTGGATTAGGAAAGCAGAGTGTTTTATTGTCTGATCGGGACAAGCAGATCTAAGAGGAACTTGTTCCACTGCATAAACCAGTGTTCCCTGATATTCTCTCAACTCTAAATCCCCCATTTGTTTATTGTGGCTTTCATCTGACCTGTGAGGGCTCAATTATGCGAAACAAGGTTAACACCCCAAGATCACATCTTATTTGGAAACAGCGACAGTAGAGGACCAAAGAAATGTTAATTCTACCATTCTGTTAGCCTTAATAGGAGCTGGCTTCATGGGAAAGTGACCCAGAGCGCTCTGTATTTGAACATTCAACCTGTGGAATAAACCTGATTTAATTTGGATTCCTCTCCTGGTCCTCTCCATAAAAGAACATGCATATTGGAAGAAGCCTAATATAGCAAGGTAGCAGAAGAGCTCCTAAGTGAAAGCGTAGAATAGGCTGAGATTCCAACATCATCCCTGACTTTGTTCAGCAGTTTTCTAGTTTCTGTCCCTGTGGATCTTTGCCACTTTTAGTCACACAGAAACATTTAGCAGCTTTGTGAACGGTGCTCTCCTCATGCATAAAGCTTTTGCTTTGACAGAAACGTGGCAAACAGCCGGCTGTCTGTTCCGTCTATAAACGGATCAGAACCAGGCACTAGGAACATTTTACAGAAGGACTGTTGTTCTGTCCCCATCACACCTGTAAGTTTAGATACTGTCCCCCTGATAAAACCCTGATCCATTCATCAATCTGTGAGTCCCTCCCAGACAGAACATGAACAGTGAACAGTGGATGGTTGGTCACAATAAGTTAGACTTAAAAACGCTTCGCTTCAGCTTAAGTTCAGACTGAGAAATCTTAGTCGTATTAAAGACGATGTCGTCTGCATAGAGAGGACTCCAAAATAAACCCACTCCTTCTCAGCGTGTCTGAGACCAGACTGAACCTCTGATTGTTAACAGATAGACCAACGGTGACCTCTGACCTCCATGATGGGGTTGGAGGCCAGGACCTTCTCCTCCACGTTGGCGTCGCTGGAGGAACCGCCCACCGTGGCGAAGTACCTCATGGCGTACTTCGCTGAAACCGTCTTTCCTGCTCCGGATTCTCCGCTCACAATGATCGACTGGTTCTTCTCATCCCTGAAACAGAGCAAAAGTGACTAAAGACCCAGAGTTCTGTTGCCTGATCAGCAGCCCATCGAAGCGGGCCTCAGGCGGGCCTCAGGCGGGCCTCAGGCGGGCCTCAGGCGGGCCTCAGGCGTACCTGGCCATCTGCTTGTACGCCTCCTCAGCCACGGCGAAGATGTGAGGGTCCATGTCGCCCATGTTCTGACCGCTGTAGGCGGTGATCACCTCCTCCCCGTAGATCTGCAGCTGTTCATACGGGTTGATGGCCACCAGGACGATACCTGGAACCCAGAGAACATGGTCTGAGAGAAGAGTTCAGGAGGAAGCAGCTGAGAGCAGATATCACCCGTCACTGAAGTCCTAGAACTCAATACCACATTTACCCTGAAGTTTGTGTTTCATTCAGCCAGTTTAAGGTGTCAGATGTACCGTAATAAACTAATTCATAATTCATTCTGGGCCAATCAGGGAAAAGCTCTGAGAACACATCAAAGCTGTAGACATGGGGGCGGAGCTTTACGTTAATGATGTCATCAGGTAGTATTACAGTAGATCCCACATATAGAGAGTAGATCTGAAACACTGAAAACAGCGTCAGAACTTGCTAACTGGTTAGCGTTGACAGGTGTCTGCACAGCAGCCAATCTAGAGGCAGCATTCAGGTTTTCTTGGCTCTGATTGGTTGAACCCAAGGAGCAGAGAACAGGAAGACCCCAGATGGGCAATAAATCAATTTTATTGATTTATTGGGTTTCATATTTTTGCAGATTTACTTTTCAAAAAAAAAAAAATTCTCTAGTTCTTATTTGGACTTTGAATTCAGGCCGAATTAAGATAAAAGAAAGTTTAAAAAAATACTTTCTGCCATCTATAATATTATTTTTAAGAATAAGATGGGAGAATAAAAAACATAAATTCATATCAAAAATTGAAAAATGCATAACAAAATATTTTTAATCTGTATCAAGCCGCTATTCCCTCTGAATTTTTCTCAAATATTTGTTTCAGAAAAAATAACATTTATTGTTAAAATAAAATGAAAAATAATTAATAAAAATATATATTTTTTAATTTATTAAAACAATTATTTTTAAATCAAATTAATTGTTTTCAAATGTTGAACTTTTAAAACTAAATTTTTAAATCAGGGCTGCCCAAAGTTGACCCCCACAAGCCATTTAATTCAGCTGACCAGGGGATGACTTAGATATGATACTAGAATCTACTAAAATCAGACAAACTATTAAATGTGCATCACCAATAAATATTTATTGGGCTCATATAGTCCTCACTCAGGGTGCTTACATTACATTTTAATATAAAATATCGCATTTTAGTTTTAAAATGAGCATGTTGGGTGGATTTGTGCACATATTTACATTTGCACGCTTTATAAGTCATATTTGATCCATGTATACAATGTCCCATGAGCCTTTGCTGCTGCACCAGATTGAATCAAACTACCTCCAAGTGGGCGGGTCACAACACAGCAGCTGTAGCTACAATGGAGCTGGCTTCCACCAAAAAGCGCTATATAAGTGCAATCTATTATTATGAATGTTGTTCACATAGAAAGGAAGGTTAAATATAATAAATAAAATTACTTTACGATGAGTATTTGTATAAATATTACTACATCGGGCCGTGGCTCTCTGATTTTCATTTTGGCCGTCTGAAGGAAAAACTTTGCTTTCTGATAATAGCACCAGGGAACATTAAATATGATCTAAAACAGTGATTTGTTTCATGTTGTGATATTTATGGTTATGAACTGACAGGTTTTTTCTATATTAGCCCCCGATGTTAGCGTCTGCTCTGCGTGTTGATGCATACTGAAGTATATCTAAAGCACCAATAAAAATGGAGGAAGTGTGTTAAAGCGCTGTCATAGCAACAACCAGGTGTGGTTCATATTAAAGCTGCAGACTGTAGGACGGTAGAGAAGCAGACAGGGGAGGGTTCCCCTGGTTCTGACCACAGTAGGTGTAGATGTTGTTGGACTCCAGGAAGCGGACCCTCAGGTTGTGCAGAACGGCCGGTTCATGCAGGTAGCTGAGCGCCGTCAGGTCGTTCTCCCCCACCAGGATGTCGGGGTTCCTGAGGAACGGCAGCGCGTTGGCCTTGGGACCCACCTGGTACTGCAGCGGCTGGACCAGAACACAGAAGTCAGTCAGAACCGTTCAGAACCAGCCGCACTGATGCTTAGTTACAGAGGCTTGGTCATAAACTTGTAGGAGAAACGGAGGAAGTGATTTATTTCCTGTCTGATCTGATTGGAGCGCATAAAACATAAACCAATAAAATACTAATAAAAACAGTGATGGTGAAGGACGAATGCGTCAGACTGTTGGACACGTCTCTGGATCTCATGATGAAGAGCTGGATTAGATTCAGAACTCGGTACCAAATCAGGAGGATGAGGAAGGACGGGGAAGCATGAACACACCTGCAGCTGATTGGTCCATCAGCTCTAAAAGCAACAAACAGGCAGGATGGAGGAAAAGCTCAGAAAGATCAGATTACAGCTGCAGTAGGAGACGACCATAAAAGGAGAACGGCTCTAGGACCAGAGCGGCCAATCAGAAAGGGGGAGGTGGGGGAGAGGAGGGGGGGAGGAGGGGGAGGAAGAGGAGGAGGAGTCCAGAGGATCTGACTGCAGCATCATTTAACAAACATTAATTATGAACAATTTATTATCTGCTGTCATCTGACCTCTGACCTGATGAAGGAAGCAGCTGCCCCATCATCATCATCATCATCATCATCATCATCATCACATCCATAATTTTAAATTATAATCAATAACGACCAGAAAGAAGCAGAAATAACCTGAATATTAAACTGACCAAGCATCAGATTATAGCTCATAATTATATTAACAGAAAGAAGAAGAATCAATAACATAATAATAGCAAAAGTAATAATATTATTATAATTTACTACTATAATAATAGTATATAATTATAATAATACAAATAATAATAATTCCCTGCATGAATTTACATTATTATTAATAACGAAACCTATCCAGCTCCGTCCTGGTTCTCTCCAGGACCGGTACTGTAACTGTTACTGGTACCGTAACGGTTACAGTACCAGTAACAGTTACAGTAACAGTACCGTTACTGGTACCGGTACTGTAACTGTTACTGGTACCGTAACGGTTACAGTACCCGTAACAGTTACAGTAACAGTACCGGTGCCAGTAACGGTACCGGTACTGTAACTGTTACTATAACTGTTACTGGTACCGTACCGGTTACAGTAACAGTAACGGTTACAGTACCGGTACCAGTAACGGTACTGTTACTGTAACTGTTACTGGTACTGTAACCGTTACTGTTACTGTAACTGTTACCAGTACTGTATCCGTTACTGTAACCGTTACTGGTACCACTACCAGTAACGGTTACAGTAACGGATACAGTACTGGTAACAGTAACAGTACCGGTACCAGTAACAGTACCGGTACCAGTAACGGTTACAGTAACAGTACCGTTACTGGTACCGGTACTGTTATTGTAACTGTTACTATAACTGTTACTGGTACCGTAACGGTTACAGTACCAGTAACAGTTACAGTAACAGTACCGGTACCAGTAACGGTACTGTTACTGTAACCGTTACTGGTACCGGTACTGTTACTGGTACTGTAACCGTTACTGTTACTGTAACTGTTACCAGTACTGTATCCGTTACTGTAACCGTTACTGGTAGTGGTACCAGTAAACTACCAGTAACGGTTACTGGTACCGGCCCTGTTACCGTTACTGTTACTGTAACCGTTACTGGTACCGGTACTGTTACTGGTACCGTTACTGTTACTGTAACCGTTACTGGTACCGGTACTGTTACTGGTACTGTTACTGTTACCGTTACTGTTACCGGTACCGGTACTGGTCCCGTCAGCACTCACCGTTCCATCCTCCAGCTGCAGGTGGAGAACAGCTTCTCCCTCCTTGTAGTCTTTGGTGATCTCTGCTGCCTTCCACACCTCATCCTGGTCCGGGACCCAGACCCGGGTAAACTGGAACACAGAACCAGTACAGATCAGAGGACTGGATCAGCAGCAGAACTGGCTGCTGGATGAGGATCTGAATCTGAAAGCAGGAAGTGGAACCATAGAAGGGGGGGGGGGGGGGTTCTTGGAGGTTCTGGTGGAACTGAAACTGAGCTGCTGAACACCACTGAGATGTTCCATCATACTGGTTCTACCGGTTCTACTACTGGTTCTACTGGTCCCAGTCCCTGCAGTTTAGAGGAGTTGATCACTTTATGTGAACTTTAATAAAAACAATTATTTTTATGTTCAATAAACCCCAGAGTTGCTCTATTGTTCTGCTTTTAGCTCAGAATAATCTAGTCCTGGTGTGCAGGGACTTCTGGGTAATGTAGTTTATAAACTCCAGCTTGTTCTCTGATCCTCCAACATCCCAGCAGAGCGGATCAGAACCTCAGCAGGAGGATGAGGAGCTGCAGCCGGTTCTGATCCGGTCGCCTGATAGAACCGTCTGAGCCTCCAGAAGATCAGAGTCCTCATTAACTGATAAGCTGAGGAGGACGAGGAGGTGATGAAGGTTAAATAGAACCCACTGATACTACGTATCCCACAATGCTTTGCAGCAGCAGCAGCAGCAGGGCTCAGATCCGTCTGAGTGGACCTACAGAGTCAGAACCTCCTGGTCCAGTTCAGAAGAACGGCTGAACCAGAACCACTGGAACCAGAACCGTCAGGTCCAGAATAAGGTTGAGATCTGAACCAGAACTTCTTCAGAACTCTTTTATCCAGAACCCTGCGGTTCTGATCCGTTCTGGTACTCAGAACCACGTGAACACCCAGCTAGACCACAGCCTGAGTTCTGACCCGGTTCTGGTCCAGACCTGAGAAGCAGAGACTGTAGCTCCTCCAAGAACGGACCACAAGGAACCTTCTGTAGGTTCTGGTACCATCGGATCAGAACTAGAGTTACCCAACAGGAAGTGACATCAGCGGCCTGCTCCATGTAAATGAGCTCATTTTCCTGCGGTTTACATGCAGGTGAGTCACCTGTGGTCACATGACCTCAGCAGGCTTCAGCTGGGCAGCAGAACCAGACTGGACCCGGTTCTGGAGGTTCTGGTGGTCAGCTGTCCCTGCTGGGAGTCGGCCAATCAGAGGTGGCCTGGGGACAATGAGAGGACTGTTTATCTGGGACACAGCGAGGAGGCAGCAGCCAATCAGGGAGCAGCATGGAGGAGGAGGAGGAGGAGGAGGAGGAAGAGATTATTTTCTTTGACTCGTTTATTCATTTTGAACCTTTGGCTGATTTCCTGCTGCTTTGACCTCTGACCCCTCAGGACTGCACAAACTTCTTTGTCGTTTTTCACATCTGAAAAGTGTGGAGTGCATCTGCTTCCTGTTACCTTCAGAGTCTGTGTGGCATTTAATCCCAGAATAAGAATAAGCAGCAATGTGTCGAGTTTCACGTGTTAAAAAAAAACATGATTTACTATAATAATAAAATGAGAAAAACATCAGAGTCCTGTGTGCCGTGGGGACATTTTTAAGGGACGGACCGACAGAAACAATATGGCTGCTGTGTTGTCATGATGCTAAAATTTCAAACTCCATTTGATGCTGAACAAAAATAAATCAATCAAAACTCGATTTGGAAGATAAAGCGATTTAAAAAGCCAGATTTGCTGAACAAATAAGACATTTTATCACCGATAATATTCATTTTATACAGCTGCATTAATTTATAGTTCAAAAATGAAATGCTTAAACTTTTCACGTCAGCCGTGTTTTTATGAATGCACACAAAAATCTGGTAGTACATAAAGTTTAAAACTTTAAATAATCAGCTGTTAAAATGAGAAAAATCACAGTATGAAAATATATTGACTAAAAATGGAAAAACATATTTAATCAAACTTGTGGAATCAGAAATCCCAAAAACACTTTAAGTTAAACAGTCAGTGTGTAAACATGGCCGCCAGGGAGTCCGTCGGTGTAGGATGAAGGAGGAAGCGTATGAATTACCAGAATGCCAAATACCACAGAAACATAACTTAGATACCAGTTTTATGTTTCCATTCATATCTATTTATCGAGTATTCAGACTGCAGCTAGTTTTAGCAAATCTTTGTCACTCTAACTGTGTAGCACGGTGTTAGCAGTGATGATAAAACGTTTGACTTTGCAGCGGCTCAGGTTCAGATTTCTGGCTGAAACGTGGAGGTTGGTGCTGATAGCGAGAGCAGCGCGTTCAGAGCGCCAGCGTGGTTTGTGTCTGACAGCAGCCAATCATGCTGCTGCTCCCAAAGGAACACCGAAAAATCACAGTTCATGGTTTAATCTAACCACTGGAGTAGAAGCCAGGAATGCACCGATACTGCTATCAGGTACCGGGCCGATACCGTTCTAATGTGCTCGATAAAGTTAGACAATAACATCAACCGATGCCTAAAACGTGGAAACTCTGCAGTAATCTCACTGAAAACGTTGATTTTTCACTTGGAATCTGAGTTTTTATTAATATTTTCATTTCTTTAACAAGCAGAGAAGAAAATCTAACTTTTTTTTTTTTGCTTGTCTGATATCGGTAGAAGGATCATATCGGTTTGAGAACAGTCATATCGCTGCATCCCTGGATTACATGTACGCTGCGTTTTATTTTCCAGTACTTTGAATAGAAAATAATATTTATTTTCTCAGAACATAATTTCATGGTTTTGTGTCATTTTTGTCCTTTATGAGCTTTAATTATTGTAGGTTTATTTTCTAATAAAGATTAATTATTTCTGTAATGGTTGGCTGTAAAAGCTGATCTGAAGTTTATTAAATTATCTTTTTAACCAACAGGAATACTTTAAATATGTAATAATGAAAAATCTTCTCTAAGTAAGCAGAATATGAATGATGTGTTTAAGTATTGGAGCAAATTTCCTCTTTTATGAGATCACAAAATGGTCGCCATGGCACTGGGAAATATAAAAGTTAAAAGGTAGAAATGATGTATAGAGGTTTTGATTATATATTGATGATGTCATCAAGCATTCTGATGTTCAGTGTCTTTATAAAACATTTTGTTCGTTTAAAATGTCTCGTTTTCATTCATTTTGGCGTGGAATTAAATCTATTAATAATATGGAACCAGGAAAGCAGACAATTATGAAATGTATTTTCATAACATTTAGCTTTTGTTTTATTTAAATGATCTTCATCTTTATCTATGTTAAGATAATTATTGTGTTTGTTTGTTTAGGGAAAAGATGAATTTTATTATGATTTGATTTTAATGCATTTTGCTCAAAAATGTTCCTTCAGCGTTATTCTAAACTAAAACACAGACCAAACGTTTGGATCCACCTCCTCATTCAGCGCGCTTCCTTTGTTTTCATGACTATTTATGGAATTATGTAGAACTTTTCCAAAAACGTGTGAAATAACCTCCTCAGTAACCGGACCTGAACCCAATGGAGATGATTTGGGCTGAGCAGAACCGCAGAGTGAAGGAAAAAGGTCCAATAAGTACCAAGCATCTCTGGGAACTCCTTCAGGACTGTTGGAAAACCATTTCTGGTGACTAGAAGCTGAAGAAAACGCAAATATAACACCTTTTTGTTTATACAGTAATTCCATAAATCGTGTTCATTCATAGTTATGATGCCTTAATAGAGAATCTACTATGTAGTCGTGGAAATAAAGAAAACTTTTGGTCTGTACTGTACTTAGAATTCATTGTTCTGCTGGAACGTTCCCAATAGTTCTGCAGACATATATAAACAGAACTAGATTTCATTATCACACGTTTTAGATTATATTGATTATTAAATCTGGGGCCCAGAATTGTACCAACATAGATTATACTTCTGCTCCCAACACGTTTCCTTCTGCTTTCATAGAAAATATGACCTTAATATGATCAGGAAACATAGTTTGTTGGTGTTATTTATGATCCAGGACATAATAATGTTCGGACACTTTAGTTATAGGAAAATAAACTAATGTAAAAGCAGAAAACAATGAAATAAAAACAGCTAAATGGGGAAAAAAATTAAAATAATAATAATAACTGTAGCAGCAGAAGCTAATTCTAATATAAATCATGATGATCATCACTGTGAAACACGGCGGGGGCGGCATCATGCTGTGTTCTGATCAGATCCATGGGTCAGACTGGCCTAGTTAAAGTCCAGACCTGGAGCTCAAGCACTCTGCACCTTTCAGCTGGTGTGAACGGGAGAGGCTCCGCCCCCTTCTGCGTCACCATGGAGACGTCGCCCTCAGGGTGCGGCGCCACCCAGAGACCGTCGAGGATCCCAGCCGCAGACAGGAGAGGTCAAAGTTCACGGCCAGACAGACACGCCTGGGGACAGGTGTCCTCTGGACCGGAACCGGAACCAGAACCAGAGCTGCTGCTGCACTGAAAGCATCAGAACCAGCAGAACCAGACCCATTTCACTGGACCAGAACCAGTTTAACAGCTGCAGGGTGGATCTGGACCGGGTCAGGATGTTCTGAGCCAGACCGGATCAGAACCAAAGCAGCTGCTGTCTGGTTCCTACGGCAACAGAACCAGAACCAGCTGGGAGGAAGCTCCAGCGATGGAGGACGATGGTAAAACCATCAGAACCGCGTTATCAGCCCATCTGGACCCAGAGGTTCTGTTCTAGCAATCAGAACCATAAAATCTTCACTTCCTGCCAATAACGGCCTGAACAGAACCGCTCTGGGTCGTTCTTCATGTCAGAACCGAACCACAGAGGCCCGCATGGACCCAAAACCTAAAAACGTTCTGTAGTTCCTGAGGGAAACCAGAAACGGACCTGCTCTGCATCTTGCTGAGGCGTTCCAGAACCAGAACCATTAGAGATGGATCCAGGTTCTGCTGGATGGGTTCTGGACCAGACCTTCATCAGAACCAGGCTGCTGCAGCTGAGACCAGAAGGTTCTGGAGCTACAACCAGAACCAGCTTTTGGTTCCCTGAACTTCTGATCTGTCCTGGTGTGGACCGGGTCGGTTCTGAAGCTGCTCCAAGCTCCCTGCTGATGGTCCAGAACCGGGCCGGCTCTGACAGATGGAGCAGCAGCCGGACCCCCTAATCCTCCTCTGGGGGATCAGCAGCAGATTAGGACCGTCTGGTTCTGATGGGTTCTGCTGGATCCGACTGATGCTGCAGCCATTCAGAACCGCCTGCTGTAACTGGATCAGATCTGCAGAAACCTGAATCATCATCACCAGAACCGGTCCGGATCAAAGGAAGAACTGGCTCAAAGTTCAGCTTCATTCAGAACTCCATAGACAAAGCGGCTGATTTAAGCCGAACCACAGACAGGTTCGGTCTGACGAGGTGCCGAGGGAAAATGAGAACCCAGCAGAACTTTCTGGACCTTCCTCCTGAGTCCGGTTCCGAACTAACCCCTCAGCTCCACCGCCTTCATGCTTTAACCGTCTCTGTCCTCAGAAGTTGTCTCAACATGAGCCGCATTTAAACTCATCTGGACCCTGAGTGAATCTAAAGATGTTCGGTCGGAACCTCCCGAACTCATCCGAACTCTGCTGGGCCTCCTGTTGGGTTCGGCTCCCAGAGGAACCTCCTCAGCCCGGCGGGTTCCCCGTTTACCGCCCCCTTCCTGCCTCTCCGGTCCGGGACGCTCCGGCAGCAACAGGTGGACCGCAGATAGAAACCCGGCGGTAGTTCTGGTTCCGACGGACCGAACTGGACCTCCTCATGGTGGGAGGCTTACCACGGCACGGCATGGCTGACCCAGAACGGGTCAGAAGCTGAACGGGGTTCTGATCGGCAGGTAGAGTCGGCCAGGTAACCTGGACTCACCTTGGTGAAGAGCTCGTTCACAGACATTCTTCCTCCCGGTACCGAGATCCGTCTAAAACTCTCCTCTGGTCCCCATCAGGACTCCATCGGGGCCCCCTGGGCTCCGGTTCGGTTCTGGACCCGGTTCGGGGCTCCAAGGCTCCGGTTCGGCCAGCAGCAGGTGTCCGCCGGAGTTTCGCTCACTTTGTCGGGATCAGATCGGTTCCTGGAGGCGGCAGGTGTTCCCTGCTGATCCCGGTCGGTACCGCCTGTAGCTCCGAACCCGAACCCGAACCGATCCGCCTGTAGAACCTGCAGCAGGTGTTCAACCGAAGCCGTCCGGACCGGTTCTTCCTGAACTCCGTGTTTTCTGCCAGCAGCCCTCTGATTGGCTGCTTCCTGGATCCAGGCCAGGTTTCTACTGAGGGCGCGCGCACGGGGACGCGCAAATGTGGATGCTCCCACGGACACGCGCATGGACCGGGAGCGGAGGCTCAACCGGAGGTTCGGTTCCCATGGAGGGTCGTTGGGTCAGAGTCAGGGGTCAGAGGTTAAAACAGCAGCTGGAGCCTGAAGATGATTCAACTTTATTATATCTACTGATTATTAATGTTACAGGAAATAAAATGTTTTAATGATAATAAAATAGGAAATTATTATTGATATTTGCCGATACGTCGATGGTTTGGTTTTCCATAATTCTCCACACATCCCAAAAAATATCTGTGAGATCTGCTTATAAAATAACCCCAAAATAATGATGAGTTGTTGCTCAACACCCGAGGAATTATGTCATATTATAAACATATATATTAGATTTCTCCTCTAACCCTAAAAACTGTGTGTGGGCGCACGGGCAGCCTTTATTTTAATATTTTACATTTCTGAATCAACTTGACTCACTATAGGTGTAAAAAACTGTTAATTAATCCATAACTAAATGTATTGGAAATATTTATAATCGCTAAAATGTAGTGATTCAATCTAATGTATTAAAATAAGTGACCATATAACTATTTAAAAATGAAATAAAAATATAAAACTAAAACAAATTATTAAGATCATTATGAATAAAGATTTTGATACATAAAAACAATTATCAACAGAAAGTTTCCACTAATAAAGATCAGTTCTCAAAAAGAAATCATTCATTTTAAATAAAAGCAGTAATTGCTAAAAACAAATATTATAAATCTCTGGGATTTTAGAATAATGAAAATGAATAGCCTTATGAATATAAAATTCATTTAATGAATTTATATTTTCCTTGAATATTTATTATAAAGGATTTTGTATGAATGCTACTTTAGGTGCTTCATATGTTTATCTGTATGATATTTTCTCACCACTGCCTCAGACTCTTATGTTTGCCATACGATCATCTGGTTGACATATTATAAAACCCAGATTAATAGTTTGGGGCTAATTTATGATAGAGCTGTACAATATTATCATCTACAAATAACTCTTTGATTATAGAGCCAAAAATGCTTCTTAATTGTAGATATTTACAATAATTGCACTTATTGTCAAATATTGTTCTTATATCTTGATAAGATTTTAATGTGTTTTTATCAACCAAATCTCCTGTCAGCCAAGTATTCATAATAATCACTTTCTTCCCCACTTTTATTGCTGGGTTATTCCAAAGCAATTAAAATCTCTGTTTATGATGTGATATATTTGATCAATTATGAAGTTTAGTCCAAACATTTTTAGATTGTTATGGTTTAATCTCTGGTTGCCTGAACTCATTTGTCCTTTGTGACAATACCTCCACTGGACTGAAGGGGGCAGTAATTTCTTGTTATATTTCTGCCCATCCCGAGTAATGCTCTCTTGTTCTGTGTTTTACCAGTTTAACCATCTTATAGGTGGTATTTTACCAGTTTAACCATCTTATAGGTGGTATTTTACCAGTTTAACCATTTTATAGGTGGTATTTTACCAGTTTAACCATCTTATAGGTGGCGTTTTACCCGTTTAACCATCTTATAGGTGGTGTTTTACCAGTTTAACCATCTTATAGGTGGCGTTTTACCAGTTCAACCATTTTATAGGTAGTATTTTACCCGTTTAACCATCTTATAGGTGGCGTTTTATCAGTTTAACCATTTTATAGGTGGTATTTTACCAGTTAAAAATCTTATAGGTGGCGTTTTATCAGTTTAACCATTTTATAGGTGGTATTTTACCAGTTAACAATCTTATAGGTGGCGTTTTATCAGTTTAACCATTTTATAGGTGGTATTTTACCAGTTTAACTATCGTATAGGTGGCGTTTTACCCGTTTAACCATCTTATAGGTGGCGTTTTACCAGTTTAACCATCTTATAGGTGGTATTTTACCAGTTTAACTATCGTATAGGTGGTATTTTACCAGTTTAACTATCGTATAGGTGGCGTTTTACCCGTTTAACCATCTTATAGGTGGTATTTTACCAGTTTAACTATCGTATAGGTGGCGTTTTACCCGTTTAACCATCTTATAGGTGGTGTTTTACCAGTTTAACCATCTTATAGGTGGTATTTTACCAGTTTAACTATCGTATAGGTGGTATTTTACCAGTTTAACTATCGTATAGGTGGCGTTTTACCCGTTTAACCATCTTATAGGTGGCGTTTTACCAGTTTAACCATTTTATAGGTGGTATTTTACCAGTTTAACTATCGTATAGGTGGCGTTTTACCCGTTTAACCATCTTATAGGTGGCGTTTTACCAGTTTAACCATCTTATAGGTGGTATTTTACCAGTTTAACCATCTTATAGGTGGCGTTTTACCAGTTTAACGATTTTATAGGTGGTGTTTTACCAGTTTAACCATCTTATAGGTAGTATTTTACCAGTTTAACTATCTTATAGGTGGTATTTTACCAGTTTAACCATCTTATAGGTGGTATTTTACCAGTTTAACCATTTTATAGGTGGCGTTTTACCAGTTTAATCATCTCAGAGGCTGTGTATAACCAGTGCCAGGCCATCATCTCTGCCTGTTACATAAAGTTTTTTTGGCTGATTCTGGCTTTTTCCCGTTCCACAGATAATAATTTATCATTCTATTAAATTCTGTTACTTTCCTCTGATTGCTGAATGCCAAATTACGGTGGCGCCGTGGTTAGCACTGTTGCCTTGCAGCAAGAAGGTTGTTGGTTCGTATCCCAGCCCAGGGTCTTTCTGCATTGAGTTTGCATGTTCTCCCCGTGCATGCGTGGGTTCCCAACGGGTACTCCGGCTTCCTCCCACAGTCCAAAAACATGACTGTCAGGTTAATTGATCTCTCCAAATTGTCCTTAGGTGTGAGTGCATGGTTGTTTGTCCTGTGATGGACTGGCAGGGTGTACCCCACCTCTTGCCCATTGACAGATAGGCATCAGCCCCCTCGCAACCCATTAAGGATTAAGCGGTTAAGAAAATGGATGGATATACTTTTATAGTTACTATTTACAGTCTTTTAAGAAACAGGTTTTACTGTTTTTAACAGTTGTCAAGTAATTGGAATTTTCTTCCCAATAAACTACATTCTTGTGCAATAACAATAAAAGAAGTCTACGTCTACATTCAGAAAAACACTCTCCAGTTATTGATATCAGAAGCATTGTCGAAAAATAACGAAATTGTGGCGCAATCACCATTTTAGTATAAGTGATCTTTCCCCATAGCGCAAAATTAAGTGTTTTCCATTCCTCCAAACTGTGCTTTATGTTAATAAGGAGTGGAGCCATAATAATATGCATTATATGTGATATTTAACACACAATTTAACCCCTAAATACTTTGTACCAGATGAAAGCCAGTTAGAACGCCCAGCACTGACCATAGTCGGATAGCATGATTTAGACACTGCCATGGCCTCTGATTTATGCCAGTTAACTTTATAACCAGAAATATGGTGAAAAAAGGTCAGTTTTATCAAGCAGAACGAGTTTGGAGGATATTGGATCTGAAAGCAAAAATAGAATGTCATCAGCATAAAGAGAAAGCTTCTGTTCTCTGCCTCCTGCCTCCACTCCTTTAACTCGTCTGTCTTTGTCGCGATTGATTAAGCTAGTTAGTCTCCATTTTTCTGTATTATAAGCGTTTTTATTATTATTATTTTCTGAATTAACCAGATACATTCCACATCAAAGAAAAAACTGTTTACATAGTTTAACGATGATTATTTCTCAGCCTCTGAATCCCAAACAAAGTAAAAGTGAATTGAACTAAACAATCATGTTTGAGTTCCTGTTTCTTTGACAGTCACTTAAAGTTAAAGTATGTCTGCAGCCAGGAACTCTGGGTCGCTTTAGTCAGACCCACAGAACAGCTCTGCATTGCTATTTATTCATTTACTTTCAATCAGTAAATCAGCAATTCAGAAAAACGCATTTTATTATAAAATTTCAGTAGAACGAAGCTTTTTATTCATTATCTTTTCAGTTAATTAAGAATGATTCTTTCAAGCATTATGATTGGTTTAGGCATCAGAAGTCGCCAAATGAAAATAACAAAATAAACAAATTTCTTTATATTACAAAATGTTTTCTAGTCCTTTCCTAAGTTTTAGACATTTCTTATCACTAATAATTTAATCATAATACCAAATTAAATCTGCCAAATAAGTTGTATTTTTGCTGGTATTTATCTGTTAATCTCTGAATGAATGAATAGATTATTGATCCCACAGTGTGGAAATTCATGTCAAGGCAGCATCCAGATAAAATGAATTTAAAAATGGTTTAACTGAAAGTCATTGACAGATTTGAAATATAATATCCAGGAAATGTCAGAAAGGAACCAGTAATTCCATTTTTTGGGATGATTATGAGGAATCTAAACTGTACTGAGATACTTGACAGATGTCTAAGATTTCTAAGTTTTTTTAATTTCTGTTTCTATTTGGATATTTCTAATGAGCTGTGAGTGTTGGATGAATGTGCCAAGGTGCTACTGACTCAGTGATTGAATAGTGATTGTTAAAATGTGTCCTACCAGGCGTGCAGCTCTCTGGGAGCTCGGCCCCCCTAATGCTCTGATCCTAGAATCGCCCCTGCTGAAATCCACATAGACTGAACTGCAGCCCAAACTTCTGCCTCAGTAACTGGTGCTTTGATAGACTCTGCTTTGTTGTAACCATAGCTGAAGTTGAAGCATCTGTCGGTGTGTCTGAAGAATAACCGGTAGCATAAAACGTCTGAAACGTTGGCTTCATCTCATATGCTTTATCTGCCTTCTTATTAAAGATTTCATTAAGATCCATGTTCATTTTGCACACATCTTCCAATAATAACTGGTTATAATTTAGCTGCTTTTCTTTATCTTTTAATTGGGATTCTAATAGCCTCATTTTCAAACCCCCCATTTTTTTCTTCTTGCTTGAGTTGCAATACTTTTACTCTAATTAAAGCTTTAGATGCATCAGTATTAAATTTATCTGTGGATCCAGAATTCATCTCTAAAAAAAAGAACTCAATATTTTCTTATAACATATCCTGTATTAAGCGTCCATCTGTGACTTTTTACCTGCTCCTAACCAGGATCATCACTCCATGGTCTGTAAGAACTATTGTTCCTGTTAAACTACTAAAACATGATCTACTCAGACTTTTAGAGATAAAAAAATAATCAATCCTGAAAATAGATTTATGCTTATGGGAGAAGCACTTCTTTTTCTCTTGGGTTCATAATTCTCTGATAGCTGCTGAACATCCTGCCTGTTACTAGGAAGCTGTTTGCTATATGTGGATTTATCATCTTCTACCTCTTCGTCAGACTAAAGGTAACATATAAAAAACAGCAGCAATATAACATAAAAACAGATTATAAACGTGTTTCCACATAGATGATGGTAACGCTCTGCACTAAAACTGGGATCCAGCAGCACAAAACGAGCCTGTTCTCAGTTATTCCTAATTAAAGCCTAAAAGTTACTGACATGAGCATCACAGAAGAAACACTGACTGTAGCTTCCTGAGTAATATCCATGATGCATCATTACAGACGACTTTAAGCTTCTTTATGCTACCTTTCTTAAATTTACACCACAGAGGAGCAGTGTACAAAGGTGAATATGTGGATTTTTACATCTGCTGTGAAGTTTCCTGGATAATATATTGGCTTGTAAATGCAAAGTGAAACACTGTCTATATATATCATCATCATCATCATCATCATAGAAGAGCTGATCTCTGATGAAGTGACCCAAATATTGAGAAGCAAAGTTCTTTATCTCCTTTGCAGTGACAGATTAACCCAACGCTTGTTTGCCGTTATACTTCACATCATATTTCAGACCATAGTCAGAACACACATTCAGCAGCTGCTGAAAACCAGCACTGCATCGGCATGACTAAAAAGGTTTATCCGATTGTTACCAATCACACATCCTGGTTTAGCTGATTGGAGAATCCATCCATGTAGCGGTTAAACTGACATGGCTCCGCTGAACTTTTATTTTCTGATTAGAAATCCAGCATGTTTAAATTCTTATTGCGCTAACAGGGCAGCAATTCAAATTGATTCAATCTGATCCAGTTCGATATAGAAACGGGTCAGTGCTGTTATCTTAATTAAATGTCTGTAATTCACTGAATTAACACTGGATAACATTTTATTAACACCTTCAGACACAAAACTTCAATTGGCCGTCTAGACTTTTCCTTCCTGTTCTAAAACTGAAAACTGTTCTAAAACATAAAATTAATTGTTGAACTTGTGAATCAGTTCGATTATTCCATCACATCTCTATAACAGGGACACATTTTTTACCTCACAGTGAAAAACACTTAAAAAAAAACAAGTCAACACATTTAACTAGCTTTTTTGACTAATTTAAACTTTACTCTAACATTCACTGTCAAGTTGAAATTGCTCAAAAAAGAAATTTTTTTTAAGTTACCCTGTTTTTTTTAAATGTATTTATAATAAAGCTTACAGTGGATAATCCTGCCAAATGTCTCTGATGCATCAATAAACCACAGAGGAATTTCTGTGTCGACTCCTACAGGCCATAGATACACAGATCTGTTCCCAAACTGGTTATGTGTCCTAGTTATGCTAGATATAACACCAAGGCTGTTGGCCTGTAGTAATATAAGAACAATCTGTTCTGCTGGGATATTATCCATAATCTATCTGAACCAGATAACTGACTTCATTAGGAGTAATAAAGTTTTACCTGTAGAAACAAGAAGCAGAGTTTCCTCCCTTTCTAACAATATTCATCCCTCATCCAGTGAAAAGCAAAAGCTTAGTTGGATCCTCTGTGCTAGCAGCATCTATAATGCAGAAATCTATTCTGCTCCCCCTCATCATCTTTAGCACCAAGCTTCTGATTCTGACCGTTAAACAGGCGGAGAACATTATTTATTTATTATTTATCTAGCTGCTGTAGCTCCTGGAGAAACGCTTTATGAAGAAATTCCCACGCTGCTTCTTCAGACGTCGTTCCTGTTTGGGGTTAATTAAACAATCAGAACTAATGATGATGGTGATGATGAATAGCAGGTATGTAGCAGAACCGGACCAACTGGGTCAGCAGTGGTGGTTTCGCTCCACATGTTCACAGCTTCTTTATTCGTCTTTGGAACACCTGGATGAACTTTAGGCACCAATCAGTCTGGTTCTGGTTGGTTCTGGAGCGCAGTCCGACCCCAGACTGGTACCTGACTCCATCCAGGTCCAGATCTGAGAAGAACAGACCGGACAGCTTCAGAACCAGATCCAGAATCCTGGACCCATCAGAACAACCGTCTGTGACGTCACAGAAGCAGCATCTACCCTCTGCTGCCACAGGGGGGCGTCACAGAGTCACTCTATATAGGAGACCAGAACCCGACAGGGAGGTTCTGATGGTTCTGTTTCACATCAGTGACTGTGCAGTGATTGGTACAGAAAACTCAAACGGTTTATGATTAAAATGTCAGTTCTGACTGTATCTGACCCGATTGGACCAATTAAAGTTCTGACAGTATCTGACCCGATTGGACCAATTAAAGTTCTGACTGTATCTGACCCGATCGGACCAATTAAAGTTCTGACTGTATCTGACCCGATCGGACCAATTAAAGTTCTGACTGTGTCTGACCCGATCGGACCAATTAAAGTTCTGACAGTATCTGACCCGATCGGACCAATTAAAGTTCTGACTGTATCTGACCCGATCGGACCAATTAAAGTTCTGACAGTATCTGACCCGATCGGACCAATTAAAGTTCTGACTGTATCTGACCCGATCGGACCAATTAAAGTTCTGAGTATCTGACCCGATCGACCAAGTCTGACGTATCTGAACCGATCGGACCAATTAAAGTTCTGACTGTATCTGACCCGATTGGACCAATTAAAGTTCTGACTGTATCTGACCCGATCGGACCAATTAAAGTTCTGACTGTATCTGACCCGATCGGACCAATTAAAGTTCTGACTGTATCTGACCCGACCAATTAAAGTTCTGACTGTATCTGACCCGATCGGACCAATTAAAGTTCTGACTGTATCTGAACCGATTGGACCAATTAAAGTTCTGACAGTATCTGAACCGATCGGACCAATTAAAGTTCTGACAGTATCTGACCCAATTGGATCAATTAAAGTTCTGACAGTATCTGACCCGATTGGACCAATTAAAGTTCTGACTGTATCTGACCCGACCAATTAAAGTTCTGACTGTATCTGACCCGATCGGACCAATTAAAGTTCTGACTGTATCTGACCCGACCAATTAAAGTTCTGACTGTGTCTGACCCGATCGGACCAATTAAAGTTCTGACAGTATCTGACCGATCGGACCAATTAAAGTTCTGACTGTATCTGACCCGATCGGACCAATTAAAGTTCTGACTGTATCTGACCCGATCGGACCAATTAAAGTTCTGACTGTGTCTGACCGATCGGACAATTAAAGTTCTGACTGTATCTGACCCGATCGGACCAATTAAGTTCTGACTGTATTGACCCGATCGGACCAATTAAAGTTCTGACTGTATCTGACCCGATCGGGTTTGGACCAATTAAAGTTCTGACTGTGTCTGACCCCGATCGGACCAATTAAAGTTCTGACTGTATCTGACCCGATCGGACCAATTAAAGTTCTGACTGTATCTGACCCGATCGGACCAATTAAAGTTCTGACTGTATCTGACCCGATCGGACCAATTAAAGTTCTGACTGTATCTGACCCGATCGGACCAATTAAAGTTCTGACTGTATCTGACCCGATCGGACCAATTAAAGTTCTGACTGTATCTGACCCGATCGGACCAATTAAAGTTCTGACTGTATCTGACCCGATCGGACCAATTAAAGTTCTGACTGTATCTGACCCGATCGGACCAATTAAAGTTCTGACTGTATCTGACCCGATCGGACCAATTAAAGTTCTGACTGTATCTGACCCGATCGGACCAATTAAAGTTCTGACTGTATCTGACCCGATCGGACCAATTAAAGTTCTGACTGTATCTGACCCGATCGGACCAATTAAAGTTCTGACTGTATCTGACCCGATCGGACCAATTAAAGTTCTGACTGTATCTGACCCGATCGGACCAATTAAAGTTCTGACTGTATCTGACCCGATCGGACCAATTAAAGTTCTGACTGTATCTGACCCGATCGGACCAATTAAAGTTCTGACTGTGTCTGACCCGATCGGACCAATTAAAGTTCTGACTGTATCTGACCCGATCGGACCAATTAAAGTTCTGACTGTATCTGACCCGATCGGACCAATTAAAGTTCTGACTGTATCTGACCCGATCGGACCAATTAAAGTTCTGACTGTATCTGACCCGATCGGACCAATTAAAGTTCTGACTGTATCTGACCCGATCGGACCAATTAAAGTTCTGACTGTATCTGACCCGATCGGACCAATTAAAGTTCTGACTGTATCTGACCCGATCGGACCAATTAAAGTTCTGACTGTATCTGACCCGATCGGACCAATTAAAGTTCTGACTGTATCTGACCCGATCGGACCAATTAAAGTTCTGACTGTATCTGACCCGATCGGACCAATTAAAGTTCTGACTGTATCTGACCCGACCAATTAAAGTTCTGACTGTATCTGACCCGATCGGACCAATTAAAGTTCTGACTGTATCTGACCCGATCGGACCAATTAAAGTTCTGACTGTATCTGAACCGATCGGACCAATTAAAGTTCTGACTGTATCTGACCCGATTGGACCAATTAAAGTTCTGACTGTATCTGACCCGATCGGACCAATTAAAGTTCTGACTGTATCTGACCCGACCAATTAAAGTTCTGACTGTATCTGACCCGATCGGACCAATTAAAGTTCTGACTGTATCTGACCCGATCGGACCAATTAAAGTTCTGACTGTATCTGACCCGATTTTGTGCGATCGGACCAATTAAAGTTCTGACTGTATCTGACCCGATGGACCAATTAAAGTTCTGACTGTGTCTGACCCGATGGACCAATTAAAGTTCTGACTGTGTCTGACCCGTCGGACCAATTAAAGTTTGACTGTGTCTGACCCGATTGGACCAATTAAAGTTCTGACTGTATCTGACCCGATCGGACCAATTAAAGTTCTGACTGTATCTGACCCGATCGGACCATTAAGTTCTGACTGTGTCTGACCCGATTGGACCAATTAAAGTTCTGACTGTATCTGACCCGATCGGCCATTAAAGTTCTGACTGTATCTGACCGGACCAATTAAAGTTCTGACTGTATCTGACCCGATTGGACCAATTAAAGTTCTGACTGTATCTGACCCGATCGGACCAATTAAAGTTCTGACAGTATCTGACCCGATTGGACCAATTAAAGTTCTGACTGTATCTGACCCGATCGGACCAATTAAAGTTCTGACTGTATCTGACCCGATCGGACCAATTAAAGTTCTGACTGTATCTGACCCGACCAATTAAAGTTCTGAGTGTATCTGACCCAATTGGACCAATTAAAGTTCTGACAGTATCTGACCCAATCGGACCAGCAGAAGTTCTGATTATTGTCATACATTGATAAAAACGGTTTTATGAATATAATTCCTGCTGATCCTAACAGGAGAATGTAGAACCGGGTCAGGAACCCAGAACAGAACCGTCCTGCTCTCTGATCTGAACCAAACCAATCAGTCTGAGTCCCACAGGTTAAGGCTGTCCAGATGCATTCTGGGAAACGTAGGAAAGAGCTACAGAACGGGTCCATTACTGATCCCTAAGGTCCAAAACCCGATCTAAGGACTAATAACGGACCGTTCTGGACCTCTTTCTCTATCTGAACCAAACATAGATGCTCCTCAGAACTAAAAACTACAGATCTGTACAATTTCTGGTGATTATCTTTTTACTAAAAACTACAAAATTAGCCAAACCAGAGTTATGTAAATGTGCTTCATAGTTCTGTCACATTTATTTTTACATTCTTTTTGATCCTATTGGCTACATGGTGTTCAGGTGTCAATCATGTCAGGCCAACGATTGGCTGTCACAGGTACAGGTACTAGGGGTGCAGGTGAACCCGGGTGTTCAGAAGGGAACAAAATACGTATTTTAGGAATATTTGTGTGTGGGAGCAAGAAAAACGTGTAGTGTGACGTAACTGCAATCCTCGTGTGCTTGTTCCGCACATCCACCAGGAGGCAGTATTTCTTGCATGAACAGGTAGAGACAAAACAAGCAAAGAACAGAGATATAAGTCCTGTACGCCTGTATGACGGACAATAAGCACCAAACACTGACAGTAACATAGAACACTAACTATTACGCAAAATGGAGAAGTCGTACGATTAACACATTACCCACAAGTCTCTGCGGCGTACAACTGTCCCCCCCCCCCCCCCAAAGTTCTGTTGGTCTTTTTTCAGTGACGTTCCTTTTACATATTCATTGCTGGATTTATGGATAAACATCAACCAATATTAGGTATCTATAATTATTATAATGGTTAACAGCGTAAAATGTAATATTCACGGCCATTTTGAATTTTACTCATATATAAATACTAACAACCTCCTCAGCAAATACAGATACAGATACTAGCTGCTTTGCACCCCCCCAAAAGAACAATTCTTTACTTTAATATCTCAGAGTATTTGAAGCTTTAAATAAACCTGGAATCCCAACATCTGCGTCTCGTCTTCAGAATCATCTCAATTATCGGGTTAAATGAACGTTTTCAGCAGAACCGATCAGAAGCAGTAAATAACCTGAAGTTGGTCCTGCCAGGTCAAACAGCAGCAGGTGGTTTTATCTCAGATCCTCAGAGTTCAGCTGTTATCAGCCGGCTTGTGTAACGTGGCGATGATGAGTGAACTTTGACCCCAGCCTCCCTTACCTTACAGTAGGGGTTATAATCCGAGGCCATCCTGTGGGCCCAGCAGAACCTCCTCAGTGCTGCATTCAGGCGTCGCTCCCAGTCCTGTCTGAGCCCAGCTAAGCCGTCCACTCCCAGAACACACCTGCTGCAGGTATGAGCCGCTCACCTGCCGGCCCGCCCTCCCCCAGCAGGATCAGACAGCCGCTCCTCCACCCCCGCAGACGCCGATGCTCCTAAATAAAGCCGACAGAGCAACAGGAAGCTTTCACTTTCAGACAAACGGAGAAGAATCTGATTTAATCTGAGGGAGGAGCTGAGTGACGGCGTTCAGGTAAAACGGACCAGAACCAGGAGGGGAGACGCAGCAGGAGGCAAAACCAGTCGGAGAGCAGAAATACAGAAAACCAGTTATTAATAACCAGATACAAAGTATGACATATGAAGATGAATATCAGTGAAGCACGGTGGTGGCAGTATCATGTCTCTAGATTTAGATGGATGATTCTGAGTCCAACTGAAGCTGGACTCTGAAAGGAGCAGAATCCTCGTGAACTGAGAGCTGGAGTGGCTGATCCAAACCCAAACCCACCCAGAACCAGAACCCGTTCCGCTCCAGCTATCAGACGTCTGACCCAACCTGGAGCGTTCTGGAGCGGAGAACCCAGAACCGGGCCTGGAGCCGATCCTTCAGTGGGTTAGAAAGTTAGAAAGCTAATGCTGAGTTCTTCACACGGTGCCGCACCATCAACATTAAATATTAGATTACACAATATAAAACAATGTGACATAGAATAATCATATTATCAATAAAATACAAAATATGCATCACCAGTAGCTCTGACAGATAAGAAGCTAAAAACAAACTAAACATTTTAAACTGGATCCTGAATAAAACAGGACATCAGTGAAGCCACTTAAAGGGAAACTGCTCCTTATTTTTATCAAACATTACGTTCATTTTCTCACCCAGACCAGTTTGGAGCCACTTGGAGTCCTTCAGGAGAAGTTTCTATCCAGTCTAATCAGCATATTTCCATATTAGGGAGCCAATCAGGGCTGCCTGTGATAAGATATGATCTGCCCCATAACTCCTTCATTTAACCAGCTTTAGTTATTAATATTTAGTGATATTCTCCTGTGAGTTCAGATCTAATCTCCTTTAAAGACTTATTTTGTTTCACAGGCTTTAAACTCTGCCTGAACTCATTTCTTTATTCATTTATCCATATTGTTATGTTTTTGTAGTGTTATCTGTGGCTGGCTGCGTTCACCAGGGGGATTATGGACAAAAATATCTGTTTTATGCTCATTTAATCGGAGAACATTTAGCTAGATCAAACAATTATTACACATTTCATTAAAATTAGAGATGTAATAATTAAATAAAATCTGATTTATTGCTCCCAGATCACCGAATCTTCTCACTAAAAAAGCTGCAGAAAAACTTTCCACATTTATTTATCTTTTCTCATATTTATTCATTTCCACATTTATATTATTATTTAAATAATAATCACATTATTTATTTATTTATTTACAGGGATGGAACGGTACCGGTACCGGTTATCTGGGCTGATACCGTTCTAATGTACTCTATCAGTATTGGTTAAACTAAACCAAAACCATGATACAAAAACTGAATTAATTTCACAGAAAATGTTTATTTTTCACTTTGTATTTTACCTTTGCCTTTTTAGTAACATTTTTATTTCATTTTTTCTAATTCACCATAATTGTTTTGCAACAAGCAAAGAAGAAAATAAAACCTGTCTTCCAGTTTATTGTATTTTTGTGTGCGGCATTGGTACTCAGATCCATGTATTGGTATTTATTTATTTAATTTTTCCTCTTGGCAGTGACAGTCCTCCATAAAACTCATAAAACATGTAACTGTGTTTTTATGGAGGGATTTCTGTCTTTCCTTTCATAGAAAACTTTTAACTGATCAGAATTTTTGGATGATTGGATTGAAAGGATTTTTCTGGTAATCAGAATTAAAAAATTATTTGATGATCAGAAACAGGAGGAATCAGTGGGTTAAATACTTTTTCTCCCCTCCTGCTGTTTAAATCCAGAATAGTTGAACTAAATGAGTTTTTATTCATAAAAAATAAAAATCCTGGACACGTTTCTGGGTCTGATCACCGGTTCTGGGTCCAGTCTGAAACCAGAACAGAACCGTTGTGGGTCAGGCCAACCCGAACTAAAGATAGAAACACAAAGCCTAGATCCGCCCCCAGATGTGGTCAGAACCTCCCAAACCCACAGAGATTAGAACCAGAACCAGCCGGTGTCACTGGGCCCATCCGAACCGCGACTGGGATCCAGAAACCAGCAGGTTTATGATTCATATTTAATATTTCTACAGACGTCTGTGAGTCAAACAGGTAAAACTGATCCTTGTGAAACCGGCTGAATCACTGAGGAGGAGGAGGAGGAGGAAGATTTCTGCTTCTGTCAGCTGATCTCACGTCACGGCTCTTTCACAATAAAAGCCTCCCTCAGGTGTAGCTCACCTGTGTGGGCAGCTGACTCATCATGACTCACCTGAGCTGCTTCCTCCTCCTCCTCCTCAGGCTGTAGGTGAGTCCGGTTCTGATCCGTCCCGCCTCCTGTGGATTATGATTGGATACTGCTCCTACATATTCTAATGAAGGGTTATCCAATGTTATGATTGGAGATAAACCAACCATGCTAGCCAATCAGAGCCGAGGGAGGCGGGACCTTGCCCCTAACCTGGTACAAATGTTCAGCCTGACTGCTCATTGTAAAGCAACCAGTGCCATCTAGTGGCCATCTGGGAGACAGCAGGAGCCACACTCTTTTAGTGGATTTATGCTTTTATTCTGGGGTTAAAGGTCGTCTGATGGAAACAAACAGGAGGGAAAAAAATGAACACATCTGATGACCATATATGGAGTCAGTCTCTAAGCTCCAAGCGGACCCAGAGCAGAACCCTGTAGAACCCCTGCTTTGCTGTGCAGCTCACAGGTTTGTGGGTAACGTCTGGGTGTGTGGAGACTCTGACTGGGCGTCTGCAGACCTCAGGGCTCTGCTGAAGGGATGGGACCTGGTCTCGGTCCAGTCCAGGGTCCGGTCTCTCCTGTGGGCGTAGAGCTGCTCCAGGATCAGCCCCGGAGGATCGGCTCTGAGGTTCTGAGCCTGCTGCTGGCTGCGGAGCTGCTGCTGCTGCATCTGAGCCTGCAGCTCTGCCTGGTACGCAGCTGCAGCCTGCCTGCGACTGCGCAGAGAGAGGGGGCGGGGTTAAACACTGATACAGCAACAGGTTTAGGGTGTTGGTGTTCCTCAGGGTCGAGTGTTCAGTCCTCCTCTCTTTAGTTTGACTAATCTAACTGCTTCCTTATTTACTGACTGGTTAGTTTACTGTATAATTTATACAATAATTCAATTAAAGAGAAACCAGCTTTAAAACTACGGAATAAAAAGTCTGATTATATTTAACAATCCAACCATTTTTACATCAGGCTTAGATGGTAGCAGCTAAAACGCATGCAGCTCATGTGTTTGTGTGGATGGCAGCAGGTGTCTGTGGCAGCTCTGCGTAATGACCTTACGCCTTGCAGCGGCGGCTTACAGCGGTGCTTCGACCTAAAGTAGTCCCGTCTAAATCAGCTCCCATAATTCCTTCATGTTACTTATTATTTTCATTTGCAATCTAAATGATTAATGAGGTCACCTGGAATAATTAGGATCATTATAGGTGAATGTTGCACATGAACTGCTAGCTGTTCCCATTCGCTTCTATTTGCTGATGCTAAGCTAAAGCTAACAGACTGCTGCCAGGTGAGGAGAATGACGGAGCTGGTTACTTCCTCACTTATCGAACCCTGAGGAAGAGGGCAGCTGTCCTGATGAGACGTCTGTCCCTGTCTTCTTCTGTCCCTTTGCCCTTAATTGTCCCCAGCTGTCCTGAGTTTCCCTGCCTGTCTCCCTGACTACTTCCCTCATATTTTCCCTGTTCTTCGTCGGATCCTTTTTATCGGCTACGATTATTTTGTGACTTTAGTTAATAACGAGAGTAAATCATTGTTTAAGCTCATCTCTGCACACCTGGGTCCTTTAACCCAAACCTGACAGCATTTAAAGGTGGAATATCCCTTTAATTTTCACATTTTTACCTGAACACAATTATTACTGCTGATAAAACAAGATCAGATTCTAAATGAAAAATGTTTATTCTATTCTATCTTTCCTATTTTCATTTGGTTTGAATCTATTTCCAGTTTATAAATGTGGATATTATATTCTATAATATTCTATTATCTATTCTATTTTTAGTTACTTTATTCTATTATATAATCTATTCTGCGTTTCCTCCAGCCCGCAGAAAGAGGCGGAGCTCCTGCTCAGCTGGTTAAAACCAAGATGGCCGTTTTACCTTCTCCTCTCCTGCTCCTCCTGCAGCGTCTCCTCCTCTGCAGCCCTCCTCAGCTCCTCCTGCTCCATCTGCAGCTCCTTCTGTTCCTGCAGGTTTGCTTCCACTGTGAAAACAGGAGGTTCTGAGGAGGTGATCTGGACCCAGAGTGGTTCTGAACAGAGTCTCTTACGTTTGTTCTGGATCTGCAGGCGCCACGCCTCCAGCACCTCCTCCATCAGCCGGTTCCTGGCCTCCGTCTGCCGCCGGCTCTGCTCCTCCCGTCTCCTCCAGGTCTCCTTCAGCTGCTCCTCCAGCAGCAGCTCCGTCTCCTCCTCCTCCCTCCTCTGCCTCTGCAGCTCCTCGGTGAGACGCTGCCGGTACCTCCGCTGCTCCTCCTGCAGCTCCACCTGAACACAGACGGCAGAGGGAGCAGGAGGTGGATGGGACCTGCGGACCTCCTGCAGGAGTCCAGCTTACCTTCCTGTGGGCCGCCTCCTGCCGCTGCTCCTCCTGCTGTTCCTCCATCTGCTGCAGGATGTTCATGTCGCGCTGCAGCTCCTCCTGCTGCTCCTGGGCCAGACGCCTCATCTTCAGCCGGAGGTCCCGGTCCAGCTGCCGGCGCCGCGCCTCCTGCTGCTGCAGCTTCTGCTGCTGCTGCCGCTGCTCCTGCAGGAGCTGCGCCTCCTGCTGCTGCAGCTGCAGGGAGACGGAGGTCAGAGGTCAGGCGTAGTTAGCAGACGGAGGAGGAGTGTGGAGCTGCTGAACTCACCAGGAGCCGGGTCTCCTCCTCCTTCAGCTCCTTCTCCTGCTGCCTCCTCCTCTCTGCAGCCTCCATCTGCTCCTTCAGCTGCTGCTGCTGCTCCTCGTCTCTCTGCTGGCGCTGACGGAGCAGCCGCTGCTCCTCCTCCTCTTTGGCCTGCCGGTCGGCCTCCCACAGCTCCTTGTACAGCTGCTCCTCCTCCTGCAGCTGGCGCCGCTCCTCCTGTCGCCTCCTCACCTGAAGCTGTTGGTCCTGACTCACCTGCTCCTGGTGGCGGCGGCTCCGGACGCTTCGCAGCTCCTCACACTGCTCCCTGAGGAGCCAACACGATGAGGAGGAGTGTGAGGAGCATCTACATGTTCAGCAGCACCTCCTACCTGTAGAGCTGCTCCAGCTTCTCTGACACCACCTGCTCCCTCTCCGTCTCCCTCTTCTCCTTCAGCTGTTTGGCTCTCTCCCTCATCCTGGCCTGCCTCTCCAGCACCGTCTCCTTCTTCTCCTCCAGCTCCTGCAGCAGCTGCGTCTCCTCAGCCTCCAGGAGCTGCCTGAGCCTGAGGGACAGACAGGAGGAGCTGCGTAACTCTCAGCACGCAGCAGCGTCTCCCTGCGGCTGACGCTCCGCCTCCTACCTGAGTCTCCTGGCTCCGATGCCCGCCTCCTGCTGCTGCACCTCCTCTTGGACCCTCCTCTCCACGGCTCCTCTGATGAAGCGACGCTCGCTGCCCTGCAGCCATGAAGCCTTCAGGCTGCAGCTCTGAACGTCTCTGCTGAACTCCACCACCTCCTCTCTGCTCGCCTCCCGTCTGCGCGCCTCCTGGATCAGCTGGTCTAGAGGCCTCAGGGGGCGGGGCTTAGCTATCTGAGACACAGAGGAGAATAGATGGATGATGGAGGTAGAGATAGGTTAATGTAAGTCAGGTAGAGAGTGTTGGTAGCCAGGTCTCCTAGTAGCTAGGAGACAGGTTAATGTTAGTAGCTATGCTGCTTTAGGCTAGGCTGTTGGAGGACATTATTAGGGTCTGTTCCTACTTTATCTCCTACTTCGCCCCAACTGCATGATGTGCTGTCAATTCAAGCACTAACCTGTTTTCTATTATAGTAGGTGCTCCGGATTAGCCCTGCTTGACGACCCTGACTAAGATGGCATTGCAGTGACGGAAAATTCTCCACGTCCTGCAACAAACTTCTGCATCAGTTCTATTGCTCTTTCTGTGTCTCTGTTATGTATTCTCCAAGCCACAGACGGTCGCGGCAGATAACTGCTTGTGCTGAGCCTGGTTCTGCCGGAGGTTTCTTCCTGTTAAAAGGGAGTTTTTCCTCTCCACTGTCGCTGCATGCTTGCTCAGTATGAGGGATTTCTGAGAATTACACGACGCAATCTTCTGTGGTTCTCTAATTCCTACATTAAACATTGTATTGTAATAACTCTTTTTGTAAAGTGCCTTGAGATGACATCTGTTGTGAAACGGCGCTATATAAATAAACTGAATTGAAAATGGTTGGATGGAAAAACAAACTTCTGAGAACATAAGGGGAAACGTTTTTCCCATTTTCTTTTTTATATAATTTCCTGTTTGTGCTAAAAACCAAACCTTCCCTTTTTATGTTTGAGCCCATTTTTATCCTGATTCTGCAGCAGGTCCTTCTAGAGGACAACAGGATGATTCACGTCTAAATTGATCTGAATTTAAAACAATAACTGATCAGAATCTGACGCCATTAAACCAATAATACATTCAGTTTGATCAAAACCTAAATTCTTCCCACAAAGCAGCAGGGATTTCCCAGCATCCTCTCTGGCTCCATCTTCCTCCTCATCCTCGTCTATCTAGTAAAGAATCTTTTCTGCTTCATGTTTTCACTAAAATCCTCCTGATGTCCTCCACAGTGGACATTCAGAAAAACACTGATCAGTAAATTAAACTGGTTTCAACAGTCCGCATATTGTTATTGAGATGATAATTAACAATAATATATAGAATTATCATGGTGAAGATTAATTGAGTTATTTCTCATGTTTCCATAAAAACATGATTCCTGGTAGTTATTAGGATTAAGGAAAAAACTTGTTATATCTGTGTCAAAATCGTTTAAATAAAGATTAACACAAAAAACCTGCAAACTGGACAGAATTTGAGTTTAATTTGATAATAATTTTAAACATTTACCAAACATGGATCCATCTCATAACGCGCACACATAATATTAGTTCATCTTTGTTATTTAGAACACATTATAATTTCCACCCTTGAGCATCTGATGCAAACGTTCTGATGGTTTTAGCAGCTAAATATGAAAAAATAAATGAATAGTAAATAGATTCCCATGACTGTTTGAAATATGAAGATATTTAACTAACATTATGGTGATTATGAGCTTTGGTGAAAGGTTTGGTAGTGCTGTGGTTCATTTTAAGATTTCATCTTTAGCGGCATAAAAAATATTAAAAAATGATATTACTTTTATACTTTAGGTAGTTTTAAATCCAATACTTTTTAGTACTTTTACTGAAAAACATGACTTAGTTCTTTAACTTGTACAGACGTATATTTAAACCTGAGTATCTAAACTATTATGAATCCATATTCTCTATAATAGAAAGGTTTTCTACTCATTTTTTCCACCTTTCTCACTGTAATATTAATAAACTAAAATTATTTTCCTGCCACATACAACTTGTATTTCTGTGTTTGCAGTTTGCTCCATCTTAGCTCATAGTTTATTAATTTTATCACAGAAATAATGATTTAAATAATTGTTTAATATAATGACTCTGAGCTGCATTAAACCTTCCCTAAAATGTTTCTTTTTTCCAAGTAATGAATATTTTCCTTAAAGTTACAGACCCAGCAGTTGTCCTGCAGGGTTCTGTATCTGATCCAGAACCAGAACCAGAACCGGAACCGGAACCAGTTCTTACCAGGGCCACTGAAGGCGGCGTCGGACCGAGGACCTCCCGGACTCTGGTTCTCCTCTCACCGACCAGCATCTTCTCTCTGCTCTCCATCGGAACCACAACCGTTAAACCAGAACCGTCTCTGCAGCGGGCCGAAGTTCGGTTACCATGGCGACGAGAAAACAGCGGCGACGTGACGTCAGCCGATGGGAGGGGCCTCCGGAGGGATCCCGGTTATCTGGCGAGCAGAAAGATATTAATTAACAGATTTACTGTAAGAAATTAGCCTAATGCTAAACTAAAGTCGGCACAAGTATTATTATTATTACTATTACTACATTTCCTCATATAAGTCATATAAATAATATTACATACAGCTACGGTACAGGGAGGCTGACTCAAATGTTGTCAGTCAAATAAATATAGATTATGAAATCAGAGAAAGAATAATTATTAAAGATTCGGTGGTTTTATTTTCTTTGTGCAAATGAAATCAGCAGAAATGATCATTTGATTTAAATGTGATAAATAATTAGAATAAAAGCTCAATAAAAGAAAACTAAATGACCAACCAACCTGTCTTCTCAGACTCCGACACTAGATGTCCTCGTCGAGCTGCGGACAGAATCATCCCCATCTACAGCTTCCGGTCTGGAGCTTTATTCATTTTTATTAGAGCAAATATGAGTCAGCTTTTTACAGCACCATCTCACTGCTTTGATTATTCACACAACTCTTTTCTACCTCACTGTTTCCTCGCTTTAAACGTTTTTATTCATTAAAATGTTTATCAGTATCACCAATAAATCAGACAGTTTTAAATCTGACCCACAAAATAAACATGTAATGTGTGGCTGCTGCTTCTGGAGAGGAGCTGTGAGGGAATCACTTGTTGGGAGGAATAAGAGCAGGAGGGGCCAAACCAGAGGGAGAACCTGGAGGACAGTGCTCGGTGACAGTAACTGGGTGACATCCCAGCCAAGCAGCTGTGAAAGGACTCGGTGGGAGTCCTTTCACAGCTTGCAAACGGACCCCAGCATGCAAACGGACCCCCCGTCCGTTTGCATGCTGGTTAGTGCTGCAGACGGTGAAGATAGTTATGGGTTGGAGGAACGCAGGGAGGGAGATAGAGAGTGTGACTATCAGTTCTCCTGCTGTCTGAGGAGATTCTCCCAGCGCTGATCCAGCAGGCTGTGCTGCTCTGACGTGGACCTGTGTGGTTTGGACCTACGCTGCTTAAAGAAAGGGTTTACGATTTCTTTTTAAAACGGCATAAAATGCTCTTCATGTACCAGTGGTAACCGATAAGTTAGGGTTAGACTTTCATTCTTTCTACAGCGAGAAACCCTAGGAAAACCTCATCCAATCAGCTTCCACGGTCCGTCCAGGATAAGAGGCTTTAAGCAAAGCTTCTGTGTTCCAGCTCCTTCCCCCCCCCCCCTCTGCGTGTCGCCTTTGTTTGCTCGTTCTAGCCTGTAAACAGGAAGTGAGCTCACGCTACCTTACCAACAGATAAACTGACACGTGTTTGTTCGGTGAAGCATTTAGTTTGAAGTTAGCGCAGATTAGCTTCCCAAAGTGAATCAAAAACGCAAAGCTGTTGTGGAAATAGCAACGAGAAAGAAGAAAGCTGACGAAGAATGTTCCAAAAGCCGACTCTGCATCAGAGCTGCTGCATTTACACGGTGGAAGCTAAGGGCTCGCTAACCCCACCCATTAAACCAGTAATTAGCTGATTTTCTCCTGGACAGGTAAGATCACCTTATATGTTGTGACTTTGGTTGAAATGTCCTGTGAGTTGTTGACTGTGGCAGAGACCCAACGACACCATGCTGGCTGCATGTGCCTGTGTTATTGAGGCGTGGTTTAGGGGGAGAGCTTGAAGCAAGGGCTGGGACTTTTAATTTAGCAATAACGCCCTGCTGAGGAGCGCTCCCACAATCGTATATCCTGCCTTTAAACAGAACTGAAACGCTTTGGGAAGAACTAAACTGGGACTCTGAACTGTGACTGAACTGCATTGGCTGAGATGATAGCATCGGTGCTCAGACCCTAGGGGAGGAAGGGGGGTTATCGGCCTCCAGGAGGAGCCAAATGTTTTAACTTCTTCCTTCCTTCTTTCTTTCGTTCTTTCTTTCTTCTATTGATTGCGTTTGTTTTCTATGTGTAGTTTTTTTAGATTGCAGCTACAGCCGGAGTTAACAGCAGGTTTCCTGCATAGTGGCCCATATACCATGAGTGGGTTTGCTGTGTTGTGTGGGTTGCAGTGCCCCCTAGGGGATGTGGTTCGTTTAAGCTCTTTGTGGAGCTCCTACACCTGTCGTTTAAGGATCTACTAGTTTGTGTCACACCCAGGCTGCATCCGAAACCACTAAATTGGTCCGAGGTCTTACGCCAAACCGGATGTGCGTCAGCGTCCGCCGTGATAAGATGCATCCGAATTGGGCTTCCAGTTAGGAAGGAGTTAGGGAAAGTGGCCTGTATGCTAACTATCATAGCCACTTTAGCATAGGGACCTCTGATGCTAACTAACTGGCGATTAGGAGCTATGTGCCATCCCACAATCCCTTGCGCCACAAGACGCCATCAATACAAGTCGCCCAGCCCACCTCACGTAAAATAACGAAAATGGCCGAAAGGAAAAAGACGCGTGCATGTGGGTACAACACCCTCTTCTGAAGGTTTATTTTTGATATGCGTCATTCATGTGCGTTTACGTCGTGTAATGACGTCGGATACAAAAGGCTGTTCGAAATGGGCGCATTGGCGAACGGCTCCCTAGACTGATAGCCATCGTGTTCTCACTGTTGGCCCCATGATTACGTGTTAGTGATTAGAGGCTAACATTCAGTGGTTTCGGATGCAGGGTTAGGTTTGCCTTTACTTTGGTCTGTGCTGTTTGTTGCCTTAAATTATTGTACAAATGAAGATAGTTTTTTTTTCTTCGTAAAACCTGGTTCCTGCCCGTTTTTGATTACACACATTTACGAGGCGCGTGACCCCAACTCCTGATGGAACATACGAGCATTTTTTCTGAGTCACTTAAATAGTCGTATAATGACAACAAAACCAACATCACACACCGATATATTGAGCAATACATGATGTTTTTATTAATTCATGTCTTTTTTTCTATCTTTCATTTAATTTATAGAATGCAGATTATTGGCATTTCTGGTATTTAAATTTTTTTCCTCAGGAGAATCTCTAGACCGCACACCTACATGTTTGGGGTCCCGACTCCAACTTTGGGAACCGCTGCTCTAAATGAGCAACATGTGTATAATTATTCTTTCCAGCAGGGGGAGCTATTGCAACATTTTGGTTTAAACACAGCCTTCCTGATGGAAGCAGAAGAACGATCAGAGGTTCTAGGTTTTATTACTGATAACCAGCATGATTAGCAGTTTTGGTTGGTGGGCTGTGGTTCCTGAGGAGATGATCGTCTGGTTTCTTCATTCAGATCAGATCTGCAGCAGATTTATTCAGCCTGCTGTAAAGCACAGGTTGAAGGTGAGAATCCTTCATGTTTCTACTGCATCAGGCGGAGTCCTCCCACGCTGACGTAGAGGAGCTCCAGCAGACCTTCTGCGGAGAACAGCGGGTATCTCCAGGTCTTCTTCAGAACCTCCAGATCGTTGGCTGACATGATGAACTGGGCCACCCAGTGGAGCTCCTGGTTCTCCTGCAGGGGGCGTGGCGCGGACTCTGGAAGTCTGGCCTGGCCGTCCTTCAGATCGTTGATCTGGACGGGAACACATGATGGAGACGGACGTTCAGGAGGACAGGAGGTCAGCTTTGTGTAGAGGCTTTGTGAGTGAAGGAGCTCACCATGTTTCTGATGCAGTTCAGGGTTTCAGGTCCAGCGTGGATCAGGAGAGCTGCAGCACTGTCTGCTAGAGCTGCAGAGGAACAGAAAGCGTCTCCATCATCACAACTCACCAGTTAATTTGAGCTTCAGAGATGGAAACGATAGGAAACATCTGAACCATCAGCTGAGAGAGCTTTCTGCTGATTTCATCCAGCTGCTCTCAGAAGTTCTCACACCCTGGCACAAAAATATGAGTCATAAAACGAAGCGATGCAATGATCCAACTTCTTTCAAACCGATATGATACCAATACTCGGATCTGAGTACTTGCCGATACCGAGAACCAATGAAGATACTTCTGCCATACAAAGAAATGCAGCAAAAGATGTTGAATTAGATAAAAATCAGTTCATGGTATCTGTTAACTTAAATCACTTTGTTTAGCTATGTAGTTCGAAAAGCGCTTTATAAATAATGTTTGATTGATTAAACAAATAGATTAGAAAAGTATCGTATCGGTGATGGTTTGCTTTCTAAAACTACCCAACAGACCCTGACTTACCCCCCAGAACCCGGTCATGTATATCCCGTCTGCCCCACTGATACCAGGACAGATCCACGGTTCTTGTTCTCCTCCTCTGGGTTAGACCCCCAGAACCTAGACCAGAACCCTGACCTTGGTCCAGCCCCAGCCTCTCTGACTCATCCAGATGTGGGGTTGATGGACGACACCATGAACCGCAGTAACGACTGTTTTACTGGGGATTCCACCATTTTTCTTCAAATCCAATCCCTGCGGTGCTTCTTGAAAAGTCCACGCCTGTTTTCCCACAGTCCCAGAGGAGGGCAGAGGACCCAGAAAATGTACTCCAATAAGAGTAGAACTACTTTGAGGTATTTTTACAAAAGTAAAAAGTAACCATCCAAAAATTTACTCCAGTAAAAGTTTAAAAAAGTATTTGATAGGTAGGCTAATTGAGTACTGAGTAACATAAGATCTAATATATTTTAAAAATGATGTCTTTGTAAAGTCATAAATATGAAGTTATTGGTATATTGTGTTTTTCTAAAGACTAAAATGAAGAAAATATAGAAATAACATTATTAGATAATACATTTTAAGCAGAAGAAAGACTTTTCTAAATCAGTCTGTTCAATAAGATACCAATACTTACAGCTGGTAAAGCATAAATGCATAAGTTCACATTTCGGTGCCTTATTTCGTTTTTTTTTTTTGCCCAAGAAGTCAAACACTGTGGATTCTGGGACTTAACCGTCAGCCAATGGCGATGCTCTATATCACCACAATAGTTAAACATGGCTAACTTTTTGGGAAAAAAAATGTACGCACCAATGCAACTTTTTTTTTCAGATTACTGCCATGTTCATAATTCAGCCTGCAACACATCATGTTTCCTTCCTAACCAGCCAAACCACAGATTGTTGTGCAGCAGCCCTAAATGACATGTGAGTATATTATTATTATTGGTGTATTGGGTTAATATGATTATAAGTTCATAAGTTGTTTGTGTGAATTGTTCGCTTTGGATGTCGGCTCGCTGTATGCCTTGCAGAGTTTAAACGCTCAGTTTTTATGTTGATTTATATTTATATTTTCAGACTTAAACTAGCGCTAACTATTAGCGGAAGTAGCTGTGTACATCTTCACAATAAGAGCGTTCATTTCCTGTTGTGATGAACCAGGGTTTTATCTGCTGAGTATTTACTTAGGGGAAAATGTTAAATTATGATATTTGATTTATGTGATTTATGTGATATTTAACACAGACTGCTGATATCCCAATGTTAAGTTTATTCATATATTTTGGTTAGTTCTACCTCTCTTTGTTATTATTTTTCTTATGAGATCATACAAACATTGTGAATGTGATTGAGGAGTTCAAAACAAAAATTCAATAGATTTCTCCTACATTAAATTTAAAAAAAGAGCAACTGCAGCCGGATTTGTTCTTTATTTACACTGAAAATTGTAGTTTTTTTGTTCAAATTTAGGAATGTTGATTAATTCACAGCTTCCTCTGATTAATTAGATCAAACTTGTTAACAGCTCTACTAAATATAAAATAATAGGAGCATTTTGGACAAAGTTAGTATATTTCCATTCTTTAAGCACTGGCACCGTTTCAAAAATACCAGTTTGGTATCAGAATCAGATAAAACCTAAACGATATACAAGTCCAGTGATGATTTGCTGTATTATTAAAAAATTACTTTACCTCAAAATGCAACAACAATCACAACAGACAGAAGATTAGATTAGAACATCAAAGCTGGTGTAGAAACAGGAGGTCAGCTTTAATAAACTGCCTGGTGTATGTTTTTGGTTAAAGTATCTTTGCTCCTCATTCAGTAAATTTACTCGCAGTGGATAGAGTATCCAGATATTTTACTCAAGTAAGAGAGTAGTGATACTTCATACTAATTTTACTCAAGTACAAATGGTAAATGGCCTGCATTTCCCCCCCAAAGTGTTTTACTCTACATTCAGTCATTCACACACTGATGATGCTAAGCTACGTTGTAGCCACAGCTGACCTCGGGCGCTGACGGAGGCGAGGCTGCCGTACACTGGCGCCCCCCTCTGAACACCAGTTGACAACAGGTGAAGTGTCTTGCCCAAGGACACAACGACTGAGACCGTCAGAGCCAGAGCTTGAACCGGCAACCTTCCAATTGCAAGGCAAACCCCACAGTCGCCCCTATTAAAAACTACGGCTTAGCAAAGGTACTTTTAAAAGTAATTTTTTTCTCAAAAAAGTTACTCATGTAACTGTAACTGAGTAACTGTAACTGAGTAACTGTAAGTAGTTGCTATCCACCTGTGGTGAGTCCTGCCTGTCATCTGAAGCTGTTCTACCTGATCCTAGCTCAGATTAATCTTAGACACGACTAATTAGCGTCTCAATCCTTGGATCAGGTTTTAGTTTCCGCAGCATCTCGATGATGATGACGATGATGATAGTGATGATGATGACAGTGATGATGATGATAGTGACGATGATGATAGTGATGATGATGACAGTGATGATGATGATTAGGGATGTTAGAAAATAATCAATACTCTGATAATAACAATATTTTATGTCGCAATTAATAAGCAATGTATCCATTTTTATATTTATTGTTTATTGTTTGAATTTGAATGGAACCATTATTGATCATTTATGTAGTAAAATCTTAAGTATAACTAGGAGTAGGTTGCTGTTTTAAACTTCTTGGATCCTGTGGATTAACTAGATTTGGTAACAAATCTGAATAAAACAGGTTGGATTGTTTAAAATGCTGGGACAGTTTTTCTACCGTAGAACTAAGTTGTAAAAATCACAATATATAGTCTTATTTATTGTATTGTAATATGTATAACCCAATACAAATTCCTAGTGATGATGGGTATTGTTAATTTAAAGACGCACTTTGTAACTTTTACACTACACAACTTTTCTCTCCTGGGTCGCCTACTAGCAGTACTAACGGCAGTATATCACACACTATCTAATGGTAATAATATAGTGTTGACAATATTAAACCATTAGTACCGTAGCTCGTTGCTTAAAATTACTGCTGGGTACTGATGGTTTACCAGCTGACACACAGTTAGTTTCAGGCATTCTGTTGTTTTTGCTAGCGAGCTTTAAAACCCTCAGTATAGGGTTAGAGCCAAACCCCAATACGGCATTCAGAAAGGCACAAAGCTGTTCCATATTTCAGTATTTCTTTATTTCAAACAAATGCCTTATTAAATAGTTGTATTCGGGAACAAGAAACATTTCTAGTGTGATGCCAACCAGGAAATGAATCAGTTACTACGTTTACTTGCCCATCTAAATCGAGATTTTCGGAGTAATCAGGCTAAGGGCTTCCCCCTGTTGAGAGCAGAGCTTACATGACACTCAGAAAATCGAATTATTAAATCAATTATGTCCACTCCCCCGACTATAACCTTGTAGCAGTTAGCTTCCAATTGCATGTCTGGTGGGAGTGAAGCAGACAGCGTTAAAGCAGGATATTCACAGTAACAACGCATCGTCTCTTTGTCAGTCCAAACATGCACTGATCGGCTGCTTACGTTTGTCTTAGCCACCTTATACTCCTCATAATACTTATGTCTTTTTGCTGATTAACACTTCAGTGTAGCCCAACTTCCCGAGGGGGTGTGGGTGGGGGTTGGTTGTAGAGTAGTCCAAATCTCAATTGCATTATCTGGTTAGCGTAGTCGAGCTTCTGAAACTCCAGTTCCGTACGATTCTAGCCAGACTAATGTGTATACATACATTTCAAAAGTCTGATTTCAGTCAGACTAAGGTAATAATTTAACTTTCTCTTGCATATAAACGTACTGACTGAAGATAAAAGTTTGTCTGCGCTCCTCGCATCTGCACCACATGATCATGAGGGTCTGAGGGTCAATGCAGACACCCCACTCCCATGGACCGCAGTCTCTGTGATGGTGAGCGGACAATAACCACCAAACACTGACAACAACATAACTCAAAGGAATAATGAAAAGCACGGCTACATTTGGAACACAAACTATAACATATAAAAGAGAATATCTACAATTAACACAAAAACATTACCCATAAGTCTCAAATGGACAAAATCTAAGTTATAGTGTAGGGTTAAAAAAATTTATTTTTATGCCTATTTTAAATTCTAATCGAATACAAATAAAAAATACAAATGCTTTCCCGCCCTCAACAAATACAGATACAAATACTAGCTGCGTTGCACACCCCTACATCAGTAAACTGGCTTCTGCAGATGACCTCAATACAGATTTGGTTTTACCAACGGCGCAAGCCTTGAGAGGGCGATAGAGGGCAAATATCCTGAGTGCGTCTTTAAACTCAGGTGTATCAGCAGGTGATAGAACTTTTAAATAAAGGTGAAACAACCCAACTGTCTGATGATACGTGGCTCCCCCCAAACACCAACTGCTGAAACATTCCTCGTTTGTCGAAAAGTTGAGCAGAAAAGTCAAAAATGGTGTCTGGGTGTGTAAACTTATGATCCCAGCTGTTTTATTATTAGCTTTGCCTGAAGAATAAACCAGATTATCCTGAAAGTTTTAGAGAAATCAACACTGAACTAGATGAAAACATCATATCTTTAACCTGAGATTTTTTTATTTCCAACAGTTTTGATCATTAATCAGAAGCAAAGAGGAGGAATGTGTAGCAGGAATCTGGGCCGAGCTTAGATGATTCTTTAACCTTACGCTACAATCAGTATTCTCGCGGGATTTGGAGTTCTCCAAACTCCTGAGAATACATCTTGTACTGCTCTAACTAAACCGTCTGACTCAACTCCACTGGTGTTGCGGACCAATCATTTGTCAGTATTGCACTTTGGGGCAGGTGCAAAAGCGAGTGTTCAGGTATGACAATAGCAGCAAGTGTCCAGGCAAAGCAAAACATGCATAGCAGCGCAGGTGGACGTTCTCGTAGGAGCGGCTAATGAATATGTTTTAGGACAACCAGAGACGATTTCTTTGTTGAAAAATGAGCGAAGGTAAGGACTTTATGCAGTTCTTGATGTGCGGTTTTCTTCCCACTGGATTTGGCAAGAGATTTATTTACCAGCATGCACTGTTTGTTTCAGTCATTACTGTGATTGGCTAAAGACGAATCATAGTAGGTGGACACCTGCTGGCGCATCCTCCAATCAGCTGGAAAAATTACATCAGCAGGCCCTTCCTTTTTCGGATGCTTTCTGTGGGAGCCGTTCTAGAACGATGCGTAGACTCGACATGGGCAGGATTACACATAAATCTGGCTTTTGCCAAGTTAATGATTCTTACCCTCCAGTGCGCTGACCAGCAGGTGGAGGGCTTCCATCAGGTCTTTGGAGATGTTGGGAACATCTAATAGGTCCATGAAGGAAGCAACAGTTTCAGATGGTGGACGCTGATATTCACCATGAGCGACCTGATCTAGCTACCAGGAGGAGACGGAAGGTTCAGAGTGTTTGATGACCATCTAGTGAAGGACAGTTCATGCTCTAGTCTTACCGTCTCTCCCAGCAGAGCCAGAGCTTTTCCATCCTCCAGGATCTCAGTTAGCTTCTTTAGCAGCTCTGCTCGGGTTGGTCCACTCACACCTGCGAGCGGCTCCAGAACCTTCACTTTGTTGTTAATGTCTGCAACAAAACACACCATAAAGAAACTTTTCAAAACAAACATGTGATGTTTGGTGAAAGTTTCTGAAGCTTCAGCGTCTGGACCCCCATGTGTTTAATTCAGTTTTCACTTTAGTTCAATTCATTTTATTTATATACCAACAATTCTGAACAGATCTCATCTTAAGAAAAGTAATTTTTAGTACAATTATACAAACATTCCAATCAGTTAAAATTTTTCTATCTAAAGAATCCCATCAGATTGTACTGAGTCATTGACATGAGGTTCTGCCCTAAACATCCAGACAGGGATGAGAAGCATGTATCTTTTTTGATGGTAAAATCCAGAGTCACTCCACTCAAGCAGATCACGATTCCCAGGATGGAGTTGACGGCAGCAATGATAGCTGTCAAGATTGATCTGATGCTTAAAGAAGAACGGGAAATTCCACTGATGGAGTCGATTTTCTGGACAGAGAGCACAACTGTATTAAGATATGTTGAGAATGATGCCCTTCATTTCAAAACATTTGTGGCAAACAGAGTTTTCTTTATTCAAGAGGCAACAACGCCCTCCTAGTGGAAGTATGTGCAGACCTCGCAAAATCCAGCAGATCAGGCTTCAAGTGGATTGAAAATTGAGAATTTTATGGAGAGCAAGACTTGTTTTAAAGGGCCTGGTTTCCTGCCAAATGAAAGTGAGTGGCCAGAAAAACCTGATCAATGTACTTACCTGAGATGGAGAATGACACTGAGGTTAAAACATATGCTGCAACATCATGTACAAATCAGAATGAGTGTAGAGATCCATTTAACCAGCTGGCTGAGTATTAATCCAGTTGGCACAAGCTAAAAAACACTTTTGCCAAAAAGGAGAAAAAGAAGTGGGCCGAGCCCCATTAATATAGAACAGAACAGGAGAATGATCAGACAAAGACACATCATCAACATACATATCAGAAATTTTTAAACCATGGGTGAGAACCAGGTCAAGGATGTGCGACGACGATGGGTAGGGGTGTCTACTAGCTGGGTGAGTCCAAAATGGTCCAACAGGTTACAAAAGTCTGACACAAGCGGTGTTTCCTGACAGCAAACATGAATATTAAAGTCCCCTAATATGAGAAGCTGGTCATATTTTAAGAACCATCCACCAGGAAGTCCGAAAACTGTGGAATAAAGTCAGAGTTTTTTTTTTTTTAGCCTGGCTCACCTGGCATGACCCAGGACTCAGTAATACAAAATATGTCCAAGCCCCGGTCTGCAAACTAGTCTTTAAGCAAACAGGAGTGCCACCTTGGGGCTAGGGGCCGTCTCATACTTTTGCCCGCCTGTCGTGAGCAAGGACAACACGACCATAGTTGGTAGGTTGCTTATCTTACGCCCTAGCGGGATTTTTGTATGGGATGCTGTTATGAAGTTCAGATAATGTCATTAAGATGGATGCTTAGATTAGATAATTTTGTTAGATATGATTCAATGTGACATGTAATATTTGAAATTATTTGAACCACTTTTATTGTCTTTCTTTTTGAATGCTGCCCGTCTCTTAGGTTAGTAATTGTTAGTGTTGATTGTTAATTTTTCTTAGTATTTTGATTTATCTTTGAGATTAGATAAATGGGTAGGAGACTGTGATCGAAAAATGTATTATTATGATTAATCTTTTAGTATTATTAACACTGAGAGCAGAGGAGCCAGACAACAGGTGTTGAGTTCGAGGCTAGAGAAGACATCACTGCCTGAGAAAATATTGATTCTTCTTACATACTTAGTTTTGAGAGTTTCTCTTATTGTGTTACATATAACCCAAGCTATTGCCATTGTTTTGTATATGTCAAAAGTCACTTATTCACAGCTAAAGAGCCAGATGTCTTCATCCGGAGATATTCCCACCCTGAGACTAATAGTTTTGTCTTCAAAGTGATAGAGGCAAGGTTGCTGAACTTTATAAATACTTATTTTCATATGAGCTTGTGGGGGGGGAGTTAGGAGGGGGGCAGTATTCGGCATTCACTGTGATCTGTGCTGTTCTCCTGTATGATCAATTCAACTTTTATTAAAACCTCCAAACTCATAAAGGAATCTGTCTCATCTTTATTAAGAGTCTTAAATGCCAATACAAGTGAATGCTTTATTACGTTGGATTTGGCAATTAAAAGAGCAACCCTGAATGCGGAAGCGGGCCTCATTCTCCACCACATCCACCAACAAACTGAACATGGGAGTCGAAGTCATGTCTTGGCCAGATTACGACAATGATATTGGATACCAATAGCTAATGCAGGAGTGAGAAAAGTGAGCTAAGAGTCCGTAATTAGTCGAAAGCTGCATGCAAAAGCAGTGCAACAGAAATGCGCAGATTTGCCAAAAGACCATCTTTGTCCTGACAAACCACCCTTTACAAACACAGGTGTGGATTATTTTTGGCCCGTCTGAGGTCAGAAGAGGAAGTGCCAAGGTCAAACGTTATGGAGCGCTTTTTACATGGTTGACCATCAGAGCAGTGCATATTGAGGTAGCCCATTCCCTTGACAAGTTCCTGTATTAATGCCATGCTGCGTTTCCAAGCTAGAAGAGGACAAGTGTCAATCATACGGTCTGATAATGGCACATACTTTGTCTGTGCTGAACGACAATTAAGAGAGCCATTAGCAGAACTAGACCAGTCACGCATCAATGAAGCAATAGTGAGAAAGGGAGTGCTGTGGATTTTCAACCCCCCTTGTGCTACCCATCACGGTGGCATTTGGGAGTGTCAAATCTGTACAGTAAGGAATGTTCTGAACCATAACCATGTACACAGACCACGCCAGTGACCCAGAGCCGCTTTCACTAAACCATTTGCTCTTGTTGAAAGCAGAGACCAGCATTCCACCTGCCGGGTTTGATAAAAATGATGTGTACTCCTACCGTTTTGGCGACAGTGGACTCAAGAATATCTACTTCTGCTGCAAGAGGGCCAAAAATAGCTCGGTTCCAAGAGAAGTTTTAAGGTAGAGATATCGTCATCGTCGTGGACTCATCCCTACCAAGAAATACCTGGATGTGGGCAGAATCACTAAGATTTTACCAGACTCAAAAGGAGTTGTCAGGAGCGCTGAAGTCCAGACGAAAACCAGTGTTATTTATAGACCCATAACAAAACTGTGTTTAGTTCTGGAAAAGGAACAAAGACAAAACAACAAAAAACAGACCTCGATTAGAAGTCAACTGTTGAACAGACTCTTTATACTTACCTGTAAATAATTGTGAAGAAGAAGAAAGAACCCTAGCTTAAAGAGGAAAAGGTTTAAAACTGTTAGTGTAATGATGTATATAGCTCCAATTTAAGAATAAGTTGGTAATTGATCTTCTATCTAGTCAGTTAGGGGCCCGGATATGTTGAAGCCATTTTTTGTAACTACAATTTAATTTACAGTTTTTCTAATTTAGTGATATACCAATTTATTAAGTATTCTGATAGTACTATGTAGAAACAAGGATATTGAACAGTAATTGATGATATGTATTTTACTCAACTTTGGCTGTTTAGACAGAGAGGAGAGAAATTAACAAAAGAGTAGCAAGAAGCCACTGGGCCTTAGAGCAACACAGTCTTTTGACCTGCATCGCCTTTCAGTTTCTAATTTCTATGTGTATTCCTCCTTTACAGCGCTTTGGCTAACTGTAATTGTTATACTGAAAATGCTGTATAAAATAGGGAAGACTTAGTTTGACTGAGTTTTTTTTCTGATCAACAAACAATTGGTTGGTTTTCAGAAACTCACCATCGATCACCACAGAGATGAATGGAGCAGCTTTTGTCTGACAGACTGAAGGAGGAGGTCTGCAACCCTTTGGACCAGACCCTGTAGATCCAAATGTAAAAAACACAAACCGTCTCATTAGGTCAACTAGAAGTTAGTTACTTATGGAAAGAATCTAATAATTAGTATTTAGTGTATTTTAGGTTTCCACTCCCAGGCATCGCCCCCTATCAGAAACGCAACCATCCCAACTTACAGCCATGACTGAACTATTACTTTGCTATTTGCTCTAAATTTAACCTGGATCATCCTGGCTGGATATTTGGCCACTGTTCTTATCAGAATAGTTGGAAATCACTGGTTTCCTGATGTGGAGCTGGCCTCAAACGTCATTCATTTAAGGTGAAGGTCTGGCTTTGTTTATCCGGTCCAAAACCGGCTTGGATGTCTGGGACCAGTGTCCTGTTGGAACTCCCATTTTCCACCGTATACCTTCTGATTTCACGTCCGGGTCCAGAGCCATGCAGCATGATGCTACTACCGCCATATCTTACTGGTGGGGCTTGAGATTAAAAGCCTCACATTAAACCCTTCAAAAAAACTTCTTGTCCAATTAGTCAAACAGCTCATCCTTTGTCTTGTCTGACCAGAAAACCGTTCTCCAGGTGTTATTCAGTAAGTCCAGGGCAGTCCACCTTCACTGTAGTCTGGCCTCACCTTGGACAGTAACACTTCTGGTCCAGAATCTTTAGATTTATGATCAGCTTAAGCTTTGGGGGTTTGTAGGATTTAGTTTCTTCTAATACTTGCTGTTTGGGCTTAAACATGGACACAGTTGGGTGTTCCTGCAGGGGATTGATCCCAAAAATGCATGCAAGCATGCTATAGATGGCTTAACTTGATCTCCCTGAAAGGCCAACCCAAAACCAAGACCTCAGCCATGTTGAGAGTTTGTGGACTGAGCTCAAAAAACAGGCCTGAGCCAGAAAAAACTAACACTTTAAATAAACTCTATAATTTCTGAGTAAATGATTACATTCCGATCCTCAGCTGCTGAAGCTTAGGGTGTCCTGGTTAGAAGGTAAACCACAGCCCAGTCTCAGAAAGCATGCATGTCCATAGTTCTAATATTCATGCATGAAGAAATCTGGATGGAAACTTCCGTCCAGAACTGCCCTGAATGTTATTGTGCTGGGATGAGACAGAGGGAAAACCAAAGCTACTGAGGTAACCTGGAAATAAACCTTTAAACAAGAACCAAAGACACAGCAGAACGGGATCATCATCTGATCCAAGCTGACAGCAGACATCTCACTGTTAGATCTATATGGTTAAATATTGCTAAAGAGCAACTTTTAATGCAGTCAGTTTAAAATAAAAACGTTTTAATGAGTGATAAAGGAAAACAGAACGTACCCATTAATACAAACTCTGGATGGATTGCTAAAATCACAAGACAAAAAGTCATAAAACAAGCATACTTATCATTATATATTGATAATAAGAAACATAATGTGTTCTTACCCAGGCAACCATCCTCCAAGCTAATCTGCTTGAGAGCAAAAGCAAAGACTTTATTTTCCGGCACCGTGAAGGTCGTCACTTCAGTCTTTTCTACCTGATAAATCAAATGCAGAGAAACGTTTGTGTTGGTTGAGAGAAGCTGATGCTGCCGTTCTGATAACACGGAGATCTGAAACACGTTTCCCAGAGTGCATTATGTTCACAGCTGCTCAGACCAGACACATGGAAATATGAACATATGCTTTATTAAATCAAACTGTATTTATAAAGCGCTTTTCATACAAAACCAATGTAGTTCAAAATGCTTTAAAAGATTAAAATTAAAAAATCCGCCTATTGATCTCCTATTCCATTTTTCACTCATTCGTGAACAGGACCCAAGATACTTGAACTCCTCCACTTCAACCTCTGCTGCAAATCACTCCAGCGAAAGCTGTAGATCACGGTTCTGATTAAGCAAAACAGGACTACTTCCTCATCGAAGCAGAGACCCAAGTCCACAAAACACATGTAGAAGTAGGCCTCCTTCAGTCATAGCTGACTATGGAAATTGTGCCCTCAGAACTCGTGTTATTGCGGCTTGAACATCGTTGTCTGTAACTGGTGAGTACAATGCGGGCAAGACAATCACTGCAGCACAAGGAGCAGGTGTGGTGTGTTGCAGGGGGATCTCTGTGTTTGTTTTCTTTCCGCTTGGCTCCTTTTTTCTTCTACCAAGTTCTTCACCTGCTCCTCATCTTTCCTCAGCTATTTGTGGATCAGAAAGCGCAAGCTGCTACGATCGCCTGCAACAACTTTCCATCTCCCTGTGTCGCTTTCCAGGCTTTCATGTCACGCCTGCCGACGTCTTTATAACGTAGCTGTAGATGGCCTCGGGGTCTTTTGCTGGTAACACGTGTAGACCAGTTGGCAAACTCCAATGCACCCTCCAGGACCCTGCTGAGGGTGTAGAGTTGGTCCAGTTTTACATGGCCAGGTTAAAAACTGCATTGTTCCTCCTCTCCAGAACCCCTGAATAGACCTTACCAGGGAGGATCAAAAGTGTGATCCACCTGTAGTTGGAAAACATGCTGTGGTCCCCCTTTCTAAATAGGGGGAACACCACCCCAGTCCGTCAATCTAAGGGAACTGTTCCTGATGTCCATACAATATTTCCCACAACATCCAGAGCCTTAAGAAACTCCGGGCGGATCTCATCCACCCCAGGAGCCTTGCCCCCGAGGAGCTTTTTAATGACCTTGGGGACCTCAGCAACAGAGATTAGAGAGCCCAACCCAAAGTCCCCAGACTCTGCTTCAAGATTGGTAGGGGTGTCGTTGGGATTGAGAAGGTCTTGGAAGTATACCGTCCAAAGACCGAAGACATCCCCCATCGAGGTCAACAGCACACCATCCCCAATGTAAACATTGTTGGTGGCTAGCTGATTCCCCACCAAGAGGCCGGATGGTGGACGAGAATTGCCTTGAAGCCACACAGAATTTGTTCTTTGTGGTCTCTCCAAACTCCTCTTGTGCCCGAGTTTTGGCCTTAGTGACTTATCAGCTGCTTCTGAGTCCCTCAGACCAAAAAGACCCTATACACCTCCTTCTTCAGCTTGACAATATCCCTCATCGCTGGTGTCCACCAGCAGGTTCCAGGGCTGTGGCCGCGACATGCACAGAACACCTTGTGGCCACAGCTCTGGTCAGCTTCCTTGACAGTGGAGGCACAGAACATGGCCCTTCTCGGACTCAATGTCCCCTGCCTCCCCTGGGACGTGTTTGAAGTTCTACCTGAGGTGGGAGTTGAAGTTCCTTCTGACAGAAGCCTCTACCAGATGTTCCCTGGTAGACCCTCACAACATGTTTGAGCCTGCCAGGTCTGTCCAGCGTCCTCCCCCACCACCGGAGCCAACTCTCCACCAGGTAGTATTCTGTGGATAGCTCTGCCCCTCTCTTCTCCTGAGTGTCCGAAACATGTGCCCACAGGTCAGATGAAACGACAGACAAGTCAATCATCGAGCTGCTGCCTAGGGTGTCCTGGTGCCAAATGCACACATTGGTTAGGGGTTAGGCTTATTTTGAACACTGTGTTCATTATGGACAATACATGGTGAGCACAGTAGTCTAATCACAAAACACCATTCGGGTTCCGGTCTAAGGTTCCTATGAAAAGCAGAACTTTGGACTTAATGTTCCCTTGGCTGTACGCGGGTCACTGAGGACCCCTGGTGGAGCCACACTTGGAGGAGGGGCACATTCCCTAGCACCTGGTGGCGGCGTTTACCCATGGAGCCCAGCTAGGCCCAGCCTAAAGAAACAATGTACGATGGGTGGTGGTGGAGATCTTGACGGTCTGATCGTCAGCTGCAGAAGCTGGCTAATATAATACTGATAATATTGAAATCATAACACTGTAACTCGTCGCTCAATATTAGTGCTTGGTGCTGACGGTTTACCAACTGACATGCTGTTAGTTTGATGTGTTTTTGTTTTTGCTAGTAAATTTTTAAAACCATCAGTACACTGGCCTCTTTAGATGCACCTCATAGTGACCTTACACCACAAGCCTTGAGAGGGCGATAGAGGCCAAAGTTACAGAGCGAGTCTTCATTGTCCTCTAGGAAAATAGCTAGCCCACAACAAGGTTAAAAATGATCTGCCGCTGAAAACCTTGATAATTCCTTTCCTTTTGTGTATTTCTCTCAACCTTGCTCATCTTTGTGTTTATTGGTGGGTGGGGATCAACAAATGGGTGCATTACTGCCACCTACCGGTATGGAGTGTGGACCAGAATGTCACTTACGGTTGTACATGCCTCACTAAGATTGCTGATGTATTAACATTTTCCGTGTTTGTACTGGTTTGCATGTCCATTTTGGTAGACAACAATATCTTCTTTACTGCCTCCAAATGTTCCAATTAATAGCTTAAAGCACCCCCGGCTGGTTGCCTTGGGTCAATAAATTGCATGGCTTACACTTAATTTACACCGCCGTTGTCTATCTGTTGTGGGTGGCCCCGGCCCACCTTCTGCCATTGGGCCTGCCCTGACATCTTGGCAGAACACACATGGTTCCTGTTGGCAGGAACCATGTGTTGGATGGATGCCTCAGCCTGCCTCAGCATCATGGATGCTGAGGCAGGCTGGACTGGTAGATGGAGGGTGTTTCAGTGTATTGTTCCTCCTGGGCTGTAAGACACTTCAGAAGGGGAGAAGGAGTCGCTGCCTGTCTGCAACCCAAGACCAAAACAAAGCTTAAATGTTTATTCGGGTTTTCCAGGTGCACCTGATAGATGATATGGAGCTTTGCTCTCCTGACCAGCCGCTGATTGAAAGGTGTGTCTCAGAGCTGGTCCTTTGGGTGCTCTGTGCAGTCTTGACTGTGGACCTGTGACTGGGGAGCTCATGTCTTGCATATGTGTGACTTCATTAGAAATGCAACAGATGATTAGACAAAGTGCTGAACAAAGGTCCAGAATAACAGACAAAGCTCAACAAACCGTCCACTGATGAAAATGTAAGTTTGTAAGGAACAGTGAGAAGCGGCTGGGAACCCTTTAGTACCATGAAGCCTCACCTCTGAACTTCCAGGGATGAAGCTGTAGATCGTTGCTGCTAAGGACCAACTCGTGGAGGTCTTGGTCTTGAATTTGACACACCTGGTGTTGTAAACTTTTTGCTTCACAAAAGCAAGTTTCTCTCCCTCCATCAATTTAAACTTCTTCTCAATGCCCATTTTTAATTTGCTGTAAAGAAGCAACATACTTTTGATTGGAAACTAATGGGAGAGTCCAGGAAGCATAAACCATTCCATCTAGATGTTGGACAGTGAGTTACAGTCATAAAAAATATGGTTTAAAAGTGTAATACCAAGACGTGTGAATACCTACATCTCCTGTGGTCTCATAATGAGCTCTGCCAGGTCCTGCTGCATGATGCCTTCACTCATCAGAGTGGCAGAAGATGAGGACTCCTCATTCTTTCCTGATGCTTTTCCTTGACCTCCAACTACATCTCCTCCTGCTTCTATGCACACATTGTCAAGACTGAAGTTCTTAAAATCCTCCACTAGCACCTCCTTGTTGTAGTCTAGAAGGACATGGAGGACAACAAAAGTTCAGGAAATTAATTAATATGAAGTAAATCAAAACATTCAACAATGTTCATATAAAATATAGATTTTAAGACAGCTAACCTCTTATTCTGTGGGCTACAAACCTAATCGGATGTTTTCGTCAATGATGTCACCAAGCTTTAGATCATAACATGTATATTTGGGTCGGGGATAAAAGTAACTGAAGTAGCTGTTTGTTCCAATCTTCACCAGAGTCAGTATCTCCCATTTTTTGTTCAGAGCATTATTGCTGATAAGGCCGCCGTTAGAACCCAGCTTTTTAACAACCGCTTCGGTTAAATGTGGGAACATCTCCTGTCAGAAGGAAAACAGATAAGTAAACATTCAACAATGCATGTTTCAAAAAGGTTCAAATATTCACAGTTTGTAACAGCTTTTTCGTCTCTTTAAAACTTTGTTCTATTACTAAAATTTTAACAGATTTCATATTTAAGAATCTAAGTATTTGGTCAGGTTTATTTTGTAGACAGATATGAATGCTTTTATTTTGAAGCCATTGAAGGCTCTAGACCACTTCCTGTTTAGCGTAGTTGAAGCTGAAGTACAGCTAAAGAAGAAAAGAGGTCCTTTTTACTCTGCTAAAGGTGTGTGTTAGTCTCAAGTGCTCAAGTCCAGTTAAAACTACAGAAGAAAAGCTATTCCCTCAGTTGCAGCATGCAGCCAACGAGGTATTTATTAAAATTTATTTATTCTTACTTTGGTAAATTATTAATCCACATGCTATGCATGTTATTCTCTGTTAACCTCCTGGTTTGTGTTTATTTTAAATACTGTGTTCAGTTTTCACGGGCGAAATGGAGAATTGAAAAAGCTTCAATAAACCCAGTTACTAGAAAGCCATTTGTGTCTGTCCATACTTCGAGGAAGTAAGACAGTTATTGTTGTTTCACTTCTTTTTGTGATTTAATGATTCATAAAAACAATAATTACAATCTTCAAAATTACAATCTACAAAACTTCAAAAAAATAAAGCAGATAAAGTTCAGTTCATGTCCATCCTGAGAGGCTGTCATTCAGTTCAATTCAATTCAGTTTATTTATATAGCGCTGTTTCACAACAGATGTCATCTCAAGGCGCTTTACAAGAAGAGTTATTACAATACAATGTTTAATGTAGAAATTAGAGAACCACAGAAGATTGCGTCATGACTTCTCAGCAATACCTCACACTGAGCAAGCATGAAGCGACTGTGGAGAGGAAAAACTCCCTTCTAACAGGAAGAAACCTCCAGCAGAACCAGGCTCAGCATAAGCGATCATCTGCAGAGACCGTCTGTGGTTTGGAGAATACAGATTCAGGTCAATAAAAGTGGTACCTGGACATAGACTCTTGTCTTCCTACAACTGTTCATACTAAAATCTAATTATTAACTAAAATTATAATATATCTATATATATATATATATATATATATGTTGATGTAGTTTCTTCAGTCCAGAGAAAGTACATCAGAATTATTAATTCAAACTCTGATCCAAGGGGAGACAGAGGAAGATGGAGTACCTCTTATTTAACTTTTTTTTTTAATGGGACTTTATATTACTTACCTTCACATGTCATTTCCAGCATGTTTTAATCTGTCACTAGTCACTAAGTGAACAGAACCAGCCTACCTGTGTTGATGCTGCGCCCCGTCCAGTTCCTCTGGAGGGAAGGAAACTTACCATCCCATTTCCCAAATATATTTACGTGTATTATTGTTTTTTGAGTAACTCTGTCTTCACCAAGTGCATCTTATTTTTGCTCCTGTTCTAGGAGCTGACTTTGCCAGACCTGCCACTGTAACTGTTTAGCTTTAGGCATTTAAAAGAAAGTATATTTGTCCCTCTGTGACCTTAAGGTTAGGACATAAAACTTGTGGGTTGATTAAAATTGGTTAGATAACTCCAGTTAGGATATGCTACTCTGACGAAGTATGTTTTACACGTGCAGACAGTTGGCTGTTATCAGCGATAAGAATGGTAGATAACCTACTAGTAGGTAGAGAGGGCACAGTCTGACGGCATTTAATGGGAGTGATAACCTCTAATAACGGCCATTTAATGGATTGACAACGTCCAAATCGGCTGACTGCAGCAGGCAGTTATAGTGGCAGGTCTAAACTGAGAGGCAGAGGATTTTCTTATGATGATAAAATGCGGGAAATTTACAACTAAACTTTAATAAGGCAAGATGGCGGGAAAGAAAATACGGAGGTTCCCGTATGACGCACCCCCCCGCGGCTGCTCCTGCTGAGGGAGAGCAGACATCACTGCTCTCTTCCTACATTGAGCTTCCACAAACCGGACACTGCTCTGTCATTTTGCCACACCGAGCTGCTGTTCACCAGCAGAGGTAAGCTTCTCTGCCTGCAGGGGCGCTGCAGAGACCTCTAGCACTCCCTTGTTTTTAATTAGTGACGTCACTAGTTGAACACTGTCATTTTCTAGGAGAGGGAGGGACAGCTGCTCAAAAAGCACAATTCAGGAGGATTACTCAAACATGCATGAATTAAGCCAAAAAACACTGGTGGGGGTTTTTACGAGAAAATTGGATTACCAGATCGCTGAAAAATCAAAAAACTTGATTTTGTATAAGAAAAGGCCCTTTAAATTTTGACTTGCTATAATGTTGTTAATTCATCTGTTGTCAGCCAAGTGTTGCAGAGTTTTGTAAGTATGCTGCATTTCAGGACATTTATTTGGTGTTTTTCGTGCACTGCTTCCGTACATTTTGAGTTTATCTGCTCTGTTCGGGCGCATTTAGTTCTCTGCTTCTCCAGTTCGGTAAAAGTCGGGGAGACTGCGGCGCTCTGTCCCGCCTCCCGTCCCCATAGCATCTGCGAGAGAATGGCTGATAGGGAGACAAACTCAGAGAACCTTTGTAGCTTTTTACTGTTGGAGAAAAAACATACACTGTTAGAAAAAGACTGTAGAATTTACAGTAAAATACTGGCAGCAGGGTTGCCAGCCAGTTACTGTAATTTTTACAGGAACTATACTGTAAATAAATTACAGGTTTTTACTGTAATTTTAGAATATGGTAATTTACTGTACTTTTTAAAAAATACAGTAAATTACAGTAGATATTTTGCATTGATATACTGTAAATTCTACAGTAAATTGCCAGATTTTGGGGAATTTACTGTATTTATCCAAAATTAAATACTGTCAACAATATTTAATTAATGAAAGGTGAATTGCTTTTCCAATATTGTAATGTTCAACCACTTTTATTTTAAGAAAAATACATTTAAAAAAATGCACACACATCTTGTATAGTCCATTTATTTCCGTCTTTTGAACTTTCAAAAAGTATAATAATCTTTTGACCTCTTTGAACAGTGCAACAATTCAATGACAAAACACAATTAACCATTTCATATTAACATTTTAAACTGACATATAATTGACATTTTATTGTAAACGATATAAAAACCAATGTCAGTAGTTTCAGTCAGTAAACATTAATATAAACAATATCAGAATTTTTATGAAAACATTGGGATATAAAGACTAACAGATTTTATGTAAACATGTTAACATAAAACACTAAATTTTTAATGAAAACTATGTGATATAAAAACTTTATTTTAACAATTTAATGTAAACATTTTTTATTAAAACACTGGGATATAAACACTGTAATTTAACAAACATTTTAATATAAAAAATAAAAACTTTTAATGTAAAAATTGTGATAGAAAACTAATATAGAGATTTAATGTAAACATTTTAACATAAACACTAACAATGTGATTTAAATGGGAGCGTTTTGGAAACATTTCAGTTTTCGCCTCAAACCCGACGAATAAATTTCAGGCTCAGTAACTGTGGCTGAAAGGCTAGTGGCAGCCATCTCTGTTGTTTTGTTCGTCCGGTCCGTCCCGTAAAAGCATCCGGGCGGTACGCACGATTCTTGTGTTCCAGCTGTGTAAAAAAAAAAAAAAAAAAAAAAACACATTTAAGGAGGAATTAATACTAATATATATATATATATATCCTGTAACTGACACAAAGGAGACAGAGGAGCCAGAGAGACGGGAGAATGGACGAAGACAGGAAAGAAAAGGAGGTTTTTCTATATGAAGTATTATCGGCTTTAACTTACCTTTTTAGAAATTCCAGTGGAAGTCCATCAGCTTGCACAGGAGGGTCGACACACGTGGGTTCACTGCGGTGTGCTTTTTCTGAACAAGTCGTCCTGTGGTCTTAGATGTCACTTTTCCTGTATGTGATTTTGTCCCTCTCTCAGGGTTAATGTCCACAAAGCGCCTTGAAAATGAGAGGACACAGCAAAGTCCATATATAATGTTCTTCCTTATATTTGTAGCAAATAGGACATTTTGGCTGTTTCAAAAGTCCACATTCCACACTGTTGGAACTGACACTGCACAGACACAATCATTGTCCTTCAGGTTTTTACGGTGGCCCTGAAGTGCAAACCACATCAACAAATTACTAAACACAACGCCAAATTAAAAAAACACGACAACAAATTAAGAATCACAGCAACATTAATCTACCAGAAGAGACAAGTGAGTCATGGCGGATTGGACAGCTAGATAGAGGCAGCTATGTCACTAGTTACATTCATCTTTGAAAATAGCGCCACAGGAAGAATAACTTCCGGTCAAAAGGTCAAATGGGGCTCGTCCAATCAGCCATGACTAGTACCTACCTCTTCCGGTTTGTTAATGTTGTGGTGAGTCTTGATTTGCTGTCGTGATTTTCAATTTGCTTTCGTGATTCTTAATTTGTTTTTGTGTTTTTTTAATTTGGCGTTGTGTTTAGTAATTTGTTGATGTGGTTTGCACTTCAGGGCCAACATAGGTTTTAGACTTTTTACTAATTCAACAAACCTGATTCAAATTTGTTGAAGCTGGGAAAAATGTGGAACCTGAAAGACAGCCACCCTTTGTGAACTAGTGTAATGATAAATTTGACTTACCTTTGAATGAACTCCAGTGTGCACGCTGCCTCTTCTTGGTACTCCAGGTTCAAGACATAGAATGTTGCAAAAAATGTTGCAAGACCAGACAGGAAGGTGGGCTGGATGCCCTCACAAATGATCTCACCCTCAATGCTCACCATCCAGCTAGTTGTACTCGTGGTGTCTCCTGAAACAATGAATGCAAAATATAGCATTAGAATTTACAAACTAACATATTTGACCCCAGCAACAAAAAATAACAACAAACAAACAAGTTGTTTTGTCCAAAGTTTCTGTCTGATGCTAATCATGCCAAGAAAGATCCCTTCAGACGAAAACTGGGATTTTCTTCTGAAGGGATCTTTCTTGGCATGATTAGCATCAGACAATGAAAACAAATATTACATATCAAAACTAATCCTTTTGTAAACAAGGTTTCCCCAGGTTTGACCACCCCAAATTTAAGACATTTTTGAGACCACTTTACTAAAAATTAAGACCTCCATCAAACCCTTTATCCAGTCAAGTGAAAGTGAAAAGTATTCAGAGTATTAGTTCCTTTTAACGGCTGATGTCACCGTCACTTCTCCAGACTAGGGCTGGAAATTGTGCGTTTTCCTTTACCAAAAGTTAAAACACCAACAATCTATTAATCATTAATAATTGATAAGATACAAAACAAGTGTTTTTCCCTCATTTTTTTCTCATTTGAAGTTTTTATTTCCTTATTTAGCAAATGTCTCCGGCAGACAAAAAATACTCAGATTACTGTATAACTAAATCTAAGACCTTTGTTTAAAAAATTAAGACTTGGAGAACAGAATTTAAGACTTTTTAAGGCCTTAATTTAGGAACATGATATTTAAGACATTTTTAAGACTTTTAAGACCCTGGGGAAACCCTGGTACACCGTACAAGATGTGGTAGCTAGAGTTAAAATTAATATAGTGTAAATGATTCAAGTGTATACTTACTTAGTACAATGAGCCGTGGACTTGGAGGCAGGTCATGTGTTGCTGTAATGTCCGCTGCTGTGGCACACCTCTGTCAATTCAGATCATACATATTACTCAAAACAACAAACAACATAGAAAATTGGGGCTATTGAAAATGCACTTACGTCTGCAAAGATCAGAAGTCCCTCTTGGTCCTCTCTGAAATGTGCCAGAAGGAGCTGGGTGACCAAGGGTCCGACTTCTTCTCCTCCTCCAGTGAACAAGATTTTTTTGACGGCTTCGTTTGTTGGTTTGGACCTGAAGAAGTCAATGAACACTCTGCCAAAGTCCTGCATGGCCTGGCTGAGATTTTTGTGTGCGTTAATACATGTAAGCTCCTCAAAATGTGCAGCCAGGTGCTTTTGCACAAACAGGTATGGCCACTGCTTTTTTAGTTCTTTAATAGGAGGTGCTTGTTTGTCATTGATGTGCTTTCTTTGCAGGTAATATGTTTCTTTCATTAAGGTGCAAACATCACCTCTGTCAGCTCCACTTGCGCCATACTGATGGTAAAGATTGATCAAAGTTTGTCTTTTTTCCTCTAGTACATCTTCCTCTTCCACAAGAGGCTGCTCAGGCTGCCACTGTGTGCATCCATATGTGGCTGTAGGTCCTCTGCTCTGTATGTTCTGAGGTCTACTTGATAGTCCACTTGCCTGTCGTCTGCGTGACAGAGTATTGTTTCTGTTTACATGCTCAACACGAGTTTTTATTTGTTTTAACAGGGAGTAACAGCTAGTCTCATTGATTTTGTCAGGACTTTCATAATCAGAAAAGCTATTTGGATACTGTTTGACAATTTTGAGAGCAACAGCAAGACACTGTGCTTTGCTTGGATTCTTTTCATATTTCCTCATTTCATCCACAATTATACGAATAATTTTCCGGCGATCAGGGGGGGCTGGTCTTCTGCCATTAGTTAGTGTGCTTAGTAAATCTCTTGACATTTGGTCCCAGGGAATCTTAAATGACTGAGGCCAAGCTCTCGTTGTAAGAGTTGTTGGATTCAAGGTGATGGAAGAGGAGGAAGATGGAACATTTCTTGGAACATCAGGACTGTTGTCGTCCCCAGCTAAAAAAAATCAAACACATACAGAGTTTTCTCTTACAAAAAATGAATATATGTAAGAGTAACAATCTTGAAAAAAAAATGGTAATCTAACCTGTTTTGAAGCTGTCAAGCAGCTTTCGAATCTGGATGGGTGGCAGTATATCCGAGAGATCCGTTCCAGGAGCTCCCTCCACATATCTGAGATCATATATGGTTTCCACACCCCAGCTGATAAGTCTCTCCAACAACTGTTCCATCTTCACTCCAAGAAGACCAGGGAGTGCTTTTGTGATCATCTTCTTCATGTCCTCCTCCAAGGTCGTTGACATCATTCTTGAGAAGGAAAAGAGTGGTGAAGAGCAAGCACAGACAAGCCACACAACTTATACAGGGGCAAGGGATAGTAATCCAAGAGGCTTTCCTGGTCAACACAGCACAACCTTTTTGCAGGTGTCATTGCAAGGGAATGAAGACCCTGATCAATGAGAGTTACAGAGTTATAAACTTCTGTGAGGAAGTACACAGAATCACCTTGAATAAGAATGGCCTTGATTTTTCCAAATGTGATTCCCTCATCACTTTGATCAAGAACAAGAAACATGTTTTTTTTGTATTTGGTCCCCTTCACTTTTGCCTCATGTGAAATGAGTGCATTTGACTCAAAGTTGAGATGTGCAACAGCATCTTTGATGTCTTCATTATAATCTGTTGGAACAAAATCAGTCCCCTTTTCAACAACAACACTGGGTGGAAAGAGACTGCCAGCACTCAAATAAGCTTGAAGGAGTTGATGCCTTTCAGCTAGAGTGGAGCACAGGTTTTTGAAGTTGTGCAACTTCTTTGCACACTGTTTAAAATACGTGTGCTTACTTTCGAATCTGAGTGTCCACAGACGAATGAGTGGCCCAAACTGGACCGTTAGGTCCGGATAGTGAGAAACATAATGGTGTTTCGGTCTCAGAGAATGGTTGGGAAATAATTTAGCCCGAAGATACAAGTAATCCTCTGTCATTACTTTTAAATAGGCAATCTGTCCAGAAGAAATGGCTGGTGCACATATGAACTCTACCATCTGCCGCATGTGTAAGACAAGCTGCCACACGTCATTGTCAGCTGGATTCTTTATCTTGTCTCCAATCAGCACTGGAAGCAATCTTAACAAACACCAGTTCTGAACAGCGTGCCCTCCAAGTTTGTCACTACAAGAATTCACCTCACATGGCTTATCCAGAGCGTCATTACCTAGGTATTTGAATTGATTTATTCTTCGATTCAGTTCCACATAGGTGAAATGCTTTTCAACTCTGACCAGATGTTTAATGTATAAGGCCAAATCATAGGACACAACACCTTCAAAGAGATCGTGACCAATGCATGGAGGCAAGCCAGGATTGCAGACATGGAAGTATGACAGCTCATTGAAAAGTGAATCAAATTTGACCCCTTTTTTCTGTTGCACATCGTCTGTCTGGACATTATCTTTGTAGGACTGCACAGTCCTGTGTGGTCCTTTGGCAAGGGGGTCAGCTACAAAAGAGGCTCTGTCGATTTCACAATATCTGCAAAAGTGAACACTAGTGCAGAAATTTTCAGAAAAAGCACCAATTCCATGAGAGCCTAGGTTGTCCCCTGCAATGGCACATACACATGCTTTCCTCAAGTCACCATTGGGCAACTGGATGCCACTCACCTCGAGGTCTTTGAGGTCTTTCAGCAGTTGCGCCAATACCAAGTCCTGTCCAAAGAACCTAAAATCCTGCTCTCTGCAAAGGAGGACAAGTTGCATGTGATCAATGTTCGATCGATTGTGAGGCAAAATGTCCCCTAAAGTGAGGTAGACTGCCAGAACTTTATGTTTTTTTTTTCCTGAGCCCAAAGGGTTAACGACTTCAAATGCATCCTGAAAGAGGATTAAACCCAAGGACAAGGGATCTGATTTAAACAAGGCATTTTCTGCTATTATTTTGCCATCCCAAACATCTTTATATATGTCTTTTTGCCGGACATTCAAATGGGTGCATCTGTGCTGCTCCCTTATGGACTCGCTTTTCATAAGACTGGTGAGTGTTTCTTTAATTGGGATGTATTGTGCAAAACATTCTTTCCCTGCCTCACTGTTCCCAAGACAAATGGGATGTGGTTCAATGTAGTTGAAACTTTTTTTAAATACAGTTTTTCTTCTCTGATCCGTTTTTAGTATTTCAGTGTTGCATGTCCGGAAAAGATCCTCTGCTTCAACTTCATCTAACACCTTTTTTACATCTGCCTCAGGAACTCCAAGCAAGAGCAGCTTTTCTTTCAGACTGCTTAACATATTCACCTGACTGATGTCATGTATTTCCTGGAAACCTTCAATGACAGTTTGAATCACAGATGCTGGAAGCAACAACTTTGCCTGTAGCTTTAAATAGAAGAGGGCCAGATTTTTTAGAAAAATGCCATCATCTACATTTTCAGGTGGGGAAATATCTGCCTGTTCCAGAGTCCCTTCACTTGAGAAAGCAGCCTCACACCTGTCCTCTGACTGGCACACAACTTGGCTGCCACTTGTTCCCTGGACAATGGCTTCCAGTAAACAGTGCTCGGTCTTTCCTTTATGGCATCTTGATAAATGTGATGTGAATGTTGATAAAACAGAAAAGGTTTTCTTGCACTGTTGAAACGGACAAGTTACTGCTGTCCCTTCTTTCAGGTGTGTTTTCAGATGTGAAAGAAAGCCTGTCAAGTCTTCACAATGCACAGCACAATAATCTATGTGACACATCAAATCAGATGTACACAACTGTGCCACAGACACAGAAGCAGGCTGTCTCTTGTGATATCTATACGAGTGTGACTTAAAAGCATTGAAATTTTTAAAATTCATGCTGCAATTAGTCACCCCACATTTGAAACTGCCATTTGCTGAATGCCTGTGAAGTCTCATGTGCCTCACATACTCAAAAACTGTGCCACACTTAAGTGAACAGAACTGACATGGAATCATTTTAACCCTGTCTTAAAACTTCTGCAATCTTTATATCACATTCAATGAGGCTTGCCAAATGGAGTCCCCCCCCCCACACACACCTCAAAGTTAACTATTTAGTTGCCAGGACCAGACAAGGCTCTTCTCCCACGCTTCACCATGAAACCTGTGGGGGAAAAGAAGGGGAAAAGTTGATTTCTCTCTTTATCTGACTTAAGAAAAACAACAAATCTTATAGCCCTTTGCCTACATTTAAACAACATAAAAAATACCTCCCAGAGTTAATTGATGACTGATTTACTACCCTGATGAGAGATCACATACAAATACAAAGCATAAAAACTAGTACAGAAAATACTTTTACAGTTGGACCACATAACAAAATAATCACTAATAACCACCAAAATTATGTCTAATTAAAGGTTGAATATGGAGCCATTTTAATAAAAAGCTATATATTTTTTTTAGAAAATAATACCTCCACGGGGCATTTAGAGGGGTGCAGAGTGAAAGTACAGCATGGCCTTGAAAATTTATATTTGAATTAAAATAAAATAAAATAAAAAAATTTACGGCACGATAATGCACTTGTGTTTACGACTACCAGCCAATAGCGGCCACCGTTTCAGGTTGCCAAATAGTCTCTATGTTCAAACAATTTGTTTGGCACAGTTCGGCTGATACTGGGAAAAATGGTGCAGCTTGCAAGTCAAGCAGCTGCTTTAGAGCACGGATATATTAAAATCCGTCTCAGAAGGGGAGATTGGAGAAGAGCAGAAACTAGAGTAAATTTAAGAGATGCTACAGTAGAGTAGGGCTGTCAACGAATATTCTAAGTTCGAATATATATTTGAATAGTTTAGTTTTAAAAAACAGAAATTCGGACGTGAAAATTAATATTTGAATGTGAGGCACGGCTGTCTGCTTTGCGAGATGGCGCGCGCTGCCGTCAGGCATCAGGGACAGGTCACGCGAGTTGCACTGTCTAGCTCAGCGTCACTGGTGAAAGTTGGCTAATGGAAGATGGCAGAAAGTGCAATTCGACCGCAGCAGAGAAAATTATTTTAACCCCCCAAAATCTAAAGAGCAATGTCGCGACGTTAAATTGCTTGCACAAAACTCTTGATCGGCGCTCAATATGTGCTTATTGTTGTTGTTAATTTAAACCGTTATGTGCAGAGAGAGCGTGAGCGCGAGGGCGAGAGAGAGAGAAAATGAGAGAGTGCTTGTGAGTGAGCGAGATCTGCGGTCTCGGCCATTAGTTTATTTATTGGTTTTGTGTTGGTAAGAAATTGTCAAATATGTTGAACTTCAATTAACTACCTATACATAACTAGTAGTTATGTCTCTTTGTATTAATTTGTGCTATTAGTGACGTAATGCGCGGCACTAACAAAATGCGCAACCAGATGTTCGAATAGTTCGAATATTCCTGTGTTTTGTAGAGGGAATATTCGAGCGTCATTTTTGAGCAATTTTGACAGCCCTACAGTAGATGGACCCACATAGAAAACTTCCACGGCATCAAAACACACGCGGAAATGGCTACTTTCCTCCTGGATCGCTAAGCTAACTCACTGCTAACTTGGCTAACGTTAGCTGCAGTTAAACTCCTCTACCATACATTTGTCACTGGGCACAGTGCATCATTCAGATAACAACCAACGTTATGTCCGGGTTGTTTTGTAGCTTTAAAATAATGTCAGTTTAATAAGTGGACCGTAATACCCGAGACATGACGGACTTCGGCTTTCAAATAGCCGTTAGCTTTCAAATAGCCGTTATAATAATGTAAAAACCGTTACAAACAAACGTTGAATCTGCATTGAACTTATTTAGTATTAATTCAAACGAGATATATCGGCGTAATTTTTCAAGGAAAATAAGATATTTCAAAGTAGCTACTTTATGTGGTTTGAATATTGAGTGTGGTTTATAATTACCAAGCTAGCAAAAAAAAAACATGAAAAAAACGGCCATTTGTTGTTAAGGTTAATTTTATTAACCATAAATATGGTAACAGAAGAGTTATTCTATTAAATAATACTTACATATAAAGTAAATTACTTACCTGTGTGATTCTCCGTTCCTGCCTGCTTCGCGCCAGTATAACGTTTGACGGTTAGGTATCCCACAATGCAACTGTCTTTTCCAGATATTTACAGTAGTACCGCATATGATCCAGTTGTCCAATGAAATGCCAGATGCACTGTGACGAAGTTTGTTTTCGCAGCATAATGCTGTATTATTGAAAACCGGGCCCTAACTGTAAAATTATACTGTATTTTTTACAGCAATTCGTTACAGTGTAGCAAATCATCATCTTCCAAGCAGTTATTCTCTTCTGAAGCAACGCTTCTTTAAAGAAAAAAAGGTTAATAAAAAAGCAACAAAGTGAAACGATCCCTTATTCCGCCTCTTCATCTGGCTTGTATCAAAAATAATTTACTCTGAGCAGTGGAGTTAAAGGTTGTTAATCTATAATCTGGACCTTAATGTAAAGATGTTCTGAAGAGTTTGAAGATTTTTTTGTTTTTTTTTATTAAGAAATAAGTTTCCTCTGTGAGGTCAGATGTCTGTGCTGTTTTAAAACAGAAAGAAGTAAAACACATTTTTCCACCCAAATGCTTAAATATCTATTATACAAATAAAACAAAAAAACACTGTCAAGGTAAAGTCAGAACCTTCTTTAAAAAAACAGCAGTTGTTTGTTATTAATCATGAGTTAACTCTAATTGATTTATCATGATTAAATATTTGACCCGGGGCTGCACGGTGGTGCAGTGGTTAGCACTGTTGCCTTGCAGCAAGAAGGTTGTGGGTTCATATCCCGACCCAGGGCCTTTCTGCATGGAGTTTGCATGTTCTCCCCGTGCATGCGTGGGTTCCCTCCGGGTACTCTGGCTTCCTCCCACAGTCCAAAAACATGAATGTCAGGTTAATTGATGTCACCAAATTGTCCTTAGGTGTGAGTGTGTGCATGGTTGTTTGTCCAGTTTGTCCTGCCCTGTGATGGACTGGCGACCTGTCCAGGGTGTACCCCGCCTCTCGCCCATTGACAGCTGGAGATAGGCATCAGCACCCCCGTGACCCATTAAGGATTAAGCGGTAAAGAAAATGGATGGATGGATGGATGGAAATATTTGACCCATTTGAAACTTACCTTTATCAAATTAGGTATTTGCTCTATTCTGATATTTTTTAAACATACAGGCCAAAGGGGAACATCTGCTGCTGATTCTGTGACCCTGAGCTACTCTTTTTGGGAAGACCATTTAAACAGATGTTGACCTTTCCTATGACCTCCTATGAACCCTCTGGGACCCTACTGACGGTGTTGAGCTGTTCCAGTGTTCCAGCACCAGGATGAAAACCACACTGCTCCATCTGGATCCAAGGTTCAACTATCTGGCAGACCTTTCTCTCCAGGACCTTACCAGAGAGGCTTAGGAGCGTTATCCCGTGTAGATGGAACCCATCTATTGTTCAGCTTCTTTATTAGTGGAACCATCATCCTGGTTTGTCAATGAAGTTTTGTCCTCAATCATAGACTCAACTGTTGTAGGTGTGAATTCAGTCTTTTGTTTAAAAGGCTGTCTTACCTTTGCTGATGGAGATGAAGCAGTTCAGAGTTGTAGCTCTGGGCTTGAAGAGAATCTAAGCTTCAGATTCTCTGTTGGACTTTTTTATATCGGTGACAGTCAAGTAAGCTTTAAAGGCTGGGGGAGGTGTTTCTATTTTGAGATGATACCACTAACATGATGTGGATTCATTCATTCATTCATTGATGCTAATGGTGAAGGGACCTCCTTCTAAGATAAAAAAAAACATGTTGCTGCTGTTCTAAAGAAGGTGGGTGGTGTAAGGCCCAGAGCTGATGGTTTCCTCTTTCAACCCTTAGAAGCAGGGCTACTAAATCATAAAACCTTCACTCTCTTCTCTCTTAGATTTTCAAAACCTATAATTCTTACAGAAATGGTAACTCTTGCTGTTCAGTTGTGTTGCTTTCAATCAGCAGCACCACCTGGTTCCTTCCTCTTCAGGAGATCATTTCCAGTTGGTAGAAAGTCAGCCAGATCAGACGTCACCCCCACATCTCACTGGTCAGATCCTGTTCTGCTTTTATTACCACTTGGCTTGCTGCATCTTGGCTTGAACTAAGGTTCTGGGAGCTAGTAGAAATGCTGCCACCAGTGAAATCTGACACTGTCCTCCAGCCTCAGCGCGGTCGAGTGTTCAGAAATAGATCAGAGCAAACGCAGGACAAACAAAATCAGAGTTAGTTAAACCAAGAAACAGACATTGATGGATGTTGATTTCTGTTCAGCTCTTCCTGGTCATGTTTCTTTGTCTTCTAAGAAACATTGTTCCAGCTCTGCTGTAAGCATTATGATCAATATTCCCTATATTTTTGGCCATACTCTGGACTCGTATCCTGGTACAGCATGTTGCAGTGTTATCAATGACAGCAGAGTAGGCCTATTTTCATTTCTTCGTGGTTACTTTCATCAGATGGATTTCCTTTAGATGTACTCTGAAATAAGGAGCGTTGATAGGAATGTTTTCCTGCTATCTTTGGGCAGAGGAAGTGCTTGAAGTTGTTTGTGGTTCCACGCTTTGTGTCTTGGTGATATGCAATCCAGTTGTGTCAGGATGTACCTGAGAAGGAAATATGTTGGGGAGAAGTTTCTCTGAGGTTGGAATCCTTCTGGACCAACAATCCAGTCATTTAGTGGTCATTTGGTTCCCAAATCTTCTGGAAATCTTCTGGACTGTTTTCTCCTGACTTTGGGAGAAAGTTAAGGAAACTACAGAACAAACCCAATTGAATCATCACTGAAAGGTAGCTGCTGCCAAAAGCTAGGAAGAGGTAGAGTAGCTAGGTAGAGATAGGTTAATGTAAGTCAGGTAGAGAGTGTTAGTAGCCAGGTCTCCTAGTAGCTAGCAGACAGGTTAATGTTAGTAGCTATGCTGCTTTAGGCTGTTAGAGGACATTATTAGGGTCTGTTCCTACTTTCTCTCCTACTTCTACCCAACTTCATGATGAGCTGTCAGTTCAAGCGCTAACCTGTTTTCTCTTAGTCTCTTCCTACAGTAGGTGCTCCTGACCCGCCCTGCTTGACGACCCTGACTAAGATGGCATTGCAGTGGAGGAAAGTTCTCCACGTCCTGCTACCAACTTCTACATCAGTTCTGTTGTTCTTTCTGTGTCTCTGTTCTGTGTCTCTGTTCTGCCTTCTCCAAGCCACAGACGGTCTCTGCAGATAACCGCTTGTGCTGAGCCTGGTTCTGCTGGAGGTTTCTTCCTGTTAAAAGGGAGTTTTTCCTTTCCACTGTCGCTTCATGCTTGCTCAGTGTGAGGGATTGCTGAGAATTACACGACGCAATCTTCTGTGGTTCTCTAATTTCTACATTAAACATTGTATTGTAATAACTCTTCTTTTTCTTTGTTTCTATATCAGACGGCACTCCAGATGAGTGGATGGACACTGGCCACTGGGCGCTGCTTGAAGTAGAACTCACTTCTGAGATCAGTATGTTTCTAGAAATGATGGCTGAAATTTTTACGGATTTTAACGAACCATTCAGACAGGTCATTTTAACAATGGTTCTTAAAAATAATGCGTTACTGTAATCCAATTACTTTTTTTGAGTAACGGGTAAAGTTAGGGATTAGAGTGGCAACAAAGTAATTAACTGCCGTTATTTCTGTGCAAGCAGGCTGCGTTACTGTGTTAGTTAGTTGTGCAGAGTGCGTCTCATGACAGTGACATATGTACATACTTGCCAAACCTTCTTTTTTTCCTGGGAGACTCCCAAATTTCAGTGCCCCTCCCAAAAACCTCCTGGGGGCACCGTTCTCACGGATTTCTCCGGACATCTGACTGTGTTGCTTATCATTTTTACTCCCCGTTTTTGTTTAACAGGAATGGAGAATAAAACATGTTTCATTTCCATTTTCCCTTGGAAGGTGTTATGGGGTAAAGTTTCCTCATTCACGACATGAAATCCTTCACCTATTGAAATTTGTCGTTTTGAATATATGTATACACATATACATAATGTATGTGTCCCATGAGAAGGTGAATAAAGAGGGGCTAAAAGGGGCCAGGATGGGTCTGTAACACAAAAAAAAGAAGCAGAGATTTTCTTCTAGTGGGGAAACCAATCATAGCTGGTCACATTTTTATGGTTTTCATCTGTTAAAGGGACATTTAAAGTCATTTTTATTTGACTAAGGTTTATGTGATAATGTAGACTGTGACTCTGCTTGCATTTCATACAATTTAAGTGATTGGCGAAAAATTAAATATAATCACATTTTTAAAAAAAGGCAACTTTTCACAAAAGCTTTTTCACAAAAAAGTGTAGGGACTGTTTAATTTGTTAACTTATGTTATTTCTGTATAAATACAGTAAAATTCCAATATTTATTCTTTATTTTTTTAAACACCGCCCCTTTTAAATGTCTCCCTAATTTTGAGGTCTCACGGTTGGCAAGTACGGACATATAAGAATGCGACGTCAGCGACAGCAGACAACAATGGAGTGCAGGATAGAGCGCAAGCATTCAGCATTTGATGGTAGGAAGTATCGGCACTACTTACAGTTTGATTCTGTAAAAACGACTAAAATGTTAGTGTCCGCTGCACACTCTGGTTTGTAAAGAAACTTTTATCTACAGCGAAAAACGCAACTTTCAACCTGAGCAAGCACGTAGCTAACCGGGGTTTGTCCTGCCCTGTGATGGACTGGCGACCTGTCCAGGGTGTACCCCGCCTCTCGCCCGTTGACAGCTGGAGATGGGCACCAGCACCCCCGTGACCCATAAAGGATTAAGCGGTTAAGAAAATGGATGGATGGATGAAAAACGCAACTTTCAACCTGAGCAAGCACGTAGCTAACCGGGGGAATGGGAATTCACCGAGAGCCCGACTGACGTCACAGCTGCAGATGCTAAAGTGGATTCTACATCAGACGGCCCTACTGCTGCTAAACAGCTAAAAATAGAATTAAGAGCTAGGGTCCATCGTGAACTGCGATGGACTGGTGACCTGTCTAGGGTGTACCCCGCCTCTCGCCCATTGCCAGCTGGAGATAGGCAATGGGAGAGATGGGCATGGATGGGCGTGCCATCATGATGGAGAGCCCACCACCCTGTCAGACACGCACTAATCCAATAGTCTCTTGTATAGTTTAACTAAAACCTTTGCAGGTTTTTAGTGTTTACTGCTCTGTAAACATTGAGAATATAGGCTAACTAATGTAAATGTTGCAGTTGGAAATATTTGTTTTTTATTTTTATTTTGTGTGGTTTGTGTGTGTGGATTTGGTGTGTTTTGTTTGCATTTTTTTTCCCTCTGTGAACCTCCAAGAGAAAAACTGAACGTATCTGGATGAGTCAGGAGGAGGAGCAGCCATCAGCTGCTTTGTTAAAGGTGTGCAAAACTTGTTAAGCTGCACATAAAAAATCCTGAGGCAGGACAGCAAAGACTGAATCCACTGGCCGAACAACACAAGCGATTACCGCGCACACGTCTCCAGCAAATCTGCGAGCGGCAGAAAGGCAGCGTGAGGCAGATTAGTAGCGTTTCCCCTGTTTTGAGAAGCGAGCGAGGATCGCCGCACAACTTGTGCTATGCACACTATGAATCAAGGGTGAGTCAGTGCCTGCCTTTTGTTTTCCAGCTGTTTTTGGCTAAAGGGAAAAGCTTATTATAAGGCTGTTACCTGGGAGGAGAACGACCTGAAGTGAGTTTATTAAGTATAACTTAGTCGTCTTATTTACAAGATAAAGGAATAAGGCCCTTTTTTCAGTTTAAAGCTCTGAAAAGGTCCAGGATGATGCTGAAATCAACGCGCACATAAAAACATGTTTTATTAAACTGAGGGTACATACTTTTACACCTGAAGATTACTTCTGCATCTGTTCCATGCCGGGCTCCTTGCAGACATGAAGGGAAGACTGAGTGTTTTGCGTTGATTGCGCTGAATCCCCTCTCGCATTGAAGCGCGTTGCTGCAGCTATCAATTTTTGAAGCTGCTCACCTATGTTGTTTAAGTCCTTTCAGCAGAAGTACAGGGGTTGAAGAATTCATGTGAAGGTTAATATTACTCTGTTGGACCAGCAGGAGAGACAAAAAATGTTTCCTCCCAGAGATATGAAATGAATAACCAGAAAGCGTGACATCACAGGCAGCATGGGGGAAATTACACACTGCTTATAATGTATAAGTATAGTAAAATAATGAAAGCACAGTTTACAAAATTAAGTTTTTTCCCTCTACATTTTAAGTGGAATTGTTTTTAGGCCAGTGTGAAGAGATATAGTCCCCCCCCCCTGGACTATTTCCTCGCTCATCCCGATGTTTTACTGCAAACATCGCCAACTCCCGATTTGGTGGACATCGCCCAACCTTATTAAGAGGCACTGGACAAAGGCTTTCGCTGCCTATATAGTGGCTGTTGCATTCATTTATTTACAGTTTTTTCTTGATGCAACGTTCATTAAGGAAAAGATGGAAACCAATAAAAAATTTAATTTTATATGATGGAATGTATTATATAGCATAATTAGGTTGTGCTTTTTTTTAAAGTAATTAAGTAATAAATTAACTAATTACTTTTGAAAATAAGTAATCATAAAGTAGTGGGATTACTTTTTTGGGGAAGTAATCAGTAATTAGTAATTAATTACTATTTCCAAGTAACTTTACCAACACTGGTGCCTGGTCTCGGGGCTCTGTCGGGGTCGGGATCTGGACCCAGGAGCTGTTAGATCCTGATGTCCAGGTGCTGGCTGGGCGTGGCCGACCGCTGTAGCTATTGCTGTGGTGCCCTGGTGTGGGGGAGGAGTGTCGGCAGTGGGGGTTTTCACAGGGTGGCGACGGCGTCTGCCGTACGTCGACTCGTAGCGGCCCCCCCGGCCTTGCATCTGCGGCGGGGAATGCTTGTGGTCGGGCCCCTAATCTTGGGCGGGGAGCCCCTGGTTCCAGGGGTCTCTGGGTCCTGGACTGGGCCCACCCTGGTGTAGCCAGTTGCCAGTGGAGCTCACCCCTGCGGCGTCCCGGGCCCCCGCATTGTAACTGCTGGATGTTCCACTGGGGGTTACATCTGTCCCTCTCTTGGGGGGTGTGGTCAGCCCTGCGTTAAGCCTAGTTTATGCTTCTCTGTTTTGACGGAGACAGATTGAGGCTACGCTATTATCATTCAACGCAAAGCTCTCCGTCATCAACGCAAGGACACACGGAGTAGAGGTCCATTTTTTTTAACTATCCGTCTCTGTCAACGGAGAGTGTCTGCTTCTGATTGGTCAGTTTAAGTAACAGCCAGAGATCACTTCACCAGGGGGCTCTATAGTCGCTGTAATCAGTAGTTAATGAAGCGTTTGACCACTACATGCTCTATATTGAAAGGATCATTTATCTAATCTGTTCTTTTGGTGATTTTGAAAACAAGGAGGTGTAGAGAGAACATCAAAACATACTGCTGTGTTTGTTTCTGTGTGTTTCTAGAGGATTCTATGAGCTGCACTTCTAGTAAAAAAACTTGATATTCCTCCTCCATGTCTGCATTGATTCCTGTAGGACAGATTAACGGCTCCTCACACCAGCTATCAATCACTTGCATGGGGAAACCTTATATGCACCAGCATACTCACATACACACATAGGTGTGGGGACGTCGTTGTCTACACATACATTCTTGGGCTGAGGTTATCATCAATAGATCTTGAATATTTAGTGCCAAAGAATTTTCAGCGACATTGTTGTATTGATATACCCATTTTTGTGCGTAGTGAATGTGTAGTTCTTTGTTCATATTATATGGTTTGTTTTGTTAATGTTACCATCAGCCACCAGGTAAAGATATAAACTAATTTGCATTTCATTGAATGAAATAAGTATTTTAACCCCTACCAACCATTCTGAGTTCTGATTAGACACTCCTACTCAATCAGCCACCCTCATTAAAGACACCTGTCTTAACTAATCACCTTTATAAAGACATCTGTCCAGAGAATCAATCAATCAAGCAGACTCCAAACTCTCCAACAGGGGAAAAACCAAAGATCTGTCCAAGGATCTCGGAGACAAAACTGTAGACCAGCACAAGGCTAGAATGGGCTCCAAAACCATTAGCAAGAAGCTGGGAGAGAAGGTGATCAGTGTTGGTGCAAGTGTTTGAAAATGGAAGGAGCACAAAATGACCGTCAATCGACCTCAGTCTGGGACTCATCTGGTGGGGTGTCAGTGATTCTGAGAAAGGTGAGAAATCATACTGGAACTACACAGGAGGAGGTAGTAAATGACCTCAGAGTAGCTGGGACCACAATCAGTAGGGTTGTGTTGAAAAAAAAGAAAAAGATTCTGAATCGATTCTAAAAGAAATTCTAAGAAACCTATCTAATTGATTCACAAGTTCAAAAATCGGTTTAATAGTTTTCCATAGTTTCCCCTTTTCTACAGCTAAAATACAAATTAAAAAGCCAGACAACCATTTCAAGGCTTGGCTTTAAAAAGTGTTAATACAGTTATTCCTAGTAAACTGTTACCCAGTGCTAAGTCATTGACATACAGTCACATAATCAAAATAATAGCTCAAAAAACGTTTTTAATAGCACTGACCCATATCTATATGGAACTGGATCAGACCAATCAGAATGAATTCAATTGTGATAAATGATTCTAACTCTTGAGAATTGGAATCAAATTGATTCTTGAAATTTGAATCGACACCAAGCAGTGAGGATGATAAAAAATGTCCCTTTGAATAGTAGGAATGATGTGAAAATTTACATTTAAAAATGAGGCATTAATAAAACAGATCAATAATGGTTTTTTTTTTAAGTTATCTTATTATCTTGTCCCAATCCTGGTGGAATGATACTTATTTGATATCTAGATCTGGCAGGGATAAAACTGCAGGACCGGTTTAGTTTCAGACAGTACAAGAACAAACTTATTCCTCCCAGACAGGTGACTTCACACCTGAGGTGTTCAGTCTGTTGAAGATGGTTTAGACCAGGAGGTCCTGCCTCCTGGTCTAAACCATTTGTGTAGATCTGAACCAAGCAGCAGTTCCAGCATTCACCGGACCTCCTCTTCCTCCAAATGGTCGCGGTTCCAAATGGTGTGAATATGATTTGGCCTCAATCTGACCCAGTAACCAGGTGTTCTCTGTTAGCTTGATCTAAACTGCTTCCTGTCGGCAGGTACACATTGCATCATGGGATATGGTGGAGCTTCAAAGCATAAAGCTCCATGACTCTTTTTCTCGAAATCATCCAGTTTCCTTCTCTGATCGTTGTAGCTGAATTGAACGGCAACATAAAGCAATCATTACATTCTCCAGGTTTTCTACTGGGTCAGAACACATCACCTGGTTCCTGATATACAACTTGGTTCTGCTGCCTTGCACACATCTGATCAAAAACCTTGGTTTGTAAGGAAATGTTCTAGCTGGACCTTTCCAAACCTCTAGAAATAATTTAATATAATTAATCAACTGATTCCAATCACAGGTAAACAACCCGACTGACAGATTGAGCTGCTAATTTACCAGGTGTTTACTTATATCTGCCAATAATAAATGTTAATTTGCGGAACATGTTTTATTACACACCAATAAACAAGTCATGTGATCAGTAACCTACTATCATCCAACCAGTGTAGAGCTATTTGGGCTAAGGTCTCCAGTTGTTTGAAGGCACAGAAATCTTAGTGTATGTAAATTTAAGATTAAAAAAAGCAATACAAATCTGGGTTTTTAGGTTCGGCATGCAAATATTATTTTGGTTATAATTTTGGTCCAAAACAGATATAAAAAGGGCTAACTTTAATTTAAAATGGTTTTCCTTCTTAATTACACAGAGAATGTAAATGTCTGTTTCTCACAAAACGACATTTACATCTATCTATCTATCTATCTATCTATCTATCTATCTATCTATCTATCTATCTATCTATCTATCTATTGTAGAATTAAATATTATCAAAATAATTCAGTGCATGTTCAAAACAGAGACGAGGAACCAATTTCCAGTTCTTAACATTTATTTTGAACAGATTAACAAATATGCAGGTTTACAGAGAAAACATGCCTTAATTTTCTCTGGGACAGATAAAACCATCTGACAATTGAATGATTTTCATGTCATAACTTTTATAGACACCAGACTTCGCCAGGATTGTAGGCGTTTCTTCTCCCTCGAATCTGCTCCAATCAGAACATTTCCAAACAGTGTTTTAACCATGATTGGCTGTCAGAGAATTATGCAGTCATAAGATGAGTTGTGTCTTGTCCTTGGTCAAAAGTTCATTCTGAGTTTTATGGTTTTATGGTCTGGAATAAATCTATAAACATCCTGGTTTTACAGCCTGCAATAAAACTCTTTGTCTCAGAGGTCCTCAAAGGTCACACATACTCCCAACAATATCCCAGGCCTGATGTTCCTCAATAGGTGCCCAATTAAAATACTGGTAAACAATGTGTCTTTTTACCTCTGAATAAAAGAAAAACAGACCTCTGACTAAAGATATTTAAAACATATTTAGCCCCGTCAAGAATAAATACAACAACTCCCTCTTTCAATCCATTTTTGAAAATGGTTTGATTACTCCTCTGTACTCTCCTTCAGGGTTAGTGTTTAGAACTTAAGATCAAAACCTGTAAAGCATTTTGAGAATGCAAAAAATCAAACCCAAGAAATTTCATCAGTTTAAAACATGAAGTTTTTCATATGATACCACAACAAGACTTCCAGACTAAAATTCAAAACACAACCTGTTAAGATACCTTTTTTAACCTTAACTCCCATTACTCAAAAAATGTAAATCTGTTAATTATAAATTCACCCTCTTTTGGCATTAACCAAAAAATTTATTTTAACAATTCCCACAAACTAAATTCAAAACCCAAAAATGTAATAGTAGGTATAAGAATGTCTTAAATGTGAAGAGATAATTAAATCTGACTTGATACATGTTAATACTGTGGAAGAATCTTAGAAAATCCATGAACATATACATTCTTACTATGTTATATTCTGAAATAAATCAAACTTAAAATGTTAAGAAACCTGTGAAATAGAAGGTATTAAGAACCCTTTAAAATGTACTCCTCGAGTCTTTTTAGTCTTTCCTCTAGTAGACCCTCTTGTTTATTAATGCAAACCTTAATACAACCTTAAAAACAACTGGAAATTAAGAAATCCTGAAAATTAACTGATTAAAAATTCTTTAAGAAACCCTCTTAGGCAGTGTTAACAATCTGCACTTGTGAATAAAAAATAGTTAAACAACCTGTAAAATGCAAGAAAATGATTAATAAATGTTCAGTCTTTATATTTGTATTCTGTAGTCTTCACTCTTCACTCTCGTTGTAGCCCACAATGGCACCTGGCAGCTGCAAGAGCGATGTACAGAGCTGATCAGTGTGGAGGGCTCCTATTTTTTAGTGTTCCAGTTTTACTCCCATGTATACAGATAACCACTCTCTGAAATGCCAATTACTTCATTAATTGAGCATTTCCCCCAATAAACACAAATCCACCGCTGGCCAATAGCTTCAGCTTCCGTTTCAGCTTGGTCAAAACCTTCTCGACCCTCTTTAGGTAGATTCCTGCTGATCCTCGACCAGGTTCGTCGTTGCCGTGGAGCTGCATTCAGTAAATGTCTATAAAGGAACTGTCTTTTCCAAATGAAATCACACTCAGATGATTACAATAATAATCCCTCTTTAATGGTAAATTACTCCCGTAATTGACCATTCCCCAAACACAGCCAATTCATTCAGGTGCAGGAAGATGCGATCTGATGCCATTAAAAAAACCTGGTATGGAATCAAATGATTAATTTAACATTTACGCATTGTTTCTAAATTCTTCCTTACAGCTTAAAAAACAAACAAAAAAAAACCCATAACATGTGTCATAATAGCCAGAAATATATCCCATAAGTACGCAAAAACTAACTTAGTTAGCCTGAGTTTTTCACACTTTAGCTGTCAGACCCTGTAAATTTTCCAAGTATAAATTAACAAAACTAAACCTATAAATTTAAAGTATCCAATTATCTTCAAATTCACCAAACCTGAGCATGGGAACAGAGCCATGTTTTCCCATCCAGCACCCGACAGGCCTGTCCTACTGGGGCAGCAGCTTCGTGCCTCTCCCCATTTTCCTCAGGTGCTTGCTGTGGATAAAGCCAAGAACGTTTGTTAATCTCAGCAAATTGTCTCCTGCATTGTTGTGAAAGGCAGTTATGACAAGACATTCCACAGAAAAGCAGACCAGACATTCCATCCAGCCTCAACACAAAGCACCGAGCTCCCTTGCAGCCTTTGGAGTGCGTCAACAGTGGACTAACAGCCATTCACGTCCCATGCCCTAATTTGGCAAATCAATATAATCTTATTTAGTTTTACCAAACATGTCCAGACAAGTAGATCTATGGTCTGATCACAAATACAATCAAAAGTAAAGAAAAACACAGGTTAACCTCTATCAGTCAGTCTTACCCACTCTGCAAATTCTTTCATCACCCCCACAACTTCCTTCCTGGGCAATACATTTCAGTCTCAGCAGTCTCCAATTCCTTGAGGTGAGTAAAATATCTGAAAATTAATCAGTAAGATCAGTAGGCTCTATGTTGATGTCCTGCAAAATGGTGTCCGAAAGCAAACATAACTTTTATGTCATAATGTCTATTCCTCAGATATAAACTGTATTGATACCATTCACTAATTCTTTTCTTCAAAGTTTAGTGGTCTGTTCACAAAGTAAATAGATAAATAAAATAAAATAAAAATAAAAAACAAAAAGGCTGGATTTTTCTGTTAGATATTGCTAAAACACCACTAAAACATTGCAATAACAAAAATAAAGGCAATAACCATCTGCAAAGGTTCTATCCCCTTTTTTTCTGTCCCTCTTAAAAACAGTCTCTTATGGAAAAGTGGCTCTCCTGGTTTCGCTTCACTGAGGTTGAGACGAATAGCTCATATTGAACTAAACCCCTTTGAAATTCAGACTTCACACCACTTTTCCCAGACTCTGTCCCTTTAATCAATTAATAATTTTTGCTAATATAAGTATGCTACTTACAGTGAGATAAAGATGTCCAACTAGGTTCCCCTCCAATTATAACTGTTGTGTTGTCAAGGTTACCTGTGAAGCTCCTCCCATCTGAGCAATTACCAATAACGATCCAGTCTCCAACTCCCCATCACTTAAGTGTACTGGATCTCTATCAAGCTGGCTCAGACAAAAAATATCAAAATTAAAAACATCAAATGTTTAAAACAAAATCAGAGAATAGTACTGACTGATAAACACAACATAGTTTACAAAAATATTCTTCAGTTTGCTATACTTCAAATTCTATCCATATTTCTAAAGAAAAATCCAAGATTTAAATCACTGACAAAACAGCTTCCCTATACATATTTTCCTGTGGGACTTTAAGACCGTAGTGCAAAACAGGCACGTCTCATTCCCTGATCAAATTGATGTGAAAGTAACCAGGTGGTTGCTTATTGTTAGAAATTGCCAAACCTAAAGTACTTGTTTTTTTTTTAACACAATCCAATCTAAATTCAAAGTAACTTTTGCTTATATGATTCCTCTTTAAACAAACACAAAAAGCCAACTTGCCCAAATATTCTGGTTGTATATAATGAAAACATTTCATACTTCAAAAACATCTGTCAGATTCTGTTAAATGAGTCAAACATAGTCAAACTGATTTTTGCAACTAAAACTCCTCTTAAATTTTTGTAGGATACATAGTAGTCTAATTCCCCTTAGCAGTAAAACAAAAAATACATTCAATAAAGGAGGTTCAAGAGATGAGATTTCTCTAAACAAAAACTAGTAGCATTAAAATAAAAAACAAAAACCAGCATTTTTACAGTATCCCAATTATCCTCTCAGGCTTCTTTTTGTTGCTCCAATGATAAACACCAAATTGAATTGAAGCTTCTAGAAATGTCAAATAAATTACCACTGAATCATGTTTTCTTTAATCCAGCTTCTCAAATTAACATTTTCCAAAGTTCTCATTAATAAGCAGACCGCAATTCAGAAATCTGGGTCAGAATCCAAATCGATACAAATATATAAATTTGAGAGAGAAAGAGGAAAAATAAAAATAAGAAAAAATAAAGAAAATAAAATCAAAACATCTAAATAAATTGTCAGTTACAGAGTCCCCACTAATCAAATGATATATTATGCCATTATTCTATGATCAGAACTGTTCCAAAATGTTTTAGGACCTGTAAATTTACTCTCAGCATCAAGTAGACTAGCTAACAATCAATAAATAACATCTGAAAGATTAATCTTAAACTTTAAAACTAAAACCAATTCTTATTTTATAAAACAAAATGTGCATTCAAATATATGGTAAAAATTATTTCAATGTAGCTGGTCCAATCACATTTTGCCTCTACACGATCAGAATAAATGAATTAGAATTTACTTCTTACTTCTAAATTAAACCATCATTTCGATCACCGCTGATATTCATTATTTGTTCTTAAATAAATCTACCAAAGACTTTAGTTGTTACTTTCAATCCTTAGACCAATTCCAAATTTATCCCCAGTCTGTTTAAAAACAAACTGATGCCTTAAAGATGACTCTGTGTTTTAATGTTTTCTTTTTTTTTCAAACTCAAACATTCAAATCCCACTAGTTTAGAAAATATCACTATGATAAGTGTTGTTTTGCATGGTAAAAACATTCAATTTATAACGGAATTGAAATATGCTGGGTTACTCCTTGAGCCCCAGTTGAAATTTGATAACTCCAATAAGCATTTAGTGTCCAGAAAATCCTTAAGAATGTTCAATTGTGTAAATAATTTTACACCAGTCTCCTTTAGGTCATTCATTCAGAGACTAAGCTATATTTCTAAAGTCTATAGAGCCATCAGGAATAAGCCAAACATAATTTTAGCATAAATGATACTTATTTAAATCACAGAAAGAATTCATTCTCTGTACCATTCAACACGGTGCTTATTAAAAATAATTTAAACCAGTTTGTTGCTTTCCAATTAACACCGTTTGCTTTTCGTTTTATCTTTATAATTACTACTTATAGCTTTATCTTTATTTAGGCCAACTTAATCAAATCCTGCTTAGATCAATCAAAAAGCAAAAAATCCACCTAATTAAAGATTCAAAAAATGCATCTTTTATTTTGCCTATAAACTCCCCTCTTTTTAATTTTACAGATGAAATCAAAAATTAAAACTTCACCAAGTCAGAATCGACTCATGAGTAACTGTTCTTAGTCATTTGCGTTTAATTGTAACATGCAGAATTATCCCAATAACTGTACATGCTCCCCTCATGTGATAAATCGAGCCGTCTCCGGCAAAACCAGTTAACTAAATTCAGCATGTATTTCTTAATCTTTAATCTCCGTACCGTAACAGTTCAGTTAAATGTGAAACACCTTAAATTGCCCTTCGTAGAAAACGTGCTAAAACATTGCCTAGGGGAGTAGCAAACAAAATTTATCTGAACAGTTATCTTGAGGCCGTTTTACATCCTAATTAACCAGAAAAATTTAACAAAATCCAAATTCGTTTAAGTCTTAACAAGGCAATCGTCTGCAGGATTCTGTAATCACTTTCTATCCAAAATCAACTTTTAGCTTGCAACACACAGAACATGCAGTTAGTTTCAACCACAAAACACATTGACACACAAAAGCAACCACCGCTAGCTTAGCACAGCAGCCCACAGCCACGTGCTACCGTTAGCTTTCTTTTTGCAACGAAACCTAAAACAGTACAAAATGTACGGCGAAAACACTCAAGAAAATCGCAACACACACTTTAGAAAATGACTTACCGCAATACCAGGACTTAATCCGCACAATTTATACCACTTTACCAAACTTTAATTCGGCACGAACAAAAACAATCTCCTGTTCGTCCACGCGGACTGAAACATATGTTTCCAAAAACCGTCCCGCACAGAAAACACCGATTCTACTACGTCCGTTACAGCCCAAAACCATTAACAAAAAAACACAACATTATAAGCGGTGATTTTTAAACCTTATTACATTATTTTATCGCGGAGTTTTAGACCAGTCTGTTACAAGTTTCGTAGTCCGCTTTGAGAAATTTCCCGGTGCCGGCCTCCAGAAAACCACTCAAAAGACTCGAACAGATGGCAGAAAACCGCCTATAACCACTAATTTATTTATCAAAACATATAGTCAAAGCTGTTGTATGTTAGCCGTGCTATCAAGCAGAAACTCACACAGAATTAGCTCCGCCATCTCAGCACCTAGCTTGGGGCGGCCGCTCTTATACCCGAGTTCATTATTTATACTATAACATTTTAACACAAAACGCAACATCACCAGCACGTCTCGCAAAACGCCTGCGTAAAAAACATCTCACACACACATAAAGACACAATACTTGTACAAGCAGAAATCAAAACACTAACCTCATCGGACCACACCAAATGCCGGACCATTTCCCATTTCAATTTACGGTGCTCACGCGCACGTTTGAAGAGACGCAGCCCTCTACCAGGTAATCCGTCCAGCAGTAAGAGGGCTCCCTGGCCCTGCCGCTGCTATGCCTCGTTTGCCAGCCTGGAAGCTCTTCGACAGCGTCCTGTCGTAGCTGAGTGGCCAATCCTCAAGCCCCGATCCGCACTTTGGCTCCGATTTTGAGTCGTTGAAGGGATCGCTCCATCCCGTCCATCCGTAATCACTGTCCCCTCCCGCATCCCCGGAGAAAAACCAGCCCCCTTGTGCGCGCAGAGTAAGAAACTCCATCTCCCAGCAGGCACCGGTGTCTCTCCGCGGAGCGTAAAGAAGGTCGCAACAGAGGGACAGACGCAGGAGCAGCTCCCGACCACGGGCCCGCCACAGTTAATCTGCTCAAAACAAAAAAACATATGTAACTTGCATGACAACATTACCCAATGTTAGATTAACCAATCAATAGAATTAAAAACCACGCAACTCTGCGCAAATTGTCAATAGAGCAAATACGTGTCCATCTCATTAATTTAAAAAATAACTGGATCTTGGTCCAAACTCTGCACACGTTCGAGGTCACCATTTGTAGAATTAAATATTATCAAAATAATTCAGTGCATGTTCAAAACAGAGACGAGGAACCAATTTCCAGTTCTTAACATTTATTTTGAACAGATTAACAAATATGCAGGTTTACAGAGAAAACATGCCTTAATTTTCTCTGGGACAGATAAAACCATCTGACAATTGAATGATTTTCATGTCATAACTTTTATAGACACCAGACTTCGCCAGGATTGTAGGCGTTTCTTCTCCCTTGAATCTGCTCCAATCAGAACATTTCCAAACAGTGTTTTAACCATGATTGGCTGTCAGAGAATTATGCAGTCATAAGATGAGTTGTGTCTTGTCCTTGGTCAAAAGTTCATTCTGAGTTTTATGGTTTTATGGTCTGGAATAAATCTATAAACATCCTGGTTTTACAGCCTGCAATAAAACTCTTTGTCTCAGAGGTCCTCAAAGGTCACACATACTCCCAACAATATCCCAGGCCTGATGTTCCTCAAGAGGTGCCCAATTAAAATACTGGTAAACAATGTGTCTTTTTACCTCTGAATAAAAGAAAAACAGACCTCTGACTAAAGATATTTAAAACATATTTAGCCCCGTCAAGAATAAATACAACACTATCTATCTATCTATCTATCTAATCTAGACCCACTGATGATGAAGATAAAGCAGATTCTGATGGGTTTTTATTAATAATAATGAGAAATGACTCAGATTCCCAAAGTAAATCATTTTATTAGCAACATGATCTTGTTACTATGAATATATTCATCATTGAACATTTGTTACAGTTATTAACATGGACAGACCCAGGAAAATGATGAGACCCAATAAAACCCGTCTAAGCAGAGAGAATTTGGTTCTGGACATATTTAGATTCATTTCTGAAGAGATTTATGCATAATATTTTTTCTCTTGATCACAGCCTCTGTGTTCCAGACCAGATTTGAAATTATCTCTGAAGTTTACAGTTCTAGTTGATGATTATAGTCAGGATTAAAGTTATTAAAGTTAAATAGAAGAATCAGAATAATCTGATTCTCCTTTATGAATCTTCTCAGGGCTGCATCAGGTGGATTCCTCTCACACTGATGTACAGGGCCTCCAGTTTGGCTCCATGACCACTTTTATCATCAGGGTCGATTTCCCTACAACTTTCTGAGCTCAGGAAGGATCCCACCCAGTTCAGCTCCTCCTTCTCCATCAGGGGGCGCAGCATGGACTCTGGAACGCCACGTTCAGATAGCTTGAGATGATCCATCTGGTGACAGTCACAGAGTGTTTATTAATTTATGAAATCATAACTAAAATGTAACTCTGTACAGAGGGAATCTGGGTGGATCAACGTACTATTCCCATGATGCCGTCCAGTGTTTCCACGTCACATTTAGCCAAAGCATCCGGAACGTTCTCTGGTAGAGCTGCACAGAAACCATCAGCAGAGTTACAAACATGAACACGTTTTCAGAGCTCGTTTTTACACGTTAAAGCATCAAATCTGAGGTTTTATGTAATAAATCAGAACATAGCAAAAAGACAATGGTTTATTTTTCTCTGTGTCCTTTAACAATAAAATCTGAAAAGTGTGGCATGCCTTCGTATTCAGCCTCCTGAGTCAGAACTTTGTTGGCAGCAGGTTTTTCTTCAAACATCTACAGACTGTTTGCTGAACAGCTAAAACTCAGATAAAACATCAGATTCCCTGCTGGTGTTAGGTCTAGACTTTGACTAGGCCATCCCAACACATGAACATCCTGTCATCTAAACTATTCCAGCAGACTGAACTTCATCCACCTTCAGCACCATAAAGTCTCCAGTTCTGTTTAATCAGGTAAAATAATATTACATATGAGCATTTTATTAGCATATTTAGGTTTATGTGGGGTTCTCTGTGTATTACAGTAATCATCTAATCTAACAGCATCAGTGACGGTGAGCTGAATGAATGATTTATGTTGGACATGAATCACTTTGCTAACATTACTTCCTGTTTCACATCAGGATCAACAACCAGTGAAAACTTTGGGTGTGACGTTGGTAAAGTACTGAAGGTTGGATTGTTTCTGAAGGAATGACGGCTTACCCTCCAATGCACAGACCAGCAGGTGAAGAGCTTCTACCAGCTCTTTGGAAGCACTGGAAACATCTAGAAGGTCCATGAAGGAGGCAACAGGTCCAGGTTCTGGAGGCTCATAATCTCCATCAATGACCTGATCCAGCTGACAGGAGGAGAAGGAGGATTTTAAAGCATTGATCAGAATCTAAGGACAGAGTGTTTGGGTGTTGTGTCTTACTGCGTCCTCCAGCTGACTCAGTTCATATTCATCCTCCAGAATCCCAGTGAGGCTTGGCAGCAGGCGACCGCAACCTGCCAGTAACTCCCAAACACTTCTTCTCTCTTCTAATCCTGCAGAACCGACACAGAACATGATATGATCAGGGCTTCTTCTATCTACTGTGATCTACAGACTTACAAGATGGCGCCAGCGTGTTGGGCTTGCCACCTGCTGTTCTTCTTTTTCTCATATGTTTTGGACAGCAGACGCTAAAAAAACAATCCAATATATTCGTTCTCCTCTTTTGGATCTTCGTCCACCAATGAATCTTCCTCAGGAATTGTTTTTCAATCCACAGGAGACTCTCTGATCATGATTCTTAGACGTACCTGCCTCCATCTGGAGAGCAGCGTGGTAAGCGCAGCGGTCACCTGATACAGGTCTTTTGCTACAGCACTCCTAAAGATCCATGCTGCTACCGGGGGGGGGGGGCGATCGCACCGCTGCCATTCGATCAGGTGCTTCAGCAGCTCCATGAACCATCAGTCCTTCTTCAGCCGCTGGGCCAGACGTTGGTGATGGCTTTCTTCCTCGCTGTGCCTCGTCTATCTGCTGGCACCAGCGTGGTTTACGAGCCGCCGATCTACAGTGTCTGGAATGCTCCTCATGACTTCCAACTCTCCCATAGCGGTTTGCTGCACTCTTTGCTCGCTCTCTCAGCAACAAATATTTATTAATTAAGGAGCATTTTACCGACAATGATTTGGACCTTCTTTGCATCACTGAATCCTGGATTTCTCTGGGTGATCTGGCAACCATTGCTGAACTCTTACCTGCAGGCTGTACATGTTTTAATACCCCAAGAAAATCCCGTCCAGGGGGTGTTCTTTTGACTATTTTAAAAGACTTCTATATTTTGTAAGCAGATTTCTATCCTGGATGTTCATCCTAGTTTTGAGGTTTCTGCTTTTGAACCAGGCTCCTCATCTCCTACGTTTTATGCACTGTTGTATCACATTACGAAATACAATAAGGACTTCATTTTTACCAGACACTCTGTCAAACTATAACCATGTCCTCATTATGGGCAACTTCAATAAGAAAAGGACTTCCTTAATATTATAGACTCCTTTGGGTCGTCTCATGAACGTTCGTATACATAGATTTTGTGCTCACACATGGTTTAAAAATCACTGACTTGTATGAGGACAAAGACCATATTCCCACTCTGTTTTGGCTGGACTGATTTAAGTACCCCCCCACCCCCCCCACCCCACCCCCCACCACCCCGACTGATCGAACATCTCTGATCTATACGGCTGATTACTCCGTCTGTAATATCACAGCTTTGTGCCTTATTTAGTGATGCTGTTTCTATTCTCCCCGTTTCGTCTGATGTTGATGCTCTTCAGCTCTTTTTTCAATCGTCCTGCCTTTCAGTACTCAATCTGGTTGCTCCCTTAAGATTTAAATGTTCAAAAAAAAAAACTGATCCATGATTAAACTCTGATTTTAAAAACCTTAGACGTCAGTGCCGGAAAATGGAGAGAAGATGGTAGAAAGCTCAGCTTCAGGTCTCTTGTTAACTCATGAAAAGCTCATGGATGTGCTATCAAAATGTGGTTAGGACAGCCCAGAATAACTTTGTTTTTAAACATTATTGCTAAATCTTTGTGTAACCACCATGTTCTGTATAAAACCCTTGATGCCTTTCTTTCCACTAACGATCCGATTCCGTTTTTTGTTTCAGACGCCTCTTGTACTGAATTTCTAATGTTTTCCTTGGGGAAAATTGCTAACACCAGAGCCCAAATTTCCCCTTTGGGGATCTTTTCACAATACTGCTCCCCCTACACTATTCCAGCAGTTTGACCCTTTCTCCTGGTACCGGCTCAGCCCACTCAGCCATTGTTTTTCCACTTGTAGAAGTCGGGCTGAGGCAGCCCAAGCCGATACCATTTTTTGTCCCACCTTCGCTGTGTTTCCATCAGGGCCAAGCAGGGACTGAAAATCAGGAAGACGGCGGTCATTCACTGATCGGCTGGAGGGCGGAGTCACTAGCTGGGCAACAGGACAGCGTCTTTTAACAACAATCGGACCGGCATTTTTAAACCCCACTACAGCGAGTGGATGTGTTCAGTGTTTGCTGAAGAACAATGACGACGTTAAAAAGCAGAGCTGCGAACCAAACGGAGCTTCAACATTTCTGAGTTTGTTGGCTGAAGAGAAGATTCGGTGTGAGCTGGATGGAGCTGCTCGCTGTGAGAGGATTATCAAGGAGGAGTTGGAGCTGATGGCTTCTCATGGCTACCGGCACACTGGAGATATGCCAAGAGAAACGGAGAACGCTGAAGTCCAAATACCATCAGAGAGGACTTTCAGAGCCGCCTACTGACTTTAATCCTAATTTACTCGTCCTATAAATTTGAAACAAACCGTGAACGAAGAAAGAGAAGCTGACGCCATGGTTAACTTGTAACAGAAAAGCCAATTAGCATTGATGCTAATGCTATGCTGCTACTACCAGTACATGCATTTTGTGTGCTAAGGTTTTGTACATCTATTCTTCTATATTCTCTTCCAACATGTGAGGGACAGTCGTTTCTTAATTTAGACTCTCCAAGCTGTCCAGCCTCTCCACCCTGACCGTCTGTAGCTAAACACCACACCAGGCCGTAGTCTGAGCCAAGACCATGCAGGGTACCAACTAGGGCTGCCAACTTTCAGGAACAGAAATGTGGGACGTCCACAGCAACCCAAGTCGCCCTGCAATAATCATGCGGTAGGGTGTCCACATCAGTGACATGCTTTATTTTAAGGGAGTCTTTTTGATGTAAACAGGTGTTCAAGAAAGCCATTAGTGATACACAGACATGGGTAGAGTACGCAAAAGTTGCTTCAACATATCTTTCTTCAAACAAAACTAGTCATCCAAATAATTACTCCAGTTTGGGTAAAAAAGCTTAGCAAATGGACAACTATACTCAAGTACTGACTAAGTGCTCTTTTTATCTAATTTTCTATTTTAAAATATAAATTTAGTCAGACTGACAGAAATATAAAGTGTTCAAATTTGGGTATTTAAACTATAATGATAAAAAGGAATAAGATAACTAATTTGAGCAAAAATCTTTTTTTCCAGTTGAAATTCATGAGACAAACGCTTAGAGTAAACTAATATTTGTAAGCACAGGGTAAGGTACTTCTAGTGATAGTTTACTGAATCGACTTGATTTCTAAAAGGCCCAGCATGCTCAGCAGATAGAAAATAAAACAACAACGCTTGTGTAAAAAGAAGAGGTTTCACTGCAACATAAACTGCAGTTCTCTGTCTGGTACATTTTTGATTAAAACATATTTGTTTCTAATTTGATGAAGTAACTCACAGTGAGTTTGCAGAGAGTTTACTGCATTAAAAGTAGTGACAATTCATAATAATGTTACTCAAGTAAAAGTAAAAAGGGCAGTGAAGTAAAACTACTCCTAGAGGTTACAATAGTTGGTTATAAATGTAACGAAGTTAATGTAATAAATTACTCGCCAGAGAAAAAGTGGGGTGGAAAACTGTCTTCCATGTTCTTGTGCTTGCGTGGGTCTCTCCATGTAGGCTAATATCGCCGCTAACAGGCGTTACCCACGTCTTTTTAGCCTCCCACGGTTTATTAGAGCTCCACAGTCTTTTCTTTTTCACAGGTTTATTCTTATTCAAAAACAGTCGCAAATCGACTCCACAAACCGATTCCCTCAAAGTTTTGATTGATGTCACTGACCTGACACATGAAATCTGTTCTCTATGAAGTCTGACTGCCATCTAGTGGTCGGAGTGTAACAGCACTGTAACACCCTGTGCAAACACATCAAGCAGCACTCGATATAAGGGACGAGAAACGTCCCGTTCCAATTTAAATAATTATATGGGATGTCCCGGCTAATACGGGACAGTTGGCAAACCTACCAAGGTAGCTTTCTCATATCCTCGGTGAGAAGCAAATATCACGCCGCTTGTATATTTTATTCAATTCAATTCAATTCAGTTTATTTATAAAGCGCCATTTCACAACAGATGTCATCTCAAGGCACTTTACAAAAAGAGTTATTACAATACAATGTTTAGTGTAGAAATTACAGAACCACAGAAGACTGCGTCGTGGAATTCTCAGCAATCCCTCATACTGAGCAAGTATGAAGCGACAGTGGGAAGGAAAAACTCCCTTTTAACAGGAAGAAACCTCCGGCAGAACCAGGCTCAGCATAAGCGGTTATCTGCCGCGACCGTCTGTGGCTTGGAGAATACATAACAGAGACACAGAAAGAGCAATAGAACTGATGCAGAAGTTTGTTGCAGGACGTGGAGAATTTTCCGTCACTGCAATGCCATCTTAGTCAGGGTCGTCAAGCAGGGCTAATCCGGAGCACCTACTATAATAGAAAACAGGTTAGTGCTTGAATTGACAGCACATCATGCAGTTGGGGAGAAGTAGGAGAGAAAGTAGGAACAGACCCTAATAATGTCCTCCAACAGCCTAGCCTAAAGCAGCATAGCTACTAACATTAACCTGTCTCCTAGCTACTAGGAGACCTGGCTACCAACACTCTGTCTGAGTCCTCCTGACCCGTGGACGGTGTAGGGCCGGTAACGGCCCCCGTCATGCCGGGGTCTTCTCGGAGTCGGGTTGTTTGAGAATGCAGCCCAAAGTGGGTGGTAAACTCCATCTAAGGCTAAATACCGGCACGAGACCGATAGTCGACAACTATCTTAAGGAAAAATAGACAGAACTGAGAGGACAGAGTTGAAGAGGGCGAGAAACGTTTAAGAGATAAACGGGTGGGGTCCGCACAGTCTGCCCGGGGGATTCAACCCGGCAGGTAATGGGCGGCCGCACTGTGCGGGAGGATCCCCTTGAGGGACCTCTCTCCGGCGCTGGCTGGCCCCTGTGGGGCACATTTCTTCCGCGGCGGTAAGCCGCGACCGGCTCCGGATCTTTACCTGGCTTACATTAATCTATCTCTACCTAGCTACTCTACCTCTTCCTATCTCTTCCTAACTTTTGACACTCTGCCTGACTACTAACATTAACCTGTCTCTTCCTATCTACCTGTCTGACCTGACTCTAACTACCTATAAACATATCTCTAACTGTAAGCTTTGTCAAAGAGGAAAGTTTTTAGCCTAGTTTTAAAGATAGACAAATTGTCTGCTTCACGAACCAACCCTGGGAGCCGGTTCCATAGGAGGGGAGCCTGATAGCTGAAAGATCTGCCACCCATTCTACTTTTAGAAATCCTAGGAACTACCAGTAAACCTGCAGTCTGAGAGCGAAGGTCTCTGTTAGGAACATATGGAACAATCAGGTCTCTTATGTATGATGGAGCTAGATTATTAAGGGCTTTATATGTCAGAAGGAGGATCTTGAATTCTATTCTAGATTTTACTGGGAGCCAGTGAAGAGAAGCTAAAACAGGGGAAATGTGATCTCTTCTTTTAATATTCATCAGAATCCTAGCAGCAGCATTTTGAACTAACTGAAGACTTTTAATTGTATTCTGTGGACTACCTGATAATAGACAGTTACAGTAATCCAGCCTTGAAGTAACAAAGGCATGGACTAGTTTTTCAGCATCATTCCTGGACAGGATGGTTCTAATTTTTGCAATATTCCTAAGGTGAAAAAAGGAAATCCTACAGACTTCTTTAATGTGAGTTCTAAATGACATATCTTGGTCAAAAATGACACCGAGGTTTTTTGCTTTATTACTGGAGGCTAATTTAATGCCGTCCAGGTGAAGGGGCTGACTAAGTAGTTTCTTTTTCAGAGCTTCTGGTCCAAAGACGACAACTTCTGTTTTATCAGAATTTAGAAGCAAGAAGTTTAGAGTCATCCAAGTTTTTATGTCTTCCAGACATGCCTGTAGTCTACCTAACTGATTGGATTCATCAGGATTTATGGATAGATATAGCTGTGTATCATCTGCGTAACTATGGAATTTTATCCCATGCTGCCTAATTATTTTACCAATAGGAAGCATATATATAGTAAAGAGAATCGGCCCAAGCACTGAACCCTGTGGTACTCCGCAAGTAACTATTGAGGTTGAGGAAGATCTATTGTTTACCTGAACAAACTGAAATCTGTTAGACAAATAAGATTTAAACCAACCTAGTGCTGTTCCTATTATACCGACACTTTGAAGCCTTTCTATGAGAATATTGTGATCAACAGTGTCAAAGGCAGCACTGAGATCTAACAGGACCAGAATGGTCACCAGTCCATTGTCTGAGGCTATGAGAATATCATTAGTAACCTTCACCAGAGCTGTTTCAGTGCTATGATGAGCTCTAAAGCCTGACTGAAACGTCTCAAACAGCTCATTATTGTTTAAATGCTCACATATCTGGTGTGCAACTATTTTCTCAAGAATTTTAGATAAGAAGGGAAGATTAGATATCGGTCTATAGTTAATTAAGTCGTTTTGATCAAGAGAGGGTTTCTTAAGTAGAGGTTTAATTACAGCAATCTTAAACTCCTGTGGTACATATCCATTGACTAAGGATAGATTCATTATATTTAAAATTGGAGCAGCGATCAGAGGGAAAACTTCTTTTAAGAGTTTAGTTGGGATTGGGTCTAAAACGCAAGTTGAAGGTTTAGATGAAGCTAATAATTTTAGTACATCACAAAGTTCGGCTGCATTAAAGCAGTTTAAGCATATATTAGGTTCCACCATTTTTGAGGCTGCCTCATTAACTAAGGAGGAAGCAAGCATATTGGGAAGGTTCCCAATTATCTTATTTTTTATAGAGTCTATTTTATTTATAAAGAATTGCATGAAGTCGTCACTGCTTAGAGCTTGGGGAATGGTTGGCTCGATAGAGCTATGATCCTGTGTGAGTTTGGCAACTGTATTAAAAAGAAACCTAGGATTATTTTTATTCTCCTCGATTAAAGATGAATAATATGCTGTTCTAGCTGTGTGAAGGCTCTTTTTATATAGCAATAAACTATTTTTCCATATTAAAAAGGAATCATGTAAATGCGTGGAGCGCCATTTTCTCTCTAGTTTTCTAACATTCTGCTTTAGGGTACGTAGCTCTAAATTAAACCAGGGAGTTAATCTTCTATGGCTAGCCACCTTCCTTTTCAAGGGGGCAACTTTGTCTATTGCCCGACGCAGGGAGGAATTAACGCTATGAACTAAAATGTCAAGTTGTGAGGGGTCACGAGTTAAATCACTGTTTTCTGTTCTGCATTTATAAACTGAGGAAATTAAAGTTGGAAGAGCTTCTTTAAAATTTGCTACAGCGTTGTCTGATAACGTTCTGGTATAATGAAGTTTTCTTTCAGGTTTGATATGATCCATTAGAGTAAGTTTAAAAGTGATAAGGAAATGATCAGACAGGATAGGGTTATGTGGAAAGACTGTTATTTCTTCACAGTCAATGCCATAAGTCAGCACAAGATCTAAAGTGTGGTGACAAGAATGTGTTGGTCCCTGCACATTTTGAGTAAAGCCTATTGAGTCTAGGATAGTCTTAAAAGCTGTATTTAGACTATCACTTTCATTATCAACATGAATATTGAAGTCTCCGACTATAATGACTTTATCAGTGTTTAAAACTAAGTCAGATAGAAAATCTGAAATCTGATCTAAAAATTGAGAATAAGGTCCTGGTGGACGATATAAGACCACAAACAAAAGTGGCTTTACTGCTTTGTTATGTGTATGAGGAAAGCTAAAAACTAGATGCTCAAAGGAACTGTAACTATTATTTTTTTGGAGATTAATTAGTAAATCGGAATGAAAGATAGTTGCTACTCCACCTCCTCGACCAGTACTTCGAGGGACAACTAAAGTTTAAGTAGCTAGGGGGAGTTGACTCATTTATTGTGACATGGTCCTCTTCCTGCAACCATGTCTCTGCAAGACAAAACACAATATTATATATTCACAATATTAACCTGTTCAGTTGCATATAGTGTTTTTGGCAGCATGGTTTAGTTTTAGTTTTAGTCTTTGTGTCAACCTGTCATTTTAGTTTTTATTAGTTTTAGTCATGTTCATACTCTTTTTAGTCTAGTCAAGTTTTAGTCCTATTTTAGTCAGAATTTTCATTAAGTTTTAGTCTATGACATTTAGTCCAGTTTTAGGTCGTGCAAATTGTATTTTGTTCTCTTTTTAGTAATGCAATTTTATTTAACCCAGTCAGAATAGTATAAGCACCTGTAGTAGAGACAAAACTAACATTTTCTTTTAGCCAAATCTAGTTCAAACAAAGGTTCTTATTATATTATTGTTACCCAAGTCGCCCTGCAATAATCATGCGGTAGGGTGTCCACATCAGTGACATGCTTTATTTTAAGGGAGTCTTTTTGATGTAAACAGGTGTTCAAGAAAGCCATTAGTGATACACAGACATGGGTAGAGTACGCAAAAGTTGCTTCAACATATCTTTCTTCAAACGAAACTAGTCATCCAAATAATTACTCCAGTTTGGGTAAAAAAGCTTAGCAAATGGACAACTATACTCAAGTACTGACTAAGTGCTCTTTTTATCTAATTTTCTATTTTAAAATATTGTTACCTTAGTCTCGACTTACCTCAATTTCTTTATGTAATGCCTTGGAATGTCTCTTCAAGTTATTTCTGTTCTACCCAGCAATTTTATAGCCGCACCATCTTTCACCAGAAGACGTGCGGTTTTATTTTCCACTTCGATGTATTTAAAATTCTTCCAGCTGACAGGTCAAATTTAAGGTTGACAAAATACGCATCCCTTCTCGTTTAAAGCCAAAAAATGTTCCTACAGAGCTGGGATTCACACCAGTAGCTCAAAGAATTACGTTCAGAATAACGCATCATTCATCATTTTATCGTTCCCTTTAAAAACTGTGCCATCTTTTTAAGTGTTAAAAGAGGGGCACACTGTTATGATCTGTCTCTCTGCGTCTCCCTCAGTCTTGTCTTTGTCTATCAATTTCCTTCCCTTCCCAGCCTGTTCCTGTGTCATCGTTCGTCTCATATTCATCAGCTGTGTTCTGTTAATCCTCCCAGGTGTTCTCTTTGACTTCCCTCTCTATATATACACTACCGTTCAAAAGTTTGGGGTCACCCAAACAATTTTGTGTCACACTTATTCACCACCATACGTTGTGAAATGAATAAAAAATAGAGTCAAGACATTGACAAGGTTAAAAATAATGATTTTTATTTGTAATAAGATTGTTTTTACATCTAACTTTGCTTTCATCAAAGAATCCTCCATTTGAAGCAATTACAGCATTGCAGACCTTTGGCATTCTAGCTGTTAATTTGTTGAGGTAATCTGGAGAAATTGCACCCCACGCTTCTAGAAGCAGCTCCCACAATTTGGATTGGTTGGATGGGCACTTCTTGCGTACCATACGGTCAAGCTGCTCCCACAACAGCTCAACGGGGTTCAAATCTGGTGACTGCGCTGGCCACTCCATTACCGATAGAATACCAGCTGCCTGCTTCTTCTCTAAATAGTTCTTGCACAATTTCGAGGTGTGTTTTGGGTCATTGTCCTGTTGTAGGATGAAATTGGCTCCAATCAAGCGCTGTCCACTGGGTATGGCATGGCGTTGCAAAATGGAGTGATAGCCTTCCTTATTCAGAATCCCTTTTACCCTGTACAAATCTCCCACCTTACCAGCACCAAAGCAACCCCAGACCATCACATTACCTCCACCATGCTTAACAGATGGCGTCAGGCATTCTTCCAGCATCTTTTCAGTTGTTCTGCGTCTCACAAACGTTCTTCTTTGTGATCCAAACACCTCAAACTTGGATTCATCCGTCCACAGCACTTTTTTCCAGTCTTCCTCTGTCCAATGTCTGTGTTCTTTTGCCCATCTTAATCTTTTTCTTTTATTGGCCAGTCTCAGATATGGCTTTTTCTTTGCCACTCTGCCCTGAAGCCCAGAATCCCGCAGCCGCCTCTTCACTGTAGATGTTGACACTGGTGTTTTGCGGGTACTATTTAATGAAGATGCCAGTTGGGGACCTGTGAGGCGTCTGTTTCTCAAACTAGAGACTCTAATGTACTTATCTTCTTGCTCAGTTGTGCAACGCGGCCTCCCACTTCTTTTTCTACTCTGGTTAGAGCCTGTTTGTGCTGTCCTCTGAAGGGAGTAGTACACACCGTTGTAGGAAATCTTCAATTTCTTAGCAATTTCTCGCATGGAATAGCCTTCATTTCTAAGAAGAATAGACTGTCGAGTTTCAGATGAAAGTTCTCTTTTTCTGGCCATTTTGAGCGTTTAATTGACCCCACAAATGTGATGCTCCAGAAACTCAATCTGCTCAAAGGAAGGTCAGTTTTGTAGCTTCTGTACCGAGCTAAACTGTTTTCAGATGTGTGAACATGATTGCACAAGGGTTTTCTAATCATCAATTAGCCTTCTGAGCCAATGAGCAAACACATTGTACCATTAGAACACTGGAGTGATAGTTGCTGGAAATGGGCCTCTATACACCTATGTAGATATTGCACCAAAAACCAGACATTTGCAGCTAGAATAGTCATTTACCACATTAGCAATGTATAGCGTGTGTTTCTTTAAAGTTAAGACTAGTTTAAAGTTATCTTCATTGAAAAGTACAGTGCTTTTCCTTCAAAAATAAGGACATTTCAATATGACCCCAAACTTTTGAACGGTAGTGTACCTCCCTCTGCTTGTCTGTCCTCGCTGGATCTTTGTCTAACCTCCCCTTGTGTGGTTCTTCTCCCTGTGCTTTAAAAGATTATTTGTTTTATTTGTTTTGGTAGGATTTTTTTGTACTCTATTGATAAATAAAATACAGCATTAACATAACTTCATAATAACAAAAATCCCCAACAAGAGTCTTTTTGGTTCAACATGTCAGTCCGTTTGAACAGTGGCGAACAAACAGTCCGTGAAACGCTAACAACCAGTCCATGAAACGCTAAAAAACAGTCAGTGAAACGCTTACAAACAGTCAGTGAAACGCCAACAAACAGTCCGTGAAACGCTAACAAACAGTCCATGAAATGCTAACAAACAGTCTGTGTAAACCTAACAAACAGTCCGTGAAACGTGAACAAACAGACCGTGAAACGCTAACAAACAGTCCGTGAAACGCTAACAAACAGTCCGTGAAACGTGAACAAACAGTCCGTGAAACGCTAACAAACAGTCCGTGAAACGCTAACAAACAGTCCGTGAAACGCTAACAAACAGTCCGTGAAACGCTAACAAACAGTCCGTGAAACGCCAACAAACAGTCCATGAAATGTGAACAAACAGACCGTGAAACGCTAACAAACAGTCCGTGAAACGCTAACAAACAGTCCATGAAACGTGACCAAACAGTCCGTGAAACGCTAACAAACAGTCCGTGAAACGCCAACAAACAGTCCATGAAATGTGAACAAACAGTCCGTGAAACGTGACCAAACAGTCCGTGAAACGCTAACAAACAGTCCGTGAAATGCTAACAAACAGTCCATGAAACGTGAACAAACAGTTCGTGAAACGCTAACAAACAGTCCATGAAATGTGAACAAACAGTCCATGAAACGCTAACAAACAGTCCGTGAAACGCTAACAAACAGTCCATGAAATGTGAACAAACAGTCCATGAAACGCTAACAAACAGTCCATGAAACGCTAACAAACAGTCCGTGAAACGCCAACAACATCCATGAAACTGAACAAACAGTTCGTGAAACGCTAACAAACAGTCCGTGAAACGTAACAAACATCCATGAAATGTGAACAAACAGTCCATGAAACGTGACCTAACAGTTCGTGAAACGCTAACAAACAGTCCGTGAAACGCTAACAAACAGTCCGTGAAATGCTAACAAACAGTCCATGAAACGTGAACAAACAGTTCGTGAAACGCTAACAAACAGTCCGTGAAACGCCAACAAACAGTCCATGAAACGTGAACAAACAGTTCGTGAAACGCTAACAAACAGTCCGTGAAACGCTAACAAACAGTCCATGAAATGTGAACAAACAGTCCATGAAACGTGACCTAACAGTTCGTGAAACGCTAACAAACAGTCCGTGAAACGCTAACAAACAGTCCGTGAAATGCTAACAAACAGTCCATGAAACGTGAACAAACAGTTCGTGAAACGCTAACAAACAGTCCGTGAAACGCCAACAAACAGTCCATGAAACGTGAACAAACAGTTCGTGAAACGCTAACAAACAGTCCGTGAAACGCCAACAAACAGTCCGTGAAACGTGAACAAACAGTTCGTGAAACGCTAACAAACAGTCCGTGAAACGCTAACAAACAGTCCGTGAAATGCTAACAAACAGTCCATGAAACGTGAACAAACAGTCCGTGAAACGCTAACAAACAGTCCGTGAAACGCCAACAAACAGTCCATGAAATGTGAACAAACAGTCCATGAAACGCTAACAAACAGTCCATGAAACGTGAACAAACAGTTCGTGAAACGCTAACAAACAGTCCGTGAAACGCCAACAAACAGTCCATGAAATGTGAACAAACAGTCCATGAAACGCTAACAAACAGTCCGTGAAACGTGAAACAGTTCGTGAAACGCTAAAAACATTCCGTGAAATGCAACAAACGTCCATGAAACGTGAACAAACAGTTCGGTGAAACGCTAACAACAGTCCATGAAATGTGAACAAACAGTCCATGAAACGCTAACAAACAGTCCGTGAAACGCTAACAAACAGTCCATGAAATGTGAACAAACAGTCCATGAAACGCTAACAAACAGTCCGTGAAACGCTAACAAACAGTCCGTGAAACGCCAACAAACAGTCCATGAAACGTGAACAAACAGTTCGTGAAACGCTAACAAACAGTCCGTGAAACGCTAACAAACAGTCCGTGAAATGCTAACAAACAGTCCATGAAACGTGAACAAACAGTTCGTGAAACGCTAACAAACAGTCCGTGAAACGCCAACAAACAGTCCATGAAACGTGAACAAACAGTTCGTGAAACGCTAACAAACAGTCCGTGAAACGCTAACAAACAGTCCGTGAAACGTTAACAAACAGTCCGTGAAACGCTAACAAACAGTCCGTGAAACGCTAACAAACAGTCCGTGAAACGCCAACAAACAGTCCATGAAATGTGAACAAACAGTCCATGAAACGCTAACAAACAGTCCATGAAACGTGAACAAACAGTTCGTGAAACGCTAACAAACAGTCCGTGAAACGCCAACAAACAGTCCATGAAATGTGAACAAACAGTCCATGAAACGCTAACAAACAGTCCGTGAAACGTGACCAAACAGTCCGTGAAACGCTAACAAACAGTCCGTGAAACGCTAACAAACAGTCCATGAAATGTGAACAAACAGACCGTGAAACGCTAACAAACAGTCCGTGAAACGCTAACAAACAGTCCATGAAACGTGAACAAACAGTTCGTGAAACGCTAACAAACAGTCCATGAAATGTGAACAAACAGTCCATGAAACGTGAACAAACAGTTCGTGAAACGTGAACAAACAGTTCGTGAAACGCTAACAATGATTCAGTCCATTGACGGAACAACAACAAAAAGAGAAAAAAAACGGTATGGGTTTCATGATATATGTCTCAGCAATTCAACCAGTACTAAAGAAACCAGACATTCATCCTTCTTTTCTTGGTAAATTTTGTCCGATCTCTAAACTTTCTTTCTCTCGAAACTCTTAGAACCACGTGTTGTTTTTACTCAAATGAACTTTTTCTTCAAAGACGATCTTTGCCTGTTTGACCCGTTTTGATCTGGTTTCAGAGCCTTACATACTACTGAATCGGCTTATTTGCATGTTTTTAATTCTATTTTACTTACTATTGACTCCGGATTAGATGCACTGCTTTTATTGTTAGATTTAATTGCTGCTTTGGACACTGTTGACCATGACATGCTACTAAACCGTCTTTAATTAGTTGGAATCCAGGGGACGGCTTGTGACTGGTTCTCTTAGGTATTTTATTGTGATGTTGGATGGATGTTCCTCTCCTTCTGCTTCTTTAACCTGTGGTGTCCCTTAGGGTTCCATTCATAAACTCTTTTTGATCCACATATCCTTTCTTTATGTGATATTTTTTCCTTTTTTTCTGCTGAGAACAAATCTGACACCATCATTTTTACCTGTTGTACCCGATATTTTCCTCTCTCCCTCTAATCACGTCTAAATCATTGGTCAATTATTTGGTGTCTTAATGGACTCCTTTCTAAAAATGGACCTAAAACTTTTTAAGGCGGGAATGGATGCTAACTCATCCTATGTTTTCTCCTTCAGATGAGAAGCTGAAGAAGCCTTTCAGGTGAGACGGCAAATACAACATTAGATGATTTGAAGGTTGTTTTTCTGAAAATAGAGCAAACTCTGAACGTTCAATTTGGTTCCTGGAGACATCGGAATCAATGTTATGTCAGACAATAAATGCCACATTAGCATCAACCGAAACTCACCAGAAATTAATGCCGCTGAAGGCACCATCCCCCCTTTGCCTCGTGACACTGTGTGAGCAGAAATGATAGGAAACGTTGTGAGATGAAAAAGAGCATCACTCTGCAGTTTAACTTTAGGAAAATCAACGTATAGAAATGTAGAATGAGTTTGGATAAAAATGAAGAATTTTCTGACCTGATCTATTATACATCACTGGTTGAAAATCTGTACAGATGGAGACACAGAGATCATTTAAAGCAGTCCAAAAATCCAGCACAGGACGAGGACAAGACGAGGGGAAGACGTGAGTCGAGAACAAGGTTGGACATGACAAACGGAGAGCAGAGACATGAGGGAAAACGGGAACATAAAAACACAGGGATGTAATCAGGGGACAATAATCAGGATGCAGAAACAAAGACAGGGACAAAAAACCACATTTTGACTTGATGTAAATGTTAACGGTGAAACAGCCCTTATCATGTAACCAGGGGTGATGGGGGGGGGGCAGAACAACCAGAGAGCCGCCCAGTCAGGCAGGATGCGTTCGATTGTTTTCTACATTTTAACACAACAGGAAATATAATTCATGTTAATGGGTATCCAGTCACTCAGCTAGTCAGTAGCATCTTGTCTTTAATCCTAGCAAATGTATCCAACATAAGGTTTGGATACTGCTCACAAAAATATAGTAAACTAAATTGATCAGAAATTACCACATAAAAAAAGACTTTTGTTCAGAAAATAAATATCCTTAATTTCTCAGAACCTCATTAGTGAGTTGTAACAACACTAAATGTAGACTGATCTGATGCTCCCAATGCTGTTTCCAGATTTACTAACTTACTAACTAATTTTTTACTAGATTTACTAACATGGCACAGAGAGCGTTCCGTCTGATAAACCAGGAGCAAGACACACACAATCCATTTAGTGTTTTTCCCCCCATGTTTCATACGTATTATGGGCGTTTCTGTCCAAAGATGCTAAATAGACAGATGGGAGGAGAACAGGGAAATAAGTAGGCGTTCGAGGTGCAGTGTGATTTACTAAAAGTTAACATGTCTATTTTAGCTTCTGCTTTTACCACTTCTGAAAGGAATGTCTGAGTCTTCTGCTACCACATTCAACAAAAGTTTATTAGTGACAAACAGCATCATAAATCATTTTGAGGGGTGTCATGTGGTGCAGTGGTTAGAGCGGGTGACCCATATGCAGAGACTCCAGTCCTTTCAGTGGCCGTCCCTGGTTTGAGTCCCGTCCCAGGCGACCTTTGCCACATATTATCCTCCACCTCTCTCCCCCTTCAATATCTGTCAAACCTGTCAATAAAGGCCTCTCTGGCCCAAAAACCTCTTAAATAATTTTGAGTGGTGATCCTTCCTGGGTTCCACTCATGTACAGTACCACAATAAAATTAGGCTACATTTTAAAAACATTTTTAAGATAACTTTTTTTTCTACTGCAACATGACTGTAGTGGAAAATTTAATGTTATATTTCATCTGTACTTTGTAATCAACTGTGACGCATGTTCACTGAATACTGTAGTTCTTAGTTGGAAAGTTAGTCTTACTGAGTTGCCATGGAGATTGCCCTCTCCGACTGGGCATCCTTGAAGGTCTACAAAGTTCACAGCTTCCTAATCGAGAAGAAAGGCGCCTTAAAGTCTCTGATTTTCACGCTGAGAGTCGTGTTTTACCAATAGAGTAGATAGACGCAAGGTTGCTAGAAACAATAAAAGCTTGTTGTTTCAATTGAGACAGGTCAGTATTCAGCGTTTTCTCAGTGAAACTGTCCTCCTGTTTGATCGTAACGAACTGCAATAAAACCTCCAAACGTTAATGGGAATCTCTCTCATCTTTACTTAAAGTGACAGTGTGTAGTTTTTGCAGTACATCTTTGAAATTAGGCATTATTATGTAATAATAATTACGTAAAGCACATTAATTGCAAAATATTGGTGATATTGTAAAATATGACTTTAAAAATCCATTTTAAAATAAATAGGCGCGGGTCGTCTTTTCAGGGGAAAGCCATATTAGATGACGTCTTTACTTCTACAAGAACCCGGAGGGACAAAGCGCACGGAACACGGCCGCTATTAAAACATTGATTTCCCCTCAAAATGCTAAAAAGTTTCTCCATAAATACATTTTTACCTCTTTGCTAGTTCCAAGCGATGAAAGAGAGACTGATGTGCTCACAGATACCGCATGCTTGTGATCATTTAGGTATGCACTGCCCCCTACTGGCCGAAAATTACACACTGTGCCTTTAAGAGCTTCTGCATCCACAATGACGTTAAATAGAGGCCATGATGCAAAACATTTCAACATTAGTAGAATATAGATACCTTAGTGACCTTGTTCTGGACATGCTGCAGCTTTAATCAGTCTGACTCTGGATTATGATGCCTGCATGGAGCAGAGAGCGCCGCAATGACTCCCCATGCATTAAGTTTATTACTGACAAACGAGAAATATAATTCACAACATTCTAGCCCACTATTAATTAACTGTAACAGCCATAGATCTGATTTGTATGTTTTTCACCCTTTACTTTTCCAAAGACGCATCATGAATCCATGCACATATTCCTCCTCTCTCTGGCCGTGGTGCAGCTCACATTAGCTGTTGCTATCTCCTCATCTGAATACCGTTCTTTGCGCCTGTTATGAATTACTCAAGCAAACTTAGTAAATCTCTCGCAAATGAAAAACAACTCACCATCCCAATATTTTTGCCGCGCACACAGTTTTGCTCTCCTTATTTGGAAGATTGATAAATCAGGCCCATAGTGTAAGCGATGAGTGAAGATCTAAATTATTGATTATTATTGAGACAGTGTGCTGTGGTCTCACCCAGGGTATTTTCAAACAGATTCATTTTTTGAAGACCAAAAGCTAAGGTTTTATTTTCTGGCATTTTCATGCTTGTTATCCCAGACTTCTGAAACTGAAAAAAAAAACAAATGAAAGCAGAGCAGCGTTAGACACAGAGACCAAAACAATCTGATAAATTCATCTCCTGATACACTCCATCACTGGATTCTGCCTTGTTCCATCATTTTAATAAACTCTGTGGTGAACACAGTGTCGATTAATTTAAATTTCATAAAAAGAATCAGAAAATCCAATTCTTGTTCCAGCAGAAACAATCTGAACCTAAAATAATCAGAAACAGGTCATGGTTGCTGGGATCTGGCTGATATTAAGAACAATAAGTACTCAATAAATGGATTAAATACATCCAGAGAGAACAGAAAAATCTGTTATTTAAATGGAATTCTAAACAATTTTGACGTTTTTTCTGCTGCATATATCTGGAAAATGAGAAAGAAATAAAAAGAACAAAATTGGATAATACCGAGCAAACACAGAAAATGTGACTGTACCCCACGTGGGAACGTCCATCCGAACAAGCATGAGTTGCAACAACCAATCAGCTCTAGAGTCTGTGACACTAACATAAGCTAGAAAGCCTTATGTTGCAGTTGACATGTATGTGTCCTGTGATTGGCTTTACGCGTGGCTAAAAGCTTCAGAGAAACGCTGAATATCATACTGTAGAGAATAATTGTTGCTCACATCTGATCGATTTGGTGTTCAGAGCTACTCTGGGTTTGTCAACTTAACTTGTTTTAATAAGGAAGCAACAAGACGCCAAAGCGCAGCTGGACAGAGACAAGCTATGGTGCTTTTAAAGTCGTTTGGAGACACCCAAGTGGATCTGCAGTGATCAGGCACACAGGGTACCAGAGTACCATAACGAAAAGGGGAAAAAAAAATAGGGAGATATGCCTATTAAAAAGAAAGGACAGATTTTATTTTCAAATTAGCAGGTGATGGGAAGGGCATCCATTTTGGTGAGTGCAAACATTTTAGTTGTGTATTTAACATGGTTTTGTCACTTAATTTTGTTAGTAATCAGCCAATTGTAACAAAATAAAATGACAAAAATGCTGCAAATTAAAATAATCTGATCCACTGCACTTTATAATTCTAGAAAAAAATAACGTGGGACGTAGCTGTGCCAGTATGTTCTGATGTTTTGCTTTTGCATTTTAAGAAATACAAATACTGTTTGATTCACTTTACAGTTTTTTACAATCCATTTGTTCCAATTTTCAGAAGCTTGATGTGATTTTTCACAACTGTAGACACAAAACTCAAAACCAATCATCAAAATGCTAATTTTTCACAACTCTCATTTTTCAATTGCTTAGGTACAAAATATATAAAACTTAAATCATTTGTTCAACAAAAATCACCTGTTCAAAATGAAACAACTAAATATCAAAGTACTTCTATTCCATGTTCTGTGCCAGGTGTGAATTGGGGGTAAGGAAAGTTGCAGGATGCTGAGCCGTGGAGCAGCAAGATGGAAGAAAACACTGGTCAGAGAACAGTTAAATGGCTACTCAGTTTAGGTCTAAAACCCAGTGTTAAAATTTTTCAGTTTTGTGTGGTCAGCCGCTGTGAGAGAGACGTTAGAGATACACTTCTTCAGATGCTCTCCACAGAGATTAGATTTTAACACAGAAACGTTACGCAGCAAGCCTTGAGAGGGCGATAGAGGGCAAATATCTGCAAAGTTACAGAGTGTGTCTCTAGGTATTATTAGGTAGTGCATAACATACTGCCATACAGAAAAGCTCAGTTAGTACATCTGAAGAAAAAATCTCCTTGGATGAAAAGTTTACTCTGACATTTAGCAGCACGAACCCACCCCCCCCCCTCCCCCCTCCCATGCAGTGACTGCTCTGAACATTAACATCATAAACTGTTGTGTTACCAGAATGTATCAAATACATGTGTTTATTATGTAAAAGTAATGGGGTGGGTCTTTAAGCTCACATATTTTATACCATGATTTGGGTGAATACTCGATTCTGAATGGCTGGAGGATGTACATTAAAAAGTGATAATGTACAGCTAGGAAAGGCGTCCCGTCAAAGTGCCTGATGACAGTTCTAAATTATTGCGCTGGCTCAAATGGCAACGGAGACAGTTGACACGTCGCAACGTTTTTTATCATCCTCTGAACACAAGCAGTAAGTAGAGCACTGGGCTTCTGAAATTATGGTTTTTATCACGTAGCGTAAGATAAAGCCATCATCTCACTTCCCATCACTGATAAACTGGGGCGGTTGGCTCGCTTATGGGCATGTTGCTTGGCAACGCCTGTATAAGGGAGATATTAAATAGTCAACTCTCGATTATAACTCTAAAACATATTAAAATATTAATCATTGATTAATATTTCTTTCTTTTGTAAGTGACCATGGTATAACCGGGATAATGCCCGACGAGGTGTCCATTATCAGGAATTAATGGACTTTGCGGAAGCAACAGTCCAACGCGAAGCGGAGGACGGTTCACGCATCCGTGTCGTTCATTATTTTTCTGATAATGGACACCTCGTCGGGCATTATCCCTTACATAGTGAACATATTCCAGTTTTATTGACTAATCTCTAAAAATCGGCTTAACATTTTTGAATTTTACGCCTTGATCTTAGTGTCCTAGTTTCTTCATGAATGTGATCTTATGTATGTACATATACATCATATACACCATATACATCAAGCAGAGTATTACAGCTTCGCTATAAATCTGTTGGGCTTGTACTTGGTACTCAGACACCAATTCTGAGTAGCAAACTGCTAGACACAACGCGAAAAAAAAAAGTAAATAATTCATAAATAAATAAAAATGAATGTGATCTTATAATTGCTCCCCAAAAATTAACTATGAGGCACAACATCATGTCACTGACTCAGTGCAATCTGCTGGGATTCCTTATATAGCAAACTTAACTGATTGGAATTCTTGTATAATTGTATTAAAATAACTTTTCTTGTGCAGTGGCTTGAGAAGAGATCTATTGTGAACTGGCACAATATAAATAAACTGAATTGAAATGAACTAACTGAACATAAGAAATTATATTAACGATGATGGCATGGCTGATCACATGGCTGGCAGGCAAATGTCTTCTGAACTCAGAAGGACTGGGGGAGGAAGGGTACATTACCACCCCACCTGGTGAGTTAGCCCCAGGGTGGAGAGGATTCTCTGCAGCCCTCTGCTGGTCCGACACATCCCTGGGAGCCACAGGCTGCCTTACGGGAGCCCACCACTCAGGAACATGGTACCAGAACCAACAGGAACAAACCCAGACATCCACTGATATCAGATACCTGGAGTTGAGGACCTCCACACATGAGATCAAACCCTCAACATGCCTTAATTTCTTCACCTGATCACTCACCTCGGTAGAGACATCAACAAAGCTAAACGCTTTTATTCCAGCTGAGCACTTTTGGGAAGCCATGCTCAGAACCTGGACCTTATTTTTGTTGTAGACTCTCTGGATCACAAAAGCCAGTTTATCTCCTGCCTTTATCTCAAGGGCATTAATGTATTTTGGTTCCAGTTCACTGCAAATTAGAAAACAAGCAGAAAGGCTTTGTGAAAGATGAAGAACATTCTTAGACTTTGTGATAAACGGCACAGAAAACATGTAGGTAAAGCAAAGAGGGACGCCTACATCTCCTTGTCAAAAAGCTTCATCAAGTCGTCATCACTGAAATACTCCTTCATCAGGGTCATCGGGTTTGATCTGTCCACAACATCTTGGTTAACCCCAACTTTACCTTCAATTTTGTTACATTCTCCTCCTAATGATATTCCCCCTCCAACATGGCGCAGATTTTCATACTCTTCCGCGTAAAGTTCAGTCTTAGGCTCTAGAAAGAAGGAAATGGGTTTTAGAAAGGTTTGGCTTGGTCAGCAGGTGTGCAGTGTGTTGAGCACTTAGAGTCTGTAGGAATGTAAAAAAGCATAAATAAGTCACTCTAGGAGATGTCTTTGTACACTATTTTGGTTACATTTTTCATAAAGCATTCAGTTTTTTTCTGTTACCTATTACATTTTTTGTACTGTTGCTTCACAGTTCTCTGCTAAACACGGCCATGGATTCTGACTAAGCATTGACAGAATCTGCCATCTTTTATTTCTCACCGTGAGTTTGTAGTCCTATTTCAGAGATGCCAAAGGTAGAAGTGGAAGAAGTTAAAATGGATTATTAACCATCCTCCATCACCAGACCCTCTGAGAGGTGCCTGGTTAAGTTATATTTTTTGTCTTTAAAGTTAGTGGGTATGTTGGGTAAAAAATTGCAGCTGGATGCAAAACTCTTCTGACATCGTGCAAATATAAAGTTTCTGCACCGTTACATTGTTGTTTCTCTACCAAACTACAAAAATGGCTGACCTGGAGGGGCGACGGGGTATACAGCGCCCCCAACTGGATTTAAAGAGATTACACGAAAATGACTCGTTATCTAGATTCCTCAGAACAGAGGTGGAAGAGGAGCCTGTAGAGCTACATTAATGAGGAATTCAGACGTAAGAATTACTGTTACACTTTATGAAGACCATAAGTGAATGATTTAAATGTAAAAAGGAAGAATTTAAAAGCATATTTCCACTTTAAAAACACTGCTAATATTCAGTTTTCATGCAGGTCAGTCAGTAAAGAGCTGTTGTGTTTAATGTGGAAAATTGATAACAAAATATAAAGTGGTTATGTGTCTATATTCCTGTTGTGACTGAGAACCAATTTTTACCCTTATGGGTTTTTAACCTGTAAAGTGAGGACATTTAACACAAAGTAAGGACATTTTGCCCAGTCTGCACATTTTCACTGAGCTGTACTTGGTGGTTTTACAGGTATGGCGTGAATTAAGAGAATTTATTTAGACTTAGCATTGGAAATAGATTAATAATGGTTAACGTTAGGAAAAATGTCTGGGTTAGGCAGAATACAGCAACTAAAATGAATGGAAGTCAATAAAGGTTTTCACTACTTATAGCAAAACAAGAATGTGTGGGTTACCAACCTAGACAGAGGTCATCGGTGAGGTCAGTCAGTTTCATTCTTGTTAGTTTGTATTTCTTTTTGTTCGACCAAAAGCTAGCCAAGAGTTTGTGTTTAATCTTGACCACGCTGAGCAGCGGCCAGCCCTTATCGTAGTCCCAGTTACTGATCATTCCCCCAGGACAGCCGAGGTCCTTCATCAAGGCCTCAGTTAAACTTGGAAATATATTCTGTAAAAAAAACACAAAGAAACGCAATAAAAGGACTGAAATAAATACATAAAAATATTTTAGGCTTCAAAAGTTGATTCTCAGCAGTTTGGTTTGTATTAATTTGGTAAATATTTAATCAAATAATAAACTGATGTTAACAAAAAAAAAAAATTGGGGGTCATTATCAAGGAACTAAGATCCACATCAGGTTGAAGGGTGTCAAAGAAAGCCTTTATTCTACAGCAAAATATCTGCACATGAAACAAAGGTCACCATCATTAAAACCTTTTAAAACATGAATCATCTTTCAAACCTCAAAGCAACAAGATTTTACTTTAGAAGCTGCACCAAGTCAGAAAATCTATTTCCCCCCCAGTATAAATAATGTATAATAATGACTGATGTCTTACCGACGTCATGCTGGCTGCTGGATGAAGCTGAATCTGGGAACATGAAGTGAATCCGAGCGTTCTCCTGCAGCCTTTAAATCAGCTGAAACTAGTCGGTCCAGTTCCTGTTCCAACATGCAGAGGTGTTTTACACTCGTCAAATTCCTCTGCTGTGACCTGGAGCATGTGGGAGGATGTCAAACGGTCTTTACAGGATTAATATCCAAGAAGTAATTAGATCTGATCATCTCAGAGGAAAATAAAACATATTATCATTACCTACTGGTATTGGTATTCAGCCTTAATCAAAAATATCTATATTTGAAAAATGTTCCATGTCAAACTCTTTTTTTGTTGCTATTTTGTCACATATTTCTGTTTATTTGTAATTTCAGAATCTGCACATCACTTTTTATTTTTGTCCAATTACACAATTTTTAGATATTATACGTTACAATCTCAAAACGAGTTCTCACTTTTTTAATACTCCAGTAGCATTTTTACCACATACTTTTTTACTCTTGAGTAATTTTTTTGGATGACTATATTGCACTTCTATTTTAGTAAATATATGAAGTAGGTTACAATTTTTGCTGCTTTACTCGATTCTGATAATTACTGAAGGGGGAAAATCTACTACAATTAACAACTCAGTAGGTTGTGCTGCTGTGATTTTTAAAACCATACAATACACTCAGATATCCTCCTGTATTCTCTGTGCTCTGCATATTTCCTCCTATATCTTTACCTTTCCCCCTGTGATTTATTGTGAATGATTTTAACCGCAGGCTTAACTCCACTCTGGACCTGCTGGCTCCACCTAAAGATGTAAGGCGTCTTTTTTTCTTCTCTCTTTCTTTTTCCTATCTGTGTTCACAACCTCAAGAAATGAAACCCACAGCCATCACTGATAAAGATTTTTCACACAAATTTATAAAGTGGAGCAAAAGCTGCAATGCTCTGCTTGAGAAAGTAAATCTGTTGGGCTGATATTTGGTACTCAGATACCAACTCTGAGTGTCACACTGCCAGACAGGACATATAAAAAAGAAACCCTACACACATAGATAGCCTTTGGATTAAAGAAAACATCTTACAGGAGGATGCTTTACTTTCAGGTAACTTTACTCTGCAACTGGCTGAAAGATTAATTAACTTTAATTAATTAAAATAACTTTCCTTGAAAACATAAGGGGAAAAAGGAAACAACTAAAAAACAGTGTCTGGATTGATCCTTGATTATAAGTGTTCTTTTTAAAGTCAAAATTGATTGAGATGAATTCATAGCTACCCAGCTATGATTAATTAGATCAAATTTCAGTTCATCTATCAACGTTCAATACTCTCCAAGAGTCACTCAGGAACACCGCTGGCTTTAAAGATTTTTCTTTTGAGGGCTGGAAAAGACAGGGAGAAATAAAAACACAGGGAGCTGGAATAAAACTTTCATGTTCTTTGTCTCTTGAATTAAAATGATGGTAAAAGATGAGAAGGGAGCGGGGTTTCTTCTCATTTATCCTGTGTTTGTTGTATGTTGTATAGCACTTTGCTTAGTGCTGCTTTTAAATGTGCTTTATAAATAAAGCTAGTATGGTATGGCAGTATAATTAAGGTCTCTGCATTAGTAATAAAAAAAGCTTTATTACAAAAGGTTTTCCTCTTACTGTTGTCAGTTTAGCTTTTTCACTGAAGGAAAAATATGTGAGATGTTGGCCTTTTTTGAGAAAAGTACCGGGTCTAGTGTTGCTATAGATAGCTGAAAGTTTAACCAGACCTCTGGAGGTCTGAAGCAGTAACACTTCACCAAAGTTAGTCCAATTTATCATGATAAAACAGAAGCTTGTTTCTCTTCAAGGGGGAAATAATCTATTTTAACATTTAGAGGATGAAAAAACAGGAAACACTGGATTATCTTACTAGGGGTTGAAAGGTCAAGATATAGTTTAAAGCAGGGGTCACCAACATTGTATCCGTAGGAACCAAGTTGCTCTTAGGAACAGCATAAGTTGTCCTGAGGGCATGTTTATGCACTGAAAAGTATATATTTCTGTGAATTAAATCATAAATTACTATTTTTTTAACAATTTGCATGTGATCACACATAGGCAAGGCAAGGCAAGGCAATTTTATTTATGTAGCACACTTTCAAAACAAGGGACTTCAAGGTGCTTTACATGATTCAGTGATAATGAAACCAAATAAATGATTACAGAAGCATGATTAGAGGAAAAACAGAAGCATATAGGTTTAACAGACAGACACAATCCATCAATAAGAAAAAATGATGCAAGGAACAAATTTATGCAATATAGATTAAAAACAGATAAAACACAATTTATGATTAAACACAGATAAAACGCAACAGGTTAAAAATGAAGAAATAAAAAATGAAAACAATAAAAGTTAAACCACGAGAATCAAATAGCGATCAGAAGGCGCAGTTTAGGGCTCAAAGGCAGATCTGAATAGTAGAGTTTTTATCTTTGTTTTAAAAGAGCCGAGCGATTCAGCATTTTTGCATTCGTCTGGAAGTTTATTCCACATTTGTGGAGCATAGAAGCTGAAAGCTGAATCTCTCTCTGCTTAGTTCTAATTCTAGGAATATTAAGTAAGCTAGAGTTGGAGGACCTGATTGGTCTATTGGGTTGGACTTTAGAACTGGGGTGATGTGTTCTACTTTCCTGGTTCTAGTGAGAACACGAGCAGCAGCACATAGCACATAGCATCTCAACAAACAATTATTAATATTATAACCAAAGATAAAACCTAACAACTGTTCAAAAGTGAGTAATGTGCAGGTAGTTCTTCATATCACTCAGCACCCTTTAAGAAGCTCTCAGTTTCAAAAAGATTGGTGATGCCTGCTTTAAGGGAACAAAAACTATTCTTAAAATCAATAACGATAAGGTTACCTAACTGCAAATAAGAGCAGCTACAGCTGTTCTTCTCAGACACAAAAACTCCAACATGCACAAAATAACAGAAAAGAAAAATGAACAACTATGAGTTTTTGTAATAGAATAGTATAGAATAATCTTTTAATAGTCGCACATGGGAAAATTCAGACATACCAGCAGCAGCAAAAATACAACAAATATGCAAACTGTGTATTGAAAAAACTCAAAAAATATTTTACAGAAAAGAGAATATTTACATGTCTATTTATCGGCGATCCTGCCTCACCTCTTTGTAAGGAAGGATGAACCAGCTTACCATCGAAGGTTCGGGACCCCCTTCAGCCTGTCGAATCCTCCCGATCAGGTTCTGCAGAGAATCCCCCTAAGCTGGTGTCGACAAAGATTCGTCCAGCCTCTAACTGCCTTCGTCCAAGCGTCTCACACCGTGTCCTCTGGCGGTTTGGCCCGACTGAGCAGCCCAGCAGCCAACCATAGAAACCCAGCCACGCCTCTTAACTGCAGCTCATTCTCTTTGACAACTTACACTTGGTAACCGGGCGGGATTCGTTTAAGTTAACTTGGACAGTAAGCTCCAGGAAGGGGAGGGGAGGGGGGTTGTTTTTAAATTGGCTACAGGCAACTGATAAAAACCAATATGGTCAACCCAAGCACCAAGACTTTTTACTACTATTGGATAATCCCTTGAAGGTGACACGACTCAACACAAGCTCCAAAACTTCTAATGGAATTTTGATTGCTTCTTTAATTGAGCTTAGCATGGATACAGCAAAAGCTGAAAAGGAGTAGATTACATAAAAAATATCAAATCTAATTTATCTTTCATTAAATAAATTTTAATTGAGACAGAGAGAGAGGCTTGTTCCCATCTGTGGAAATCCATTTGAGCATTGAATGGAAACCTTGTTAAAATCCAGCATTGCCCAACTGGCAGCTTTCAGTTTCATAAAATCCAATGATAAGAGGAACCATGATGATGGATGATGGAAATCCTCAAACTGAACAGAAATATTGAACAGGAATCCGTAAAGTTGAATCCATCAAAAATGAAAACCAAAGTGTGAGCAGCAACTTTGAGAGTCCGGATCTAGAAGTCTCAATCCTTGTTGGCCTGTGGATTGTCCCCTAATGGATGCAGAAGCTCCGGTCATTAGTTAATGCTTTGTTTCTCCTAAAACTGCTGCGTTCTTGCTGTAAGTCCTTGCACAATCTCTGTCTGATGTTGACTCAAAGCTCTGCAGGGGAACAACCAGTAAGATGTTCCATAGATCGTTCTTGTAGACCTTCTAGGCATAACATACTTTGTATACGTACTAATTCCTGGTCCTAATAAGAAATAGATCCTATGTGTCTTCATAAACAGCTCTGACCCTTGACCCTGTCCTTGCTGTCTGACCTGACCTGACCTGACCTGAACAGACCTACTTCCCCATTCTAAACCATGTAGATCCTCTTTTGCCATTCTGCAACCCTTGACTTATTCTGCACATCTTTACATTACAGTTGAACTGTTCTGCAACTCCTGGCTAGATCTGGCTGTTGTCCTCCTGTTGCTAAGCAAATATTTCCTAACATAAGATTAACTTCTTCTTTATGCTCCAGGTTAAAAATTATCATCCTATTTTCACTTTCTTTTCCATTGCCCCACATCCCTCTCTCTCTGTCAACTTCTTCTTTTTGATAATTCATCACAGTTTTACAGTTTTCTTTCATTTTCAGGACAGTGCTCGTTTTTCTCGGGTCTTACGATGGACTCTGGGTAACTGCAGAAGTTGGAGTTCAGCTGACCTCAAAGAGCTGCCGGGTGTAACTGATTGGCTCAGAGAGATAGGCTGAGTAAGTATTATATCTTAAACATTTTCAAAAGAATCATCATCTAAATCACAAAAGCTCACATCAAACATCACATTGTTTTTTATGGTTATTATACTTATAATTGTTCACATTATTCATTAGGTCTCTTCATTACAAAGTACATTCGTGGGACAAATTCCAGCATGAATGATCAATATCCCAAAGAGATGCTGGATAGGAGGATAGTTTTGTTTCCGATTAGGAAGAAATATATATCCAAAGGCGCCCAAGCAACTATGGCGGTGGACAAACTGTACGTTAACGGGCAGCTGTTCAGGGATGCGGAGGTTACCCCATTGTTATATTAACAGTAAGTTAGTCTGAATCATATAACAGCGGTTGGATATATTTATCAGCAGGCAATAGTAATCGATACTAAGCACAGCTCTGCAGGATTTTTGTGTCTTTAAACTTTGATGAGGGCTGTGCACTGGAAAATCATCTATCTTTTTTTCTCTCTTTTTAACATCAAACCTCTATATCACTTTTCTCTTTTCCTCTGTTACTCACACGTTTCATCCCTTCTCTGCTTCTGAGCTCCTTGTAACGCAACCCCAAGCAGCACCCACAACGATTCTTGTGTTTATCCTTTTCTATGGTGACATGCATTCTCTGGTTTTACCTACACTCACATTACGGTTACAGTAAGGTTTATCACATGGAATGTTCATGGAGCGGATACTAGAGACAAAAGAATTAAGATTCTATATCGGCTTAAAAGATTGCAGGCAGACGTTGTTTTACTACAAGAAACGCATAGATCTGATTCAAATATAAGTGAGCTCCATTCAGCTGAGTTCCCGCATGTATTTTCTGCATGTTTCAATTCTCGACCAAGAGGAGTAGCAATTTTAATACATAAAAAACTCAATTTCACAGCTTTAGACACAGTCATAGATCCAGAAGGGAGATTTATTATAATGAAATTATCAATACATAACCAAGTGTATATGGACCAAATGTTGAAAACCTCTCATTTTTCAATACTTTTTTCTCTGCACTCTCTAAACACTTGGACTGCTGTCTTATTATTGGGGGTGTTCTCAACTTTGGTTTAAATGAAGAAATAGACTCAGCACAGCTGGAAATCCACAGACATACTCAAACAGTACATGAATGATTACGGTCTTTGTGATGCATGGAGATCTTTTCACCTAAAGACAGGAAATATACTTTCTTCTCAAACGTCCACTATTCTTATTCTCGACTAGATTTTTTCTTAGTCAGCAGCTCATTGTTGACTGACATTTCAGGGACTGAGATACATCACATAACAGTTAGTGATTATGCTCCTGTTTCTCTAACTCTAGTTAATAAGAAAGAAGTCCCTTCGATCAAGAACTGGAGATTTAATACATCATTGCTTCAGGACAAAGATTTTATAGCATTTTTTTAAAGGAATGGGCCTTATACCTGGAATTTAACGATCTATATGGTACTGCACCATCTATCCTCTGGGAGGCAGGAAAAGCAGTACTTAAATAATCTCATTTTCATTGAATAAAAAGAAAGTAGAAATTAAATGTATTAAGGATTTAGAAGAAACTATTAAATCATTGAAGCGTCCCTGGATGAAGAAAGACTGGATAAACTCTGTAAAGCAAAACTAGAACTAAATGAAATTATTAATAAACACACTCAGTTCCTAATGCAAAGGCTACAAATAGAAAAGTTTGAACAAAGTAATAAATCAGGTAGCTTTATGGACAACCAACTCAAAATAAATAAAGAGAAAACAGCTATATCTGTGATTAAAGATCAGACTGGAAACACTGTACATGATCCCGAAAGGATAAATAACTCTTTCAACGAATTTTAGAAAGGTTTACATACACCAGAGATTAACCCTTCAGAGGATGAAATTGAAGAATTTCTTGATAAAATAACCCTTCCAAAAATATCCAATAGTGAAGCAAGGACCCTGGACTCACCATTAAGAGCAGCTGAGTTGCAGGAGGCCCAACAACAAGGCTCCGGGCCCACATGAATTTCCTGCAGAGTTCTATAAGGAATTCTGGCACCAACATTTCACAGAATGTTACACGAAACCAAAGAAAGAGGCAGACTTCCACCATATATGAATTCTGCTAATATCAGTCTTTTACTAAAACCAGGTAAAGAACCAGTGCTTCCTACCAGCTATCGTCCCATACCTCTTATTAACGTTGACCTCAAAATAATCTGTAAAACCCTCTCAAAAAGACTAGAAAAAGTAACTCCTCTGATTGTACACCCTGACCAAACTGGTTTCATAAAAGGTAAACAGTCCTCCACAAACTCACGTAGATTACTTAAACTAACAGATTTTTCTTATTGTAAAAACATTAAAATTGACATTGTATCTTTGGACGCAGAAAAGGCTTTTGATAGAGTTGATTTTAAATGATTATTTGCCACTTTACATAAATTTGCTTTTGGTAGTTATTTTCTAAACTGGTTAAAAATTTTATACAATTCCCCCGCAGCTTGTATTAGGACTAATAATGAAATTTCCTCTAGATTCTACCTGCAGAGGGGTACCACACAGGGATGTCCACTTTCTCCCTCACTGTTTGCTATTTTTATTGAACGACTAGCAGCAGCAATCAGCCAAACCAACAAGATTAAAGGCATAAAATGTAATAAAATAGACCATAAAATTAGCCTTTATGCAGATGATGTATTACTTTTTCTCCAGCAATCTCAAACCTCTCTCTCCCATATAAATTGTTTGTTAAACTGTTACTCAAAAGTTTCAGATTACTCTATAAAGTGAGCAAAATCTACAATTCTTCCAATTAATTATTCCATCCAAAACCCCACAAATACTCCACTTCAGTCACGGAATATTACATATTTAGGTATACATATTTCCCCAAAACTGGCGGACTTAACAAAACTAAATCACGTCCCACTTTTAAAAAAAAAGTGGAAGATGACCTCGCCAGGTGGAAACCCCTTCCCATTTCACTGATTGGAAGAGTTGGATCTATTAAAATGATGATTTTACCCAAAATCAATTACCTATTTTCAATTATTCCAAGCAAACCACCGCCTGACTGGTTCAGATGTCTAGACTCTTCTGTCACTAAATTTCACTGGAACATAAACCCCGCGTTTTAGTTTAAAAACACTACAAAAAAACAAAAGATAAAGGAGGTTTGGATTTACCAAACTTTAATCAGTTTTTTTGGCCAACAGGCTACAATACGTTTTGAAATGGGTTAAACATAACAACCTAGATGAGTCCTGAATAGATGTAGAACAGACACTTTGTAATAAAATAAATATATCAGACCTACCATTTATTAGCTCAAATATAAAAAAACAGGAATGCTTTAAAAGTTTTAATATCAGCCCCTCTCTTACAGCATGGTGGGAATTTCTATAATTGACAGAATCCTCAATAATGCCATGCAGTCGTACACCCATCTGGAATAATCCTGACATCCTACAAAAGAAAAGTGTAATACATTTTCCAGGCTGGAAATGTAAAGGAATTGAATATCTGGAACACATTTTTGAAGGAACAGACTTCATCCCATTTAACACCTTAAGTACACAATATGGAATAGGCAAAAATACATTTTTAGAATATCAACAAATCTAATCTATTATTAAAAACAAATTTTAGCTTAATACTGTGGGGCTACACAGGCCATCTAAAATTTTAGAATTGATCAATTTCACCCCCCCCCCCCAATTGCTATCTAAAATATATAGAACGTTTTCTAAAATAGATGAATCAATACACTTCCTATCTCAAAATGGGAAGCAGATCTATCAGTCAGCTATGACCAAGACGTCTGGCCTGAAATATGTTTAAAGAGTTTCAAAATAACCAAAAACTCAAACTTACAATTAATACAATTTAAAATTTTTACATAGGGTACATTATACAGGTCAACGGATGATCAGGATTGGTTTTGCATCAACCAATACCTGCATACATTGCTTGGATAATACACCGGATAATTATATCCACGCCCTCAAGTTCTGTTCACCAGTTCAGCGATTTTGGTGTGAGATATGTAAAGATCAAAGTGTCTGAAATGTCATATTCCACCTTCTCCATTAATTTGCTTTACATGATATGTGAAATTTAAAACAGAATCAATGAGAGAAAGCATAAACGAGCATTTATAAAACAAACAGTAGCATTTAGTTAAAAACAAAAATTTAGGAATAATAGTATTGTCAATGATAGTATTAGTTATGCATGAGCAAGTCTAAATAGGTATGTTTTTATTTTAGATTTAAAAGAGTATATACACCACACACAAATATACAGTATGTGTGTGTCTGTATGTTATATATTTAGCATTAAAAGAAGGTGATCTGCTTCTCCACATATTGTTTTATTCCTTTTATATTTTAATTATTGTGGTTTGCATACATCTCATTAATATATCTGGATAGTTTACTACTGTTAATCCCACTGTAAATATTATATTACACCATGGTATGTCTGTTGTATCATAGTTTCATGTATCACGGTTTCAGAAACAACAGGGAGTTATGATGGATTAAACGCACTGACGCTTCATTAAGAAGGAGCAGGACATACCGATCCAAGATGGCGGCCCCACGGCTCATCAGTGCCAATAGGCAGTAGTGGTCGATGTGGGGTCTATTTTTTATATATGTCTATGGTCTGAATTACACGTCAGGTGTGCTGATCATAGCCACTGATACTGGGTTGTTGTGTTGATGTATAATGTTCATTTACAGACGTATGATATGACAGTTAATATGTGCTAATTCTTCATGACATAGTGATTAATCTGATTATATAACACTGTATGAAACTAGGTTAGCTCAAATGAACTGATATTAAATTCCTACATCCTGTGTTCCCATGGAGACAACTCTCCGTTCAATGAAAGTCCTGACATTTTACAAGATTGTGCCCGCTCTATCAGCCAAAGATGGCTGGTCTAATGCCCTTATTCTGAAGAAATGTTTTCTTATATAATATTGATAAGTGCTTAGGGTTACTGAACCTATAAAAGATTGTGTCAGTTGTTGGGAAGTAGCCCAGTTTTTACACTACTCCATGTAACGCTGTTCCTCCTCAAACAAGTCTGTATCAAAACCTCCATACGTATTAGTATCATTATAATTATAGAAAGGATAAGGAGCAGTGTACAGCATAGTTCATCCGACTACATGAAATAGTAACATATACATTTTAATGTACTATTTTCTTCCCCCAACCAGTAAACACACATCTTAGAGGTTTTGTCTCACTTGGCTTCCTTGAAAATTTTCCCCACGCCACTGAGAACAGACTTCAAAGTGCTTTTATTAGTCTATAAATCATTGAATGGTTTAGCACCAGAGTACATTAGAGATCTGCTATCACGGTACAAACCATCCAGACCAATCAGGTCCTCCAGCTCTAGTTTACTGATCGTCCCTAGAACCAGAACCAAACATGGAGAAGCAGCTTTTAGTCTCTATGCTCCTCATATCTGGAACAAACTGAACCTAACTGAATCATTTCAAATCAGAATTTAAAACTTATCTATTTAGACTTTCTTATGAGTAACTTTTGCGTTCATTCTTTTTAATTACTGTTAAATGTTTTCGTTTCCATTTTCATAATTTTACACACATGTTCTCTTATGCTCTAATCACTAAATGTTCTCTTTTCTTTTAATTATATAAATTTTCTTTTATAAACATTTAAGATTTCTTTAAGTGATTCTATGTTTTAATTTTTCACATTTTTCTAATCATGTAAAGCACCTTGAATTACCTTCTGTTGAAAGTGTGCAAAAAAAATGCCTTGCCTTTTCGTAGAATATGGCTTTGGGTTCATTAATTGATGATGGTCCTTGTTCTTTAACACATGATCTTAGCAATGTAAGAACTTTTCCTTCTTTAAATATGTTCTAGTATATCACTAAACCTTTTATTCATCCTTTCCAGCTGCAAATGAGCTATTTAGGGTCCATCTTTAAAGGCAGATAAGACACAATGGAGATGGATATTATACAGATGAAAATGGAGGAGAATAAAAGAACCATAGAGAAGGACAAAGTTTTAGAAAAACTGGAGCACCATCTGTAGGTGGGAACTGTCAGTGAAGACGGATTGCTTACATGTTAAACATTTTATTTTTTATTTCAGAAAATTAAGAAATGACACATTATTTAATGTGAACATTTTATTTAAAGTGATTTTGACAAAGTAACGTATAATCTGTGCTTCCATGTCCACAGAATCATCATTTAAAGGGAAGGCCATGCTCAGAACCCTGGAACTCTATCTCTGGAACAAACCTACCTGTTCTAGAGCAGCTTATGTTCACAGAATAAGTTATTATGGTTACTATCATATCTAGAAAGATAACTCAATTTTTGGAACCAAAAGTTGAGGTTATCCAGCTATTTACCCTTGAACTTAAATGGGTATAATGTGACATAACCTTCCTTCTGTAAATGGTACAGAATCCAGCTGTGCGTCTTTTAACTGGTTCTCAGAATAGGACCATATTTCCCCAACGTTTGTGGCCCTGTCTGGTATTGGATTTATTTTAAAGTGCTTTTATTTGTTTTTTAAAGGTTAAATGGCCTAGCCCCCAGCTATTTGGCTGACCTGTTGAAGGTATATGTCCCCTTGCTTTCTCTTAGGTCATCAGAAATGAATCTGTATGTGGTTATGCACACGATGCATTCTAAGAGGGGAAAGAGCTTTCTGTGTTTTGGGCCAAAACTGTGGAGTGAACTACCCTAAAGTGTTAAACAGACCAACTCTTTGATTGAATTTAAATCTCGTCTTAAGGCTCATTTTTATTCTCTTGCTTTTGACTAAATTTGCCGATTTGAGTATAATTTCTGTATTGTGTACGACTGTATTATGTGCTTTTATAATATGTATTGTAAAGCACTTTGGTCAAAACTGTTGTTTTTAATTGTGCGTAATAAATAAATTTGGATTTGGATATTTCCCACAGCTTTTCTAAAGACAGCTTTCCCTGTCATTAAGTCTGATCAGAGTCCAGCTCAGGGAACCCAGAGTCCAGGTCAAGGAACAGGGACTGCCACCCACCCATCACCCTATAGAGATAGTTTCCCGTCCACTACCCAAAACTAATGAATTAAAAGTTAATGCTACTAGAGCAAAGTATAAAAATCTCATAAAGATAAATAAAACTCGGACTGAACATAAAAACAAATCAATTAAATGTGGTTTACTAAACATAAGATCTCTCCCCTCAAAAACACTCTTAGTAAATGACTTAATTTGTGAAAATAATATTGATTTGTTTTGTCTTGCAGAGACATGGTTGCAGGAAGAGGACCATGTCACAATAAATGAGTCAACTCCCCCTAGCTACTTAAACTTTAGTGTCCCTCGAAGTACTGGTCGAGGAGGTGGAGTAGCAACTATCTTTCATTCCGATTTACTAATTAATCTCCAAAAAAATAATAATTACAGTTCCTTTGAGCATCTAGTTTTTAGCTTTCCTCATACACATAACAAAGCAGTAAAGCCACTTTTGTTTGTGGTCTTATATCGTCCACCAGGACCTTATTCTCAATTTTTAGATCAGATTTCAGATTTTCTATCTGACTTAGTTTTAAACACTGATAAAGTCATTATAGTCGGAGACTTCAATATTCATGTTGATAATGAAAGTGATAGTCTAAATACAGCTTTTAACACTATCCTAGACTCAATAGGCTTTACTCAAAATGTGCAGGGACCAACACATTCTTGTCACCACACTTTAGATCTTGTGCTGACTTATGGCATTGACTGTGAAGAAATAACAGTCTTTCCACATAACCCTATCCTGTCTGATCATTTCCTTATCACTTTTAAACTTACTCTAATGGATCATATCAAACCTGAAAGAAAACTTCATTATACCAGAACGTTATCAGACAACGCTGTAGCAAATTTTAAAGAAGCTCTTCCAACTTTAATTTCCTCAGTTTATAAATGCAGAACAGAAAACAGTGATTTAACTCGTGACCCCTCACAACTTGACATTTTAGTTCATAGCGTTAATTCCTCCCTGCGTCGGGCAATAGACAAAGTTGCCCCCTTGAAAAGGAAGGTGGCTAGCCATAGAAGATTAACTCCCTGGTTTAATTTAGAGCTACGTACCCTAAAGCAGAATGTTAGAAAACTAGAGAGAAAATGGCGCTCCACGCATTTACATGATTCCTTTTTAATATGGAAAAATAGTTTATTGCTATATAAAAAGAGCCTTCACACAGCTAGAACAGCATATTATTCATCTTTAATCGAGGAGAATAAAAATAATCCTAGGTTTCTTTTTAATACAGTTGCCAAACTCACACAGGATCATAGCTCTATCGAGCCAACCATTCCCCAAGCTCTAAGCAGTGACGACTTCATGCAATTCTTTATAAATAAAATAGACTCCATAAAGAATAAGATAATTGGGAACCTTCCCAATATGCTTGCTTCCTCCTTAGTTAATGAGGCAGCCTCAAAAATGGTGGAACCTAATATATGCTTAAACTGCTTTAATGCAGCCGAACTTTGTGATGTACTAAAATTATTAGCTTCATCTAAACCTTCAACTTGCGTTTTAGACCCAATCCCAACTAAACTCTTAAAAGAAGTTTTCCCTCTGATCGCTGCTCCAATTTTAAATATAATGAATCTATCCTTAGTCAATGGATATGTACCACAGGAGTTTAAGATTGCTGTAATTAAACCTCTACTTAAGAAACCCTCTCTTGATCAAAACGACTTAATTAACTATAGACCGATATCTAATCTTCCCTTCTTATCTAAAATTCTTGAGAAAATAGTTGCACACCAGATATGTGAGCATTTAAACAATAATGAGCTGTTTGAGACGTTTCAGTCAGGCTTTAGAGCTCATCACAGCACTGAAACAGCTCTGGTGAAGGTTACTAATGATATTCTCATAGCCTCAGACAATGGACTGGTGACCATTCTGGTCCTGTTAGATCTCAGTGCTGCCTTTGACACTGTTGATCACAATATTCTCATAGAAAGGCTTCAAAGTGTCGGTATAATAGGAACAGCACTAGGTTGGTTTAAATCTTATTTGTCTAACAGATTTCAGTTTGTTCAGGTAAACAATACATCTTCCTCAACCTCAATAGTTACTTGCGGAGTACCACAGGGTTCAGTGCTTGGGCCGATTCTCTTTACTATATATATGCTTCCTATTGGTAAAATAATTAGGCAGCATGGGATAAAATTCCATAGTTACGCAGATGATACACAGCTATATCTATCCATAAATCCTGATGAATCCAATCAGTTAGGTAGACTACAGGCATGTCTGGAAGACATAAAAACTTGGATGACTCTAAACTTCTTGCTTCTAAATTCTGATAAAACAGAAGTTGTCGTCTTTGGACCAGAAGCTCTGAAAAAGAAACTACTTAGTCAGCCCCTTCACCTGGACGGCATTAAATTAGCCTCCAGTAATAAAGCAAAAAACCTCGGTGTCATTTTTGACCAAGATATGTCATTTAGAACTCACATTAAAGAAGTCTGTAGGATTTCCTTTTTTCACCTTAGGAATATTGCAAAAATTAGAACCATCCTGTCCAGGAATGATGCTGAAAAACTAGTCCATGCCTTTGTTACTTCAAGGCTGGATTACTGTAACTGTCTATTATCAGGTAGTCCACAGAATACAATTAAAAGTCTTCAGTTAGTTCAAAATGCTGCTGCTAGGATTCTGATGAATATTAAAAGAAGAGATCACATTTCCCCTGTTTTAGCTTCTCTTCACTGGCTCCCAGTAAAATCTAGAATAGAATTCAAGATCCTCCTTCTGACATATAAAGCCCTTAATAATCTAGCTCCATCATACATAAGAGACCTGATTGTTCCATATGTTCCTAACAGAGACCTTCGCTCTCAGACTGCAGGTTTACTGGTAGTTCCTAGGATTTCTAAAAGTAGAATGGGTGGCAGATCTTTCAGCTATCAGGCTCCCCTCCTATGGAACCGGCTCCCAGGGTTGGTTCGTGAAGCAGACAATTTGTCTATCTTTAAAACTAGGCTAAAAACTTTCCTCTTTGACAAAGCTTACAGTTAGAGATATGTTTATAGGTAGTTAGAGTCAGGTTAGACAGGTAGATAGGAAGAGACAGGTTAATGTTAGTAGTCAGGCAGAGTGTCAAAAGTTAGGAAGAGATAGGAAGAGGTAGAGTAGCTAGGTAGAGATAGATTAATGTAAGCCAGGTAAAGATCCGGAGCCGGTCGCGGCTTACCGCCGCGGAAGAAATGCGCCCCACGGGGGCCAGCCAGCGCCGGAGAGAGGTCCCTCAAGGGGATCCTCCCGCACAGTGCGGCCGCCCATTACCTGCCGGGTTGAATCCCCCGGGCAGACTGTGCGGACCCCACCCGTTTATCTCTTAAACGTTTCTCGCCCTCTTCAACTCTGTCCTCTCAGTTCTGTCTATTTTTCCTTAAGATAGTTGTCGACTATCGGTCTCGTGCCGGTATTTAGCCTTAGATGGAGTTTACCACCCACTTTGGGCTGCATTCTCAAACAACCCGACTCCGAGAAGACCCCGGCATGACGGGGGCCGTTACCGGCCCTACACCGTCCACGGGTCAGGAGGACTAAGACAGAGTGTTGGTAGCCAGGTCTCCTAGTAGCTAGGAGACAGGTTAATGTTAGTAGCTATGCTGCTTTAGGCTAGGCTGTTGGAGGACATTATTAGGGTCTGTTCCTACTTTCTCTCCTACTTCTCCCCAACTGCATGATGTGCTGTCAATTCAAGCACTAACCTGTTTTCTATTATAGTAGGTGCTCCGGATTAGCCCTGCTTGACGACCCTGACTAAGATGGCATTGCAGTGACGGAAAATTCTCCACGTCCTGCAACAAACTTCTGCATCAGTTCTGTTGCTCTTTCTGTGTCTCTGTTATGTATTCTCCAAGCCACAGACGGTCGCTGCAGATAACCGCTTGTGCTGAGCCTGGTTCTGCCGGAGGTTTCTTCCTGTTAAAAGGGAGTTTTTCCTTCCCACTGTCGCTTCATGCTTGCTCAGTATGAGGGATTGCTGAGAATTCCACGACGCAATCTTCTGTGGTTCTGTAATTTCTACACTAAACATTGTATTGTAATAACTCTTTTTGTAAAGTGCCTTGAGATGACATCTGTTGTGAAATGGCGCTATATAAATAAACTGAATTGAATTGAATTGAATCTGATTCTAATAGTTAACACATCCCTCCTGTCAGCTGTCATCCTCCCGGCTTTAAAAGCAGCAGTTATCTGGTCACTACTAAAGAACAACAACCTGGACAACACATTAATGCAGAATTACAGACCAATATCTAATCTCCCTCATCAGCAAGATTATAAAAAAAGCCTTCTCAATATTGACTGAATGCTACACAGACTATGGCAGAACCTCAGTGCTGGTTCTGTTGGACCTCATTTCTTTTCCACTGAACCAACCCTGGTGGAGGTCTGCATTCTCCAAGTGCTTTCCTGGTATAGTATGTTGTCAATGAGCCAAACAGCAACAAGTAAATTTCATTTAAACATTTAGAAAAAACAAACAGACACACAGTTGTTCTGAAACCTGAAGCATCACAAAATTTACTAACATTTACACCAGTGTGTGAATGTGTGTGTGTGAATGGGTGAATGACTGAATGTGGTGTAAAGCGCTTTGGGATCCATAGGGACCAAGTAAAGCGCTATACAAATACAGACCATTTAACCTAAATTGCTGAGCCACACCAAATGAAGGAATTAGCTGTTCCCATGGAGACAACCCTCTGTTCAATGAAAGTCCTGACATTTTACAAGATTGTGCCCGCTCTATCAGCCAAAGATGGCTGGTCTAATGCCCTTATTCTGAAGAAATATTTTCTTATACAATATTGATAAGTGCTTGGGGTTACTGAACCTATAAAAGATTGTGTCAGTTGTTGGGAAGTAGCCCAGTTAACTCACCTCGGCGAATCGGGTAGCATAAAAATTCCCAGTTTTCAGATGGAAATTACAACGCGAGTGGGTGTTCATGTGCAATTTCGCCGCTGGTTTATTGTACTTAACATAATTATGATAGCACTTGAAGGCAGTGTTAATTATGGCACGTCAGGGCACGTAACTGTTCAATTCCAAAATTACGTTCCCACAGATATCAGGCAAATGTTAAGTCACACTTCCATAGCTCAACATTAAAAATATATATCTCCATTAACTAGTGGGAAAGTGTTATCAGTCATCTTGAGCCTCTCTGTCGTCAACCAAAAAATCCGGTTATAAATCTAGAGGTAATTATGGACTCTGACCTGAACTTAAACAGCCACATCAAAGCAATAACACCAACAGCTTTTTACCATCTTAAAAACATTTCTAAGATCAGAGGAATAGTGTGGAAACCAGACTTAGAGAGACTTATCCATGCATTTGTATCCAGCAGGTTAGACTACTGTAACTGCCTGCTCACTGGCCTCTCTAAACGAGATGTTAGACAGCTGCAGTAAATCCAGAACGCTGCTGCTGGAGTCCTGACAAGAACCAGGAAATACGACCATATTAGTCCAGTGCTCCGGTCTCTGCACTGGCTTCCTGTCGCTCCGAGAATAGAATTTAAAACAGCTCTGCTTGTGTACAAGTCTTTTCATGGTTTGGCACCAAAGTACATCTCTGACATGTTAGAGACATAGGAACCATCTCGGGCCCTGAGAACTTCAGGGAGGGGTCTCCTGGTGGTTCCCAGAGTCAACAATAAACACAGTGAGGCTGCATTTCAGTTTCAGGAACAGTCTTCATGAGGATGTTAGACAAGCTTCAACTCTAACAATGTTTAAATCCAGGCTGAAAACAGTTCTTTTTACCCGTGCTTATGACAATTATGAGTATTTTATCTGCACTCTTGTTTTTTATTGTAATTAATTATTTTTTAAGTTGATGTTTTTTTTTTATTTTTCCTGTTTAGCTGTTTTCTTAATTTATGCAACTATGAAGCACTTTGAATTGCTTTGTGTATGAATTGTGCTCTACAAATAAACTTGCCTTGCCTTTTGGTTTTCTGATTATATTTCATAAAAACGTGTGGTGTTTTTTGCAACTCGTATTTTCAAAATGGCATCAATTTTATTTATGAATGAACAAGACACGGAATCAAAAAGTTTTAATAAAACAAATACAAACAAGATTAATTCAAATCACATGGAAACACTGCACACAATATAAAACAAAACTATTTACAATTGTACAAAGGGGTGGGTTCATATGTTTGTGTAATCTGAATATGGAGAACTGGGGGAGGAGGGATAGTGTGGCCAGTAGCCCGGCCTGTGCTGTTGTACTGGGGTGTATGGTAATTTAGGGTGTTGTGGCGTTGGATGTGTGGGAGTTTGTGGTCGCGGTGAATGAGTCTGCTGTGACGTTATGTGCGTAGCCGACACTTCTATGTTGCGTGATATTCTGTCAATACTTTGTAAAAACATCGTCCACCTCGTCTTGCCTCACGTCTTGTCTCTGGAAGCGTTCGTCTTGTTGCTGCAGTCTCTCTTCCTGCCTTTCAAACCTTTCATCCTGCTGCCGTCTCAGCTCCACATCTTGTTGAGCCGGGGTTAGCTTCTTCCTCAGTTTGCTGTGTCTATGGTTGACCAGCGTGTCGTTTAAACGACGCTTCCGACTTTCCAAAGACGACTCTTCGGGTTCCGGGTCCCCACTTGAGCTTGACGATGGTATGGGGGAATCTTGGCGCGGGACGGGGTCAGTTAGCTCTCTCGTTTCAATCCCCTCAACCATGGCAACGGTGGCAGGGCTTCCTCCCCAAATTGCTTCACAGGCATCGAAAAAAAAGAAAGACAACACGTTCGTGCCCACTTCTCCGACCCGTATCGACAGCTTTTCGGTAACGAAGGCGAATGTTTTTGAGCTTCGTTGTGAGGTTGGCTGTTCAAGAATGAAAAGGGTGTATTGATTAGTGGTGCACAAACACTCATGGTTCATGTTTCAGTCAAACTAGCAAGTTGGTTTTTTGCCTAATCTTTTCATTAACAAAAACATACCTTTTGTTATGTCTTCCTTCTGGTGAGGAAAATCCTTTGCAGTCGCCATGGCCTCCTCTGGCGAGAGATAAAACTCCATGAAGCGTGCAAGAATGTTGCCATATTTTGACTGGACTGACTCCCAGTCCACATTTTGCACTGTCATGGCAGCTTTATAATCTTGTGTTACTTTAAGTAACAGCTCGACCTCGTCGTCAGTCCACACCAAAAACTCTCTCTTCTTCTGAGCAGCCATTGTTCTCTTCGTTGGAACAAACAGATTGCACTGTGCTTTAGAGCTTGTTGTTTATATGATTATGTTCTATAACAATTAGCCTGTTTTGGGTTTTTGTTTTTACTTTTATGAGTAAAAAGTTTCAAGATCGTTTTTTATTTTTCTGAAACTATCAAAAATTCTCTCCAACACCACCTCAGCGTACTTTAGATCACGGATTTGAACAATGAAGGTTTCAGGTTTCTCTGTGATGTAGAACAGCTCCAGGATGTTGATTTCCAGTCTGATGAGCTTCATAGCTTCAGCTCCGACCGTTTCCTTACGGAGATTTTCACAGCAACTCTTAACTCCTTCGAGTGAGTTCTTCAGTTCCTTCACCATCAGTCTGAACTCCTTCATCAGTCTAAACATTCTACTAAAATAAGGATCTTCTAACAGTTTCTGCCTTATAATAAAACAAAGCAGAGCAACAAGACCACAAGCAACAGTTGCTCCATACACAGCAAAGCTCAAACCTTCTGAAGCAGAAGCTGCAGACACGGCCAACAGAGCTCCAGCTACTGCAAGAACAGCTGCTACCCTAATCCAGATCCTTGTTTCAGTCTGAATTTTCTCCACTGTGGGAATGATGTTGTGAAACTGGTCCAGAACCCGTTTTATGCTGGCTTGATTGCTGTCCAGGAGCTGGAGAAATGAAGCTTTGCTCTGGGACAGCTTCTGCCTTAGCTCAAAAAGGTTGGGGAGTTGGGTATTCCTCGGTGTATTCCAAAAAAGAAAAGCCATCATCAAAGTAGAGTTGTGGGGTAGGAAGTTCTCATGAGTCTGGATAGCTTTGATAAGTGCAGAAAGTACTAAAAAGCTGCTCTCAGATCAGCAGACCGATCTTTCCTTGCTCCGTGCTCAGTCTGTTAGGATTTCACATCCACACCCCAACAGTTCAGCTGGGAGCTGTGCTGACTCACACTCTGCTGGTTAAACCAGATATAAACCACCTCATAAACCTGAGAGGATCCACCTGAGGAAACATGAACATGATGTGAACTGAGGCGTCACCTTGTCTGAACCTGCAGCATCCACTTAATACAGCATAGAGTTCATGGTTGTTTTCTGTCAATAAACAAGATCTGGTATTTTTTAATTGCTACCAGGTTATGAGCTGTTGTCAATCATTTATTTTTCTTTTTACATGTGCCCTGCCTGGTACTGTGACACTCAGAATTGATGTCTGACTACCACGAATAAACCCAACAGATTTACATTCAAAAGTCGAGCGTTACTGCCTTGCGTATAATTATCCTCTTGATATAGGAATATTAGGAATGTGCCAGTACTCCTAGTTGTATCTGAATATTGTATCCGATACACAGTTATGTGATGAGTTTCTACTCGGATGCCTTACTGCATTGCACTTTAGTCAACCACATGCTAACCAAACACAGCGGAGTAAAACTTCTCGCTAGCAGCCGATGTTAAGGCCAGTGACTCAGAAGAGCAGAAGCTTGAATACACTCCTTTGTCAATAAAGTTCCCTGTTTGGAGACACTTCAGAATCTCTGTGAAGTATGAGAATGGAAAAAAAAACATATGGATAAGGACGTTTTTAAGCACATTCATAGGCATGCCAAACCTGTGAGGCAGTGTCTCCCAACTTTTTTTGACTTCTGTACCCCGAGAGCCATTTTTGAAAACCACAAGTATCCCCTTAGTCAAATGTGTTGATGATTCTCCAGAATAAGAATGTAAAACTGATTATGAAATGAAAATAATTGAGTTAAATCTCCCTAACTTAAACATGTGGTAGAAATCTGAGTGTCTGAGAAGCCTTGGATGACAGAATAAAACAAAAGGGTCAGCCATATTCGTACATAGTTTATTCTACGTGCACGGAGGGACTCGTACTGAGAACCCTGGAGTTTGAGCTCAAATGCATTGGTATATATATACTGTCAGCCACACCCTAAGAATCAGCTTCTGTCCGATCATTACATCATACAGTTATGGTAAGATAACTAACACTCTGTTCTATGCATCAGAAGATAATCACAAGACCAATCACAGAACAACATGGAATAGGTAAACACAGGATGTGTCATCAGTGGTCAGCAGTAAACAATCAGGAGATAGTTTCACTGGACAATCAGAATATAGATAACAATAAGGGACACTTTGTATAATGCTGAGAAAGACATTCACATGAGCTGTCATAAGTGTATCACCAGATAATAATAAGATTCGTCATGAGTCAAGATGAGATGTTTACATACAGTTGGTTCTTGTTTGTACCTTAGAATAAGAGTAAAATCTTAATGTCCCAGCATATTAAAATGTTCTGTCACAAAACATTTATTTCTCAAGTATTTTATTATTTACTTCAAAATATTCACTTCAAATTAAACATGGCAACATATATATACTGTATATGTAGCCATGAACTTTTAGGCGTAACATAACCCAGCAGGGTTTTCTTTTACCAGGGCACATCGAATGTTGTTGAATGCCTGACACCAATCACATGGGAAATTAAATACTAAATGTTTCCAAGTACCCACTGTAATAGCTCACGTACCACCAGGGGTACGTGTTTGATTGAATGCTACACAGACTATGGCAGAACCTCAGTGCTGGTTCTGTTGGACCTCATTTCTTTTCCACTGAACCAACCCTGGTGGAGGTCTGCATTCTCCAAGTGCTTTCCTGGTATAGTATGTTTTCAATGAGCCAAACAGCAACAAGTAAATTTCATTTAAACATTTAGAAAAAACAAAATGACACACAGTTGTTCTGAAACTTAAAGCATGACTAAATGTACTAACATTTACACCACTGTGTGAATGTGTGTGTGTGATTGGGTGAATGACTGAATGTGGTGTAAAGCGCTTTGGGGTCCAAAGGGACCTATACAAATACAGACCATTTAACCTAAATTGTTGAGCAACACCCAATGAAGGAATTAGCTGTTAATGAAAACTTTATATTAAGAATGATCTGTTCTGTGTATTCTTACATAATGACAGTTAATGTGTGCTAATTCTTCATGACATAGTGATTAATCTGATTATATAACACTGTATGAAACTAGGTTAGCTCAAATGAACTGATATTAAATTCCTACATCCTGTGTTCCCATGGAGACAACCCTCTGTTCAATGAAAGTCCTGACATTTTACAAGATTGTGCCCGCTCTATCAGCCAAAGATGGCTGGTCTAATGCCCTTATTCTGAAGAAATGTTTTCTTATATAATATTGATAAGTGCTTGGGGTTACTGAACCTATAAAAGATTGTGTCAGTTGTTGGGAAGTAGCCCAGTTTTTACACTACTCCATGTAACGCTGTTCCTCCTCAAACAAGTCTGTATCAAAACCTCCAAAAATATGAAGGAATCTCGCTCAACACTTTATTTAAAAATAGTTTTTTCAATGACATAGCTCTTTGACTGCTGTAGCACCATCTGAGAAGCAAAACCTATCCAGCAAATGTTTTTTTTTAACTTTTGCTTGCTTAGATCCTGCCTATCTGGTAGTTGTAAATGTTTCTTATTTCATTACATATTTACACATGCTTGGTTAGCACATGTCAGATCCCTTCAAACTCAAGTTATGTGCATCCACTTTCTTGTCCCTTCCACCATCAGGTTCTGAAAGAATGGTTCCTTCCACTTTTGTTTCCAAGTTTGACCTGTCAGTGAATGTGGGAGAATCAGGTCAAGGGGTGACAGTAAGCTGTAACCTTGTGTTCTGGTTCTGGTTCTGTTGGAGGTTTCTTCCTGTTAAAGGGGAGTTTTTCCTCTCCACTGTCGCTACATGCTTGCTCAGTATGAGGGATTGCTGAGGAACTGCTGTGGTTGGAGTCTGCCTGATCCGGGTACAACCTCACATCAATGACTCAGCACAATCTGCTGGGATTCCTTACATAGAAAACTTTTCACTGATTGGAATGTTTGGATAATTGGATTGAAATTATTTTTATTTGTAAAGTTTCTTGAGATTACATCTTTTATGAATTGATGCTATATAAATAAACAGTAGAATCTTGAGGATTTCTTAGACTTCTGTGTGTTTTCTTCTTTATCTTCCCTCAGCTGAAATCGTTGGAGCTTGAAGATGCAGAGAAATGCAGCGATTAAGTAAAGACGACTCACAATCCTTGTCTGGTTAAAACTGAGTAAATGGAGGTCTAGTGGTCAACCACCACTGAGAATTCCCAGAATGCACCAGCAAAATAGTCACCGATTGCTGATAAAAAGCACCTATGCAGGAATGGTGGCCCTCAGTCAAACAGGAACTGCACAGCAAGCTCTACTCATGAAGTTTACTCTAAAGACGCCAATGGTTGGTAAATGTTATGGTTTATGTTGGTGAAATGCTTAAATTGTACCTGTAAATTATTTTGGTTATCTACTAGAGTTTAAGTTGAAGCACTGGATTATTATAGTGATTTTATGTTTGACAGTTAATGTGTTTAACATTCATTTATTTTAATAATATGTCAAAAAAGGGTTAGATTCATTGTTGAAATAGTAATGTATTTAATGTAATCTAGTAAAATCATTGTTTGAAGATAGTTTACAAAATATTGTTGCCAACCTTTGTTTCTGTGCTTTGAAGGTTATCAACCTGATGAATTATGCATTCATCAACTTGAAGCCAACAATCTTTAAATTGGAAAAATAAAAGTTGATGAAATCTGAATTCAAGAGTTGTCCCATAGTGTCCCTTTGGAGTGGAGCTAGAGTGGAGTTTAACAATCCTCTTGATCTGAAATGTACAGCCTGTGCAGTTCCACTTTATTGAACAAACATCAATGGACAGTTAGAATCAACTCATAGCACCCCACCTCAGAACACCATCCAGGTTCTCTCCCCCTAACATTAGTGCACAGAACCTTTTAACCTGGTCTGAGCGTCCAAACTGTCTGACATTATCCAGATGTTTTTTCTACACAACCGCTTATCAGCCTGATAATTTTCTGAGAAAGCAAGTCCTGCCAGCCAAATCCAAAAGTCGTATCATCCTGACCCGAGTCTCTCTGACTTCTTGACTAAATACATCAATTCCTACTCCTACTTCCTTGGATTAGACCGGAAATTTCCCACAACACAAGCATCCAGTTCTGCAGCGTGTTCAGGTCAGCCCTGCAGAGTTTATCTATATATTAGTTAAAGGAATGATGTTCTAATAGAATAAGCCTGATTTTATTTTTTTACCTTTTATGAGTAAAAGGTTTCAAGATCATTTTTTATTCTTGTGAAACCATCAGAGATTCTCTCCACCACCACCTCAGCATACTTTGGATCATGCTTTAGAATCTCGAAGGTTTCAGGTTTCTCTGTGATGTAGAACATGTTGATTTCCAGTCTGATGAGCTTCATAGCTTCAGCCCCGACCGTTTCCTTACGGAGATTTTCACAGCAACTCTTAACTCCTTCGAGTGAGTTCTTCAGTTCCTTCACCATCAGTCTGAACTCCTTCATCAGTCTAAACATTCTACTAAAATAAGGATCTTCTAACAGTTTCTGCCTTATAATAAAACAAAGCAGAGCAACAAGACCACAAGCAACAGTTGCTCCATACACAGCAAAGCCCAAACCTTCTGAAGCAGAAGCTGCAGACACGGCCAACAGAGCTCCAGCTACTGCAAGACCAGCTGCTACCTTTATCCTGTTCATTGTCTCATTTTGAATTGTCTCTACTTTGGAAATGATGTCTTGAAACTGGTCCAGAATCTGTTTAATGGTGTCTTGATTGCTGTCGTAAAGCTGGAGAAATGCAGCTTTGCTCAGGGGAAACCTCTGCTCTGGCTCACGAAGGTTAAGTCGGATATTCTTCAGTGTATTCCATAAAAATGAATCCATAGTCAAAGTAAAGCAGTGGACTACAACGTTCTCATTAATCTGGATAGTTTTGTTAAAAGTCCAGAAAATAGAAACTATCTGCTTTCAGATCAGCAGACCTTCATCCAGACAGGTTCTGATCTTTCCCTCAGTCTGTTAGGATTTCACACCCCAACAGTTCAGCTGGGAGCTGCGCTTACTTACACTCTCCTTGTTAAACCAGATAAGAGCTGCCGCTGCATTATATAAACCTGAGACGACCCACCTGAGTAAACATTAACATGATGTGAACTGAGGCGTCACCTTGTCTGAATCTTTATGTTGCTGACATCAGCCGTGAGAGGTTACATTTCAGGTACCTGTAATCACAGAGTCCTGCACGTCCACAGCTTAGCAGGAAAAAGATTTATAGCAGAATTAGATTTATCAACATCCTTATTGATAGTATAGATCATAGAGGGCAGTGACAGAGTTCATGGTTGGGTTGGTTCTGTTTCTATAGTTAGCTAACTCACTAGCTAACTGTTTCTGTTGCGAAGAATGGCCTGCTTTGAAACGTATTCAATAGTTTATATGATTGAAATCTGTTTTTCAGGGGGATTTCCGGTGTTTTGTCTCTTGCTATGGGTTACTTTTTCTTGGCAGGAGTAAAAGTGTTGAATATGTTTCAAAGCAGGCCATTCTTCGCATAGCTGGAAATGTGGCATCCTCCAAGTTAAGCACCTTTGTTTTGGCTAGGGGAGCAGTGTTTTCCTGTAGTTTCTGTAAAAGGTTTTTATATTGTGTAGCGATTAAAAAGGGGCTGCTATATTATTGTTTTTCCATCTCTGTAATTATCAGGTTCTGCGGTCCGTTCTTGTAGGTCCTTGTGATGTTCCTGGTTCTCAGAGGGATTACTGGGAAGGAAACATTAACTCATGTTTTAAAGCCAGAAAACAGTAACATAAGAGTAAAAAACACGTAGATGAGAATTCATGGGAACCAGGATATGTTTTGGATTTTGTGACTGTTGCTGGACCCACAGAACTGGACCATCAGAACCAGCTTACTGTTGCATTACAGGCTGAATATGAAACATTTTCATAAGAGGCCACAATAAAAAAAAATATTCAGAGGGGCTTTTAGAGGCTGCAGAATTAAAGTACAACATTTCCTTAAAACAGTTTAATTAAAGTATAATAAAATGTACATTTAAAACGGTCACAACAGTGACGTTATGTTTCCATCTACCAGCCAGTAGGGTGCGCCATTGCAGGTTGACAGATACTATGATCCAACCATATGGTTGGCACAGCTGGGCTGGTACTGGGAAGAATGGTGGAGTCAGCATGTCCAGCAGCTGCTTCAGAGTCCCAGAGATTTTGTTATCCGTCTCAGGAGAGGAGCGACCGCAGAAGAACAGAAACTACAGTAGTTTTAGGGGAAGCCTGCACTAGATGGAGCCACAAAAAACATTTCTACGCCATGAAACACACAAGGAAACGGAGACTTTCCTCCTGGATCGGTAAGCTAACTCACTAGCTAACTTAACTAGCTAGCTAACAGAAACTAGAGTAGTTTTAGGTGAAGCCTACACTAGATGGACCCACATAAAACATTTCTACGCCATCAAACACACAAGGAAACGGAGACTTTCCTCTTGGATCGGTAAGCTAACTCACTAGCTAACTTTGTTAAAGTTAGCTGTTAGCTAAACTCCTCTAGGATACATTCTTCACTGGACACAGTTCAGGTTGGTCTCTGGGCGTATCAGCAGCAAACCTGCCAACCCAACGTTATTATGTTTTTATTGTTGTAACTACTAACTAGACACACTAGATGGCGCTATTGTGCTCATGTTCCATATCCAGCCTTTAATCTAAAAAACCAAATGTAACACAGAAAATACTCGACATGTGAACAAAACATAAACAGAACATCTTCCCAAACACACATCAGGGTTATTTAAATACCCCAGTAGAACAAAGTGAGATGCTAAATCTTCCTCCTCTCTCCATCCGTCTCAAACATACAGTAACACTGACTGATGATTGGTTGTTCTGCTAAATTCATGGATACTGTGAGTAACGTCAAGTGAAGAACAACTATTATTCGATAAATAATATGCAAGACACAAGATTTGTTTTTCTATTCTTATTTTCTGTTGCATTACATGTTGCATTCTGAAGTCAAGTGAATATACAGTAAATACCATAAATCGTCACTGGAAGAATTTCTTACTTTTTTCTTCATTTCAGTCCTTAAAATACCAGAATTTGCCCATAACTAAAATATTTCTTTTTACTGTCTGATGACATAAATTGAAAAAATTGAAATCGGATGTTAGCCACTTTACCAAATACTTTCTACTCTTACTCAGGCATTCACACAGACAATTTACCCACAAACCACTGGGAGAAACATGGGACCATCGTAACAGAATCAATCTGAAGGCATGGAGGAAATATTAATAACCAGGGAGAAATAAACACAATGACATGAAGACAGTATGGAAACACATTACTAACAATAATGAACATGGAAACACATTTCTGTCATCGAAATACTCAAATCAAAAGCCAAACAGCTGGTAGTCATAGCAACGAAACGTCCCATTGTTCAGAGACATTCATGACCGATGATGAGGACGCTGGACTTCACCTGAGGACAATCAGCTGGGCCTGAGATGAAACAACACCTGGCAAACATGCATGAAGTGACCCAGATAGATAAGCAGGCCACAAGCTGCTGAGTCATGCTGCCGGACCAGAACCAGCGAAGCCTTTCAGAATCATGCAGGATGTGGATTCAGTTTATGCCCCGTTAATCCCTCTCTGATGGCATCCAGCATCAACAAGGGAACAACGTTTCTCATCGCTCTTTAAACCAAACGGAAAACTAGAAGGACTTCCTGTTTCTCTGAGGATCAGGAACCTCAATCAGATTTCTGTTATTCATCCCAGAAATGGAGAATCATTCAACATCTTCCCATCAGGTCCAAACGCGTATTTTATACCAGTCCGCAGCGCCTCAATCGGATCAGGCTGCATGGAAACTGAATATGACGTAGGTGATTCTAGGATGTGTTAAGGTCCGATATCGGCATTCAGACGTAACATCAGAAATGATCGGTGTCGCTCTACGTTGTAATCGCACGATCGCTTTGATAAGAACAAAAAAAAGGACACGTTCTATAGAGTTCCATCAACTCGCAGCCTGTCAAGCAAAACAGGAAACGGAACGATGATAAAAAACTTAATCTGCAGCGATTACTTCCTATCAGGTGAGCCTCCAAACACGCCAACAGCAAGATAACCGAAGATGTGAACCAGAGAGGAATTTAAAGGGCCGGTGTCTTTCTCTACAGCCAGGTTACGCTTTACTTTCATACCATGAACATTGATGCAGATCAAACTCTTCAGCTACTGCTGTCGCTCCAAATGTCAAAGAATACAGATGTGACGTTCATTATGGTAGATATTTCTGTTTAAACTCATTATATGCTGTGGCTTCTGCATTTCTGAGCTAACCTACGTGTAGTTAGACGTCTATCAGTGATATGAGTTCATATCGGTACCGGTTCGTATCAGTGCCGTCTGGGGGAACACATATCAGACAAACATGAAACCTTTATTCATGCTACAGAACCGAGCTATAAGAATTATTCACAAAGTTAACTACGGGGAACATACAAGCAAACTATTTGCTAAATCCAGAATTTTAAAGTTAGAAGATTTGGTTAAGTTTTCAGACACTAATAATTCTGTTTAAAGCAAGACAAAAAAATGTTACCTGAGAAAATACAACACGTTAATGAGTTAGAAAAAGAGTTTAGTAGGAGAAAGTATAACTTTAAGCATCAATTTGCACGTACAACAATAAAACAAATTTGCCCCTCAGATATTGGAGTAAAATTGTGGAACTCATTGCACCGTTAACCTTAAAAGTTGTATTAATATTGGTCAGTTTAAGTATAAGTATAAACAGTATACATTCAGTGAGTATTAATATGGTTAAGTCAATGTTGGTTTTTAGGTTGCTTTGTTTTGTTTTTTTTATTTTTTATTGGGTCTAGTAACATTGGCAGTTTAATCATAGTTACAAAGAGTATATTCAGACATTAACATGGTGAGGTCCATGTTGTTGTTTTCCTTTTCTATAGATATTGGATTGCTTGTTGATTTGCTGTTTGTGCACTGCTAGATTTATTATACTGTCATTGAAACCAACCATTTATGGTACTTATTCATGTAGATGGTATAATTTTGGCCGTAAGCTGCTTAAGCGAGGTTATTGTCTTTTTGGAATAGGGCACAGATATTATAAGATTTTATCTTCTTTCTGCTCCCTTTTGGACATGGGAATTTAAATTATCCAAAGAAGGAAATGTAATATTTTGTGTTTTACCAGGGAGCAATAAACAAATTTGATTGATTGATGAAAAAAACCATTGATATTAGTTCATATCGGTACCAGTTCATATCAGTGATCAAAGTTCATATCTGTACCAATTCATATCGGTACCGGTTCATATCCGTTCATACCCGTATTTGTAATGAACTGGATCAGATTCAATCGGACCGGATCTGATCGTGATAATAGATTTAAACTCTTGAGAATCGGAATTGAATCGACTCCTAAAATTTGAATCTATACCCAGGCTTAGATATCAAAAATGTCTAGTTTCAATCGTTAAATCAGCAGCTGGGAGCAGCCAGGGATGCAATGATACCACTTTTTTCAAACCAATACCATACCAATACTTTTACCACACAAAAAACGCAAAATAACTTGGAAGACAGCTTTTATTTCCTCTGATTGTTACAGAAAAATTATGGTGAATTAGATAAAAACCTAAAATATTATTAAAAATGACATAACTAATATATTTCAAGTGAAAATTAAAGCAGATTACTGTGAAATTATTGCAGTTTCCACATTTTAAGTATTGACTCATGGTATTGGTTAACTTTAACTGATAGAACACAATACAATACAATTTGTTCATTCGTTTGTTTGTTAATTCATTCATTCGTTTGTTCATTCGTTCATTTATTTTTTCGTTCATTCATTAATTTATTTATTCGTTCGTTCATTAATTAATTTTTTCGTTCATTCATTCATCAGAAGCAGAACTGCAGCGTTTCTTCAGCTTGAAGCAGGTTTTATTTTCTATCAGCGGAATGAGAACATTTCTGTTTCTACTGGAGCTTCAGGGCAGAAATCATCACCATAAATAATCCATAACTTCACATCACCACAGTCACCAGCAGGAGGCGCTGCAGCTACAGGCAGGAGGCCTTAAATACACAGACACAAGGTGAATTCAGCCATAAATACAAAAACATCTACTATACATACACATATTTATACACAGAGAAGTGCTGAACATGAACCGTTATCCTTCCATCATCATCATCATTCGATGATTATGTAACCACTTCTTTTCCTACAGTAACTCACCCGCTGCACTTTGTATCTACAGAACCCAGGAGTTCCTCAGGGATCTGCAATCAGACCTCTTCTGTTCCCAGGTTATAAAATCATAATAAACATAGCAGTAAAAATGTGACATAACTCAGTTTATAAGGTAACCGCCTGGTTAGTTCTGGCCTCAAAACCTTCATGTTTCCACAATAAAATGTTTAACGTGACGAAGCCGACGCTTCTCTCCACCGTAAGTAGTTCAGACATTTCAGGTCAAGTGCAAAAATTATTCCTAAACATTCAGGTTTTCACAATTCATCTACAACAAGATGATGGAGGAAAATGAGACAATAAAGAAAGAGAAATGAAGTTTTCATCTGTGTTTTCGCTGGACGTGTAGCTCTGATGGGGGCGGAGCCACTCAGACGCAGCTTCATCATCCACACATAACCACAACAGCAGTAAAGTTCCTTCAGAGCGTCTCCATGGACCGGCAGCAGAGCTCACCTCTGACCTCTGACCCCCGCGGTGAGAGGCCTTCCTCACAGAGCTGAGCTGCTGGCTTGGTAGCATGCAATAGGTGGGGGAGGGGGGGTTAGACGTCATCAAATATCCGGTTCCTAGACGAGGACATGGACAGGTAACGTCCCCCAGCAGGCCTGGAGACACAATACAATATATGTATGTATATATGTCCATTTATAGGGAATAAATATGAATGTAGCAAAAATAATGAATATTATAATAATAATAATAATGAATTCCTAAAGTTGCTGATTTTCTAGATCAGGGGAACAAAGAATTTTAACTGTTTTTTGTCTGGAGAAAAAACCTGAAAATCCAGAAACAAACATAATAATTAATAAATTAAAACATTTTAATACTAATGACAGAAGGAAAGTTTTCATAGCGCGTCTTTATAATAGTTTGTCACATTACAACCAATAAGGTGGAGGATTTAATGTGACACTTTCATTTTCACTGATTCTCATATTAAGTCCCATATCTGAAAAGTGTGGCGTGTCTCTGTTATTGCTGCAGATTTAGTTTAAGTTAAACCCATGAATCTAAAACATCCCATAATAAAAGCTCCGCTGCATCCTGATTGGTCCTGATTAAGCTCCACCCATCATCCCAGTCCCCCATCATGGTGCAGCCACCACCGTGTTTCCCTGTGAGGAGGTTTGGGTTCTGAATGGGGGTTCTGGGAGCAGGTGTGTGTACCTGCCGGGTTCGGCCTCCAGGGGGTCGTCTGTCATGCCGTCGGCGTTGAAGTCCAACGGTTCGGCGTCCTGCAGCAGCTCCATGCAGTCCCGGTCGGCCCGGTTCCCGGAGCGGGAGTACTTAGCCTCTGGTGGTCGGAACCAGGGAGGAAGAGGTTCTGTTAGGGTTCTGCTGGGAGTCCAGCTCAGAGACGGAAAAGGTTCTGACTCACGTCTGTCCCTGCTGGACTCAGAGTAACTGGTCTCCTTCATCTCATGGCTGCTCCGGTTCCTGGCAGACAGCTCCTCCCTCTGGTTTCCATAGCGCTCCTTCCACTCCTACACACACACACACACACCGTAAACTACCTGCACTGAGCAGCATTCTCCACCAGAGGGCAGCAGAAGCTTTCTTTCTTCCACTCACCCTCCTCCTGTTCTCTCCATCCTCCATCCGCTGCCTCTTCCTCCTCTCTGCGGGAAACAAAAACCCGGTTACGGATCGGTACCGGCCCGTTTTCACACAGCGATCGCTACTTTAGGCCTCACCTCGTCGGATCAGCTCCTTTCCCTCGTCGATGAGGTCAGAGGTCATGTCGCTGTCGTCCATGAACTGCTGGAAGCCCAGAAGGTTCAGGCATCGCGTTCCCAGACTGGATCAGAACAAAAAGCAGCATCTTCAGTTCTTCTGATTTCTATCTGTGTCCTCCTGAGACCCGACACGTTTATGTCCTCTAAAGTGGACATTTGGTTCATCTTTATCGTCTCCTTACCCTATTAAGTCCTACTGTCCTTTTGGGACGACATAAGTTTCATTTTTTTCCTTAATCCTAATAACTACCAGGAATAATGTTTTTATGGAAACATGAGAAATAACTCAATTAATCTTCACCATGATAATTCTTTATATTATTGTTAATTATCATCTCAATAACAATATGCGGACTGTTGAAACCAGTTTAATTTACTGATCAGTGTTTTTCTGAATGTCCACTGTGGAGGACATCAGGAGGATTTTAGTGAAAACATGAAGCAGAAAAGATTCTTTACTAGATAGACGAGGATGAGGAGGAAGATGGAGCCAGAGAGGATGCTGGGAAATCCCTGCTGCTTTGTGGGAAGAATTTAGGTTTTGATCAAACTGAATGTATTATTGGTTTAATGGCGTCAGATTCTGATCAGTTATTGTTTTAAATTCAGATCAATTTAGACGTGAATCATCCTGTTGTCCTCTACAAGGACCTGCTGCAGAATCAGGATAAAAATGGGCTCAAACATAAAAAGGGAAGGTTTGGTTTTTAGCACAAACAGGAAATTATATAAAAAAGAAAATGGTTAACATTTTTTCTTAGGAATGCACAGATACTGATATCAGGTATCGGGCCAATATTGTTCGGATACCAGGAACTTAAAATGTGGAAAATGTAAAAATGTTATTAATATTTTAATTTAATCTAATTCATGATCATTTTTATGTAACAAGCAGAGAACAATAAATGGTGCTTTCTCTTTCTGCTCAGAAGTTGGAAATTCGAACTTCTGAGTGGGAAGAACCAATCGGAAACGCCGTCTGACGTCGGAGTTCCCACTCAAAAAGTCGTAATTTGTTTTTTGCTCAGATTTTAACTTTCAATATGGCCGCCCCTCACATCAACCATAGCAGCTCTGGTGGAAAAATGTCTCTTTTACATCTTACATGTAGAAGCTGCAGCTCTAATCTAAACTAAATAAAAGTGGTGTTTCTATGTGGGAAGTACAGCTTAAAACGATGTTTGTAAGACGTAGTACAGCTACAGCTAGCTGGGCGTCGGCATATTGGAATCCCGATTTATCGGACGCGTTTCTGTAACACCAAACCCAGCTACAAGCTCCAACAACTAGTATATAAAAGCACCAGTAAAACCAGTCTTCCAATTCAGTTCAGTTTCATTTCAATGTTTGTGTAGTAATCAACATTGGTACTGCAGTAAGGACTCAGATCCAGGTATCGGCAAGGTATCGGTTAGAAAGCAGTGGTATCGCTGCATCCAGGATGAGGAGCTGCTGACCTGAAGTAGGTGGCGAAGCAGAGGATGACGATGAGCATGGGGTAGTAGATGTAGAAGCCGTTGGCGATGAAGGAGACGACCCGCATGGAGCCCATGATCTGAAACACAGAGCAGGAGTCAGACGGAACCGGAACACGCCGCTTCCTCCTGGTTCTGGAGATCCGTGACGGGTTCTCACCGAGGTGTAGGCCGTCTGCAGCTTCTGCTGGTGGGAGATGGCCGAGTCCATGTGGATCAGACCCAGGAAGTTCAGACAGAGGGGCGGAGTCAGGCGGCAGAAGAGCCTGAGGAGGAAACGGGTCCATAACGGATCCGATACGCTCAGAACTGAACAGAACCAACATGTGACTCATTCCTGTACCAAGGGTCATGACCTTTACCACCTAAGGAGTCATTTAACCCTCGACTCAGCTAAGCTAACTTAGCTTAGAGACACGAAAAGCAATATGAGACAAAAATCTTGTTTGTTCAATAAACAAAGAAAAAAATAGATTGTTCAACATAGATTTTTTTCTTTCACTATATATATATATAAATATAATATATATTTATATATATATATATATATATATATATATATATATATATATACTTTCACTAAATATATGGATATATAAACTTATATATACTTTTACTATATATATATATTTTTTCTTTTACTATATTTACATTTTTTTTTAATATATATGTATTTTTTTTATTCCTTTTGTTATATATATATATATATATATATACACAAATATATATATATACATATATATACTTTTACTATATATATATATATATATATATATATATATATATATAATTTTTTTTTTCTTTTACTATATATATATTTTTTTCTTTTAATATACATTTATATTTTACTTTTTCTTTTACTATATATATATATATATATATATATGTATATATATATTTCTTTTTCTAGACAGACAGAGACCAATTTTATGCCATCTTCAGAACGTACTAAATGACAGAATACACAGAATGGGTTCAGATATTTTTCAATATTCTGTGTAAATGACATAAAGAGGGCATTTTAGTGTTTAGTTGTTTCCATGTTAAACCCAGATCTGCTATTAGACGGCCGTTCTAGGAGCGTTTTACTGACATGCCGCTGAACTGCAGGCTGTAGGCGTCCGTCTGGTGGTGGGAGGCCAGGTAGTAGTAGTTAAAGACCCGGATCCGGAACACCGTGGAGTAGACGCAGGTACAGAGGAAGAAGATGGTAACGAAGCACGCCATCTGGTGGAGAAACAGCAGATTACACTCAAAGTCCAGCCTGAACAGAGAGCAAAAATGATTCCTAATAACCAGTGAAGATATGGATGGAAATAAGGTTGAAGAGTGTGAGAGAGACAGCAGCAATGTGGTCGTATTAGTCAGGACCAAAGTTAACAAAAACTAACCGAATAACGAAAAGTACAAGTTAAAACCAAACGAGTTTAGAGAGAAAATATGCTTAGTTTTTATTTCTGTGTCTCATACAGAAATATAAAGTCTAGATGGATTATTGTTCTGCATCACTGCTTGGTCATGATTTATGCTGCTGGTGGCATAAATCGCTTATGATTAAAAACAACAAGTTCTATAGAAATCCATTGAATCGCCCATTACACGGCAAATAAAAGACGTTTTGGGATTCCAACCAGTAATGGGCGATATAAACAATATACGATGGAGATTTTACATCTATTACAATATCGTCATAAAACATGTTGATGATGCAATCTAGCCGCCAAATTAAAATCAACGACCTTCAAGTAGTTTTTAAAAATCACGTTTAAGTGATTAGAAAATAAATAAAAAGAAAATCACACATAAAAAAAAAATCTCGTCACAAAAGCTGCTGTAACTTTTGCCATTTTAGGCTGCAACAATCACAAAAAAGTGCCGCATCATCCTGCAGGGATTTTCCTGGAACCAGATCTGCTTGTTTTATACTCGCTGTACCGCATTATGCCAGCAGGAGGCAGCAGAGGTGGGGAGAAAGAGTCTAATCTGGGATTATTTATTACTAGAATACGTTCAACATGATCCACAGCATCATTGTTCTCACGGTGGATTTAGTTTTTTCATGTTTTTCCAGAACCATAGCAGCTTCATTTACAGCCGCTGTTCATGAAAAAGTTGATTTATTTAGTAATTCCAGTCAAAAAGTGAAACGTGTATCTTAGATTCATTCATTACAGACAGACTGACTAGAACTGATGAAGTCACTAATCACCTCGATGTACAGGTAGTTGTATTCTCTCTCTGCCAGCTGGATGAAGACGGCGAACAGAGACAGGACGGGTCGGGTGCTGAAGAACGTGCACTCGGACCAGACCACGGCCACGCTGAACAGGGTCAGAACCACCGAGAGCAGCCGGTGGAACCAGCGCTTCAGGAGACACTCCCAGTACCACTCTGAGACGGAAACACAGCGGGTCAGAACCGGCGGCGGCGCTGACCGTGGCAGCGGTACCGTGGCAGCGGTACCGCAGCGCGGCGCCCACCCACCTACGGTCGGGGTGTACACGTATCTGGAGAACCAGCCCGGCGGCTCGTTGGACGGGAAGCTGTGGACGAACTGGTGGCTCAGGCTGGTCTGGTTCTTGGCCACGTCCTCCAGGTGGACGGCCTGCTGCAGCAAGATCTGCCACTGGACCCGGGTCCGGTTGTGCCTCTGGACCGCGTAGATCACCTGAGGACAAACAGGGCGAGACGGCGGTGGGCTCCAGAACCGAACCCTGGGGTCCGGGTCCGGTTTGGACCTTTACCTGTTTGTGGAGCTTCACCAGGCTCTTCTCCGTCGGGTACGTGTTCTGCTTGTCGTCAAAGTCCTCGTAGTCGTCCATGTTCCGACCCATCTTCTCCTGGTAGTCTACAGGACACTGTGGGGGAGGAGGGGTATTAACACAGAACCACCCGACCCAAACCCCCCCCCCCCCATCATGAACAGAACCGGTTCTCTCACCTTCCTCAGGATGGTGTCGATGCATTTCCTCAGCGGATGGTTGTACTTGATGGACTCGCTGACCTTCCTCACCTCCTGCAGCAGAACATCCCAGTAGAACCTCCAACCGTAACCCCTCCGACCAGAACCGAGAGTCTAACCCCGCCCCGCTCACCTCCATCACGTCCTCCAGGTTCTCCTCGGCGTCCGCCTTCTCCGTCATCAGCTTGGACGCCTTGAAGTAGGTCTTCATGAGGAGGTGTCCGTGTCGGGAGGCGTTCCAGTAGGAGCGCGGGATCTCCACCAGGCCGTAGCCCAGCAGCAGCACCAGCAGGAACAGACCCCAGGTGTTGGCCGCCGTGATGCCGATGGTCTGCAGCTCATACCTGGGAGAGAGGGCGGGGGAACCGGGTCAGGATGGGACGACCAGAACGTCACTGCTTGCTGATTTTTAGCCAGGGTTTTTTGGTCTCAGAGAAACTGGGATGTTTCATATTCGGCTGCATGTCTCCGTTTCAGATGCTGGGATTAGTTTGTGATGCTGCTGCCTCTAAACTCCTTTTACTTGTTTTTTTAAATCTACTGCTACAAAGACCAGTTAGGAGCCACTAGGAGTCCTCGAGGAGAAGTTTAGATCCATTGGTGATCAGCTTATATCCATATAATGGGAGTTAATGGTTCAGCCAAAGATCAGCCTCTAAATAAGGAATTATCTGCCACTAAACTCCTTCATTTCACCATGTTTGCTAATCAATCACTAGCTCTATTGCCTCAGGGTTCAGAGCTGAAGGTGTTTCTACAGTCGTTTCCTGATTGGCTGAGCACATGCTGACCCAATGCAAAGCTGTGATTGGCCCTAGGAACCTCTGACCTTTAGTTCCCACTGGGGAGAATCTCAGGAAGGTGTTTGGTGGAGGATCAGAACCTGCTGAAGCTACCAGGTATGGATGACCTCACCAGGACAGGTGCCACTTGGGATGAACCGCCACGTAGATGAGCAGGGAGCCAAAGATCAGCAGGTAGGTCCCGTAGTAGATGGCGTTCTCGATGAGCGCCGTTTTGATCTTCCCGGTGATGGAGAACCCTCCGGAGCGAGCGTAGGACTGCATGAAGGGCAGCAACAGCCTGGGGACGGCAGCAAAAGGTCAGAGAAGCGTCTTCATCAAACAACCGACCAACCAGCAACTGATGGTGGAGCACGGTCCAACTGACCAGGTCAGGCACTGGGAGGTCCAGTACACCACCCTCCAGAACACAGGCATGATGCCTTCAGGGATGTAGCTCCAGGGCTTGTAGCACGGCGAAGGAACGCTGCTGACAGAAAGAAACCATCCATAAAGAAATGTTAGCTAAAACTGGAGCTGGAAATATCTAAAAACCAAAAACTAGACCTGGGAACTTCTAAAAACCAAAAACTAGACCTGGAAACGTCTAAAAACCAAAAACTAGACCTGGGAACTTCTAAAAACCAAATACTAGACCTGGGAACTTCTAAAAACCAAAAACTAGACCTGGGAACTTCTAAAAACCAAAAACTAGACCTGGAAACGTCTAAAAACCAAAAACTAGACCTGGGAACTTCTAAAAACCAAATACTAGACCTGGGAACTTCTAAAAACCAAAAACTAGACCTGGAAACGTATTAAAAAAATAAACCAAAAACTAGACCTGGACACGTATAAAAACCAAAAACTAGACCTGGAAACGTCTAAAAACCAAAAACTAGACCTGGAAACGTCTAAAAACCAAAAACTAGACCTGGGAACTTCTAAAAACCAAAAACTAGACCTGGAAACGTATAAAAACCAAAAACTAGACCTGGACACGTATAAAAACCAAAAACTAGACCTGGAAACGTCTAAAAACCAAAAACTGGACCTGGAAACGTCTAAAAGCCAAAAACTGGACCAAGGAACGTCTAAAAACCAAAAACTGGACCTAAGAACGTCTAAAAACCAAAAACTGGACCTGGGAACTTCTAAAAACCGAAAACTGGACCTGGGAACTTCTAAAAACCAAAAACTGGACCTGGAAACGTCTAAAAACCAAAAACTAGACCCAGAAACGTCTAAAAACCAAAAACTGGACCTGGAAACGTCTAAAAACCAAAAACTAGACCCAGAAACGTCTAAAAACCAAAAACTGGACCTGGGAATGTCTAAAAACCAGAAACCAGACCTTGGAACGTCTAAAAACCAAAAACTAGACACAGAAACGTCTAACAACCAAAAACTGGACCTGGGAACTTCTAAAAACCAAAAACTGGACCTGGAAACGTCTAAAAACCAAAAACTAGACCCAGAAACGTCTAAAAACCAAAACCTGGACCTGGAAATGTCCAAAAACTGGACCTGGGAACGTCTAAAAACCAAAAACTAGACCCAGAAACGTCTAAAAACCAAAAACTGGACCTGGGAACATCTAAAAACTAAAAACTAGACCCAGAAACGCCTAACAACCAAAACTGGACCTGGGAACTTCTAAAAACCAAAAACTGGACCTGGGAACTTCTAAAAACCAAAAACTAGACCTGGAAACGTCTAAAAACCAAAAACTGGACCTGGGAACTTCTAAAAACCAAAAACTAGACCTGGAAACGTCTAAAAACCAAAAACTGGACCTGGGAACTTCTAAAAACCAAAAACTGGACCTGGAAACATCTAAAAACCAAAAACTAGACCTGGAAACGTCTAAAAACCAAAAACTAGACTTGGGAACGTCTAAAAACCAAAAACTAGACCTGGGAACTTCTAAAGACCAAAAACTAGACCCAGAAACGTCTAAAAACCAAAAACTAGACCTGGGAACGTCTAAAAACAAAAAACTAGACCCAGAAACGTCTAAAACACAGAAACTAGACCTGGGAACTTCTAAACAACAAAAACTGGACCTGGGAACGTCTAAAAGACAAAAACTAGACGTGGAAACGTCTAAAAACCAAAAACTGGACCTAGGAACGTCTAAAAACCAAAAACTGGACCTAAGAACGCCTAAAAACTAAACACTAGACTTGGGAACTTCAAACAACCCCAAAAACTAGACCCAGAAACGTCTAAAAACCAAACACTAGACTTGGGAACGTCTAAAAACCAAAAACTAGACCTGGGAACTTCTAAAAACCAAAAACTAGACCTGGGAACTTCTAAAAACCAAAAACTAGACCTGGGAACTTCTAAAAACAAAATACTAGACTTAGGAACGTCTAAAAACCAAAAACTAGACCTGGGAACTTCTAAAAACAAAATACTAGACTTAGGACGTCTAAAAACCAAAAACTAGACCTTGGAACTTCTAAACAACAAAAACTAGACCTGGAAACGTCTAAAACACCAAAAACTAGACCTGGGAACTTCTAAACAACAAAAACTAGACCTGGAAACGTCTAAAAACCAAAAACTAGACCTGGGAACTTCTAAAAACCAAAAACTAGACCTGGAAACGTCTAAAAACCAAAAACTAGACCTGGGAACTTCTAAAAACCAAAAACTAGACCTGGAAACGTATAAAAACCAAAAACTAGACCTGGACACGTATAAAAACCAAAACCTAGACCTGGAAACGTCTAAAAACCAAAAACTAGACCTGGAAACGTATAAAAAACAAAAACTAGACCTGGACACGTATAAAAACCAAAAACTGGACCTAAGAACGTCTAAAAACCAAAAACTAGACTTGGGAACTTCGAAACCCCAAAAACTAGACCCAGAAACGTCTAAAAACCAAAAACTAGACCTGGGAACTTCTAAAAACCAAAAACTAGACCTGGGAACTTCTAAAAACCAAAAACTAGACCTGGGAACTTCTAAAAACAAAATACTAGACTTAGGAACGTCTAAAAACCAAAAACTAGACCTGGGAACTTCTAAAAACAAAATACTAGACTTAGGAACGTCTAAAAACCAAAAACTAGACCTGGGAACTTCTAAACAACAAAAACTAGACCTGGAAACGTCTAAAAACCAAAAACTAGACCTGGAAACGTCTAAAAACCAAAAACTAGACCTGGAAACATCTAAAAGCCAAAAACTAGACCTGGAAACGTTTAAAAACCAAAAACTGGACCTGGGAACTTCTAAAAACCAAAAACTAGACCTGGAAACGTCTTAAAACCAAAAACTGGACCTGGGAACTTCTAAAAACCAAAAACTGGACCTGGAAACATCTAAAAACCAAAAACTAGACCTGGAAACGTCTAAAAACCAAAAACTGGACCTGGGAACGTCTAAAAACCAAAAACTAGACTTGGGAACGTCTAAAAACCAAAAACTAGACCTGGGAACTTCTAAAGACCAAAAACTAGACCCAGAAACGTCTAAAAACCAAAAACTAGACCTGGGAACGTCTAAAAACAAAAAACTAGACCCAGAAACGTCTAAAACACAAAAACTAGACCTGGGAACTTCTAAACAACAAAAACTGGACCTGGGAACGTCTAAAAGCCAAAAACTAGACGTGGAAACGTCTAAAAACCAAAAACTGGACCTAGGAACGTCTAAAAACCAAAAACTGAACCTAAGAACGTCTAAAAACCAAAAACTAGACTTGGGAACTTCGAAACCCCAAAAACTAGACCCAGAAACGTCTAAAAACCAAACACTAGACTTGGGAACGTCTAAAAACCAAAAACTAGACCTGGGAACTTCTAAAAACCAAAAACTAGACCTGGGAACTTCTAAAAACCAAAAACTAGACCTGGGAACTTCTAAAAACAAAATACTAGACTTAGGAACGTCTAAAAACCAAAAACTAGACCTGGGAACTTCTAAAAACAAAATACTAGACTTAGGAACGTCTAAAAACCAAAAACTAGACCTGGGAACTTCTAAACAACAAAAACTAGACCTGGAAACGTCTAAAAACCAAAAACTAGACCTGGGAACTTCTAAACAACAAAAACTAGACCCAGAAACGTCTAAAACCCAAAAACTAGACCTGGAAACGTCTAAAAACCAAAAACTAGACCTGGGAACGTCTAAAAACCAAAAACTAGACCTGGAAACGTCTAAAACCCAAAAACTAGACCTGGAAACGTCTAAAAACCAAAAACTGGACCTAAGAACGTCTAAAAACCAAAAACTAGACCTGGGAACGTCTAAAAACCAAAAACTGGACCTGGAAAATAAATGTAGGACGCACGCTAAGAATCTTAATAAAAGCAAAATATCCGTTTAGTTTACTGTTCCTCGTTTTCTTGTTCCACTGCCACGGATAACTTTTTAGCGTTCTTAAACCATTATCATTAAAACTATGGATACATTTTGATTACAATTGTCAAATACTGATGTAAAAGTTAACTTTAGATTATGTGTTTGGGTGAAGTTGCCTAAAATGAAATGGTCACTATCCATCCGCTCGGTTTGTTTGATTGCGTTCTGAGCAGAAATCCAGATCTGAATGTTTTAGGATGAGATAAAAGGTTCTGTCTGTAACCTGAACCTTGTGGTTTGTTCACCCACTGACACAAAACCAGTCTTCCATTTTCACACAGCTGGAAGGCTGCTGAATAACTGGTTAGCTACTGTAGCCGGTATGGCGCCATCTCCAGGTGTGTTATGGAGCAACGCCTCAAGCAGAAGTAGAACAAGGAGGAACAGAACCGCTCCACCTGCTGTCACCAGGAGGGGCGCTATTCTAGACTTCTGAACAGTTTGGTGCGTCTGCAGCTTCCAGGTGGTTGGGGTGGGGGCTTCCACCAGGTCAAAGGTCATCAGGAATGATGGATTCCTGATTAGTTTTTATGATATCTTTCTGATTTGATCAGTTTTTAATGATCAACCTGGTGGTGACTGGATGTTTTTATTGATTAGTTAAAAGTTGATTCTGCTAATTATTAACTGTAAATACACGTATCTGTTTAGCTAGAGGGCAAAGGTCATCCTGAGTCCCTCTGGGTTTATTCTGGATGTTTGGCTCAAATAAGGAAGATGGCGGGCGGCCATCTTTAGAGCCAGGAGGAACATCAGACCTTTTAGTGGGAGCATTGGTGGTGTTGGGCGTGGTTCTGTTGGGCGTGGTTCTGTTGGGCGGGCCGACAGTGGGGATGCCTTCATGGTCTGTGATGCACTGCCTGTAGATGGTCTGTAGGGGGCAGAAACACAACAACCACCATGTCAGCGCTGGAGGTTCTGGAGCGGTAGGACCGGTTCCAGCGGTTTGGGTCGGTACCGACCGTGCTGACGTCCAGCGGCAGGATGAAGACGATGAGGAAGCAGAGGTACCAGGCCAGCAGCGTCCCGAACAGAACCATCCGCTGCTGCTTCCTAAAGTCTCCGTAGCGATGCAGCAGGAAGAGCGCCAAGAAGAAGACCAGGACGATCTCCACGCCCAGCGCCGCGCCGCTCATGGTGCTGCAGCGCCCCCTGCTGCTCAGACAGGAACCTGCAGAGAGACAGAGGCTGAGGAGATCTGGGCCGGACCAGAACCAGAACCAGGAACAGAACCAGAACCAGAACCAGGAACAGAACCAGAACCAGGACCAGAACCAGAACCTGGAACAGAACCAGAACCAGGACCAGAACCAGGAACAGAACCAGAACCAGGACCAGAACCAGAACCAGGAACAGAACCAGGAACAGAACCAGGAACAGAACCAGAACCAGAACTAGAACCAGGAACAGAACCAGAACCAGAACTAGAACCAGGAACAGAACCAGGAACAGAACCAGAACCAGGACCAGAACCAGGAACAGAACCAGAACCAGGACCAGAACCAGAACCAGGAACAGAACCAGAACCAGGAACAGAACCAGAACCAGGACCAGAACCAGAACCAGGAACAGAACCAGAACCAGGACCAGAACCAGTAAAAGAACCAGAACCAGGACCAGGACCAGGAACAGAACCAGGAACAGAACCAGAACCAGGACCAGGAACAGAACCAGGAACCAGCCAGAACCAGGAACCAAACCAGAACCAGGACCAGAACAGAACCAGACAGAACCAAACCAAACCAGAACCAGGAAACCAGAACCAGGACCAGAACCAGAACCAGGAACAGAACCAGAACCAGGACCAGAACCAGTAAAAGAACCAGAACCAGGACCAGGACCAGGAACAGAACCAGGAACAGAACCAGAACCAGGACCAGGAACAGAACCAGAACCAGGACCAGGAACAGAACCAGGAACAGAACCAGAACCAGGACCAGGAACAGAACCAGAACCAGGACCAGGAACAGAACCAGGTACAGAACCAGAACCAGAACCAGAACCAGGAACAGAACCAGAACCAGGACCAGGACCAGGAACAGAACCAGGAACAGAACCAGAACCAGGAACAGAACCAGAACCAGGACCAGGAACAGAACCAGGAACAGAACCAGAACCAGAACCAGAACCAGGAACAGAACCAGAACCAGGACCAGAACCAGGAACAGAACCAGGAACAGAACCAGGACCAGAACCAGAACCAGGAACAGAACCAGAACCAGGACCACGATCAGAACCAGGAACAGAACCAGGAACAGAACCAGGACCAAGATCAGAACCAGGAACAGAACCAGGACCAGGAACAGAACCAGGACCAGAACCAGGAACAGAACCAGAACCAGGACCAGGACCAGAACCAGAACCAGAACCAGGACCAGAAACAGAACCAGAACCAGAACCAGAAACAGAACCAGAACCAGAACCAGAAACAGAACCAGAACCAGAACCAGAACCAGAACCAGGACCAGAAACAGAACCAGAAACAGAACCAGAACCAGGAACACGATCAGAACAGGAACAGAACCAGGACCAGAACCAACCAGAACCAGGAACAGAACCAGAACCAGAACCAGAACCAGGACCAGGAACAGAACCAGGAACAGAACCAGAACCAGGACCAGGAACAGAACCAGGAACAGAACCAGAACCAGGACCAGGAACAGAACCAGAACCAGGAACAGAACCAGGAACAGAACCAGAACCAGAACCAGGAACAGAACCAGGAACAGAACCAGGAACAGAACCAGGACCAGAACCAGAACCAGGAACAGAACCAGAACCAGGACCAGGAACAGAACCAGGAACAGAACCAGGAACAGAACCAGAACCAGAACAGAACCAGGAACAGAACCAGAACCAGAACTAGAACCAGGAACAGAACCAGGAACAGAACCAGAACCAGGACCAGAACCAGGAACAGAACCAGAACCAGGACCAGAACCAGAACCAGAACCAGGAACAGAACCAGAACCAGGAACAGAACCAGAACCAGGACCAGAACCAGAACCAGGACCAGGAACAGGACCAGATCAGAACCAGGAACAGAACCAGGTCCAGGAACAGAACCAGGACCAGGAACAGAACCAGAACCAGAACCAGGCCCAGGAACAGAACCAGGAACAGAACCAGGTCCACGATCAGAACCAGGAACAGAACCAGGAACAGAACCAGAACCAGGACCAGAACCAGGAACAGAACCAGGACCAGGAACAGAACCAGGAACAGAACCAGGCCCAGGAACAGAACCAGGAACAGAACCAGAACCAGGACCAGGAACAGAACCAGGACCAGGAACAGGACCACGATCAGAACCAGGAACAGAACCAGGTCCAGGAACAGAACCAGGACCAGGAACAGAACCAGAACCAGAACCAGGCCCAGGAACAGAACCAGGAACAGAACCAGAACCAGGCCCAGGAACAGAACCAGGACCAGGAACAGAACCAGGACCAGGACCAGAACCAGGAACAGAACAAGGACCAGGAACAGAACCAGGACCACGATCAGAACCAGGAGCAGGACCAGGACCAGAACCAGAACCAGGACCAGGAACAGAACCAGGACCAGGAACAGAACCAGGACCACGATCAGAACCAGGAACAGAACCAGGACCAAGATCAGAACCAGGAACAGAACCAGGACCAGGAACAGAACCAGGACCAGAACCAGGAACAGAACCAGAACCAGGACCAGGACCAGGACCAGGAACAGAACCAGGAACAGAACCAGGTCCACGATCAGAACCAGGAACAGAACCAGGAACAGAACCAGAACCAGGACCAGAACCAGGAACAGAACCAGGACCAGGACCAGGAACAGAACCAGGAACAGAACCAGGCCCAGGAACAGAACCAGAACAGAACCAGAACCAGGACAGGACAGAACCAGGAACAGGAACAGGACCACGATCAGAACCAGGAACAGAACCAGTCCAGGAACAGAACCAGAACCAGGACCAGAACCAGAACCAGGAACAGAACCAGAACCAGGACCAGAACCAGAACAGAACCAGAACCAGGACCAGAACCAGGAACAGAACCAGGAACAGAACCAGAACCAGGACCAGGAACAGAACCAGAACCAGGACCAGGAACAGAACCAGGAACAGAACCAGAACCAGGACCAGGAACAGAACCAGAACCAGGACCAGGAACAGAACCAGGTACAGAACCAGAACCAGAACCAGAACCAGGAACAGAACCAGAACCAGGACCAGGACCAGGAACAGAACCAGGAACAGAACCAGAACCAGAAGAACAGAACCAGCCAGAACAGAACCAGCACCAGAACCAGGCCCAGGAACAGAACCAGACCAGGAACAGAACCAGACCAGGACCAGAACCAGGAACAGAACAAGGACCAGGAACAGAACCAGGACCACGATCAGAACCAGGAGCAGGACCAGGACCAGAACCAGAACCAAGACCAGGAACAGAACCAGGACCAGGAACAGAACCAGGACCACGATCAGAACCAGGAACAGAACCAGGACCACGATCAGAACCAGGAACAGAACCAGGAACAGAACCAGGACCAAGATCAGAACCAGGAACAGAACCAGGACCAGGACAAACCAGAACAGAACAGGACCAGGACCAGAACCAGGACAGACCAGAACAGAACCAGAACCAGACCAGACAGACCCAGAACAGAACCAGGAACAGAACCAGGTCACGATCAGAACCAGGAACAGAACCAGTAACAGAACCAGAATCAGTAACAGAACCAGTATCAGAACCAGTGACAGAATCAGAACAGAACCAGTAACAGAACCAGAACCAGTAACAGAACCAGAACCTGACCAGAACCAGACCAGAACCAGTAACAGAACCAGAACCAGTAACAGAACCAGAACCTGAACAGAACCAGTAACAGAACCAGTAACAGAACCTGAACCTGAACAGAACCAGTACCAGAACCTGAACAGAACCAGACCAGAACCAGACCAGAACCAGAACCAGACCAGAACCTGAACAGAACCAGTACCAGAACCAGACCAGAACCAGAACCAGACCAGAACCAGAAACAGACCAGAACCAGAATCAGTAACAGAACCAGGAACAGAACCAGGCCAGGAACAGAACCAGGAACAGAACCAGAACCAGGACCAGGAACAGAACCAGGACCAGGAACAGGACCACGATCAGAACCAGGAACAGAACCAGGTCCAGGAACAGAACCAGGACCAGGAACAGAACCAGAACCAGAACCAGAACCAGGCCCAGGAACAGAACCAGGAACAGAACCAGAACCAGGCCCAGGAACAGAACCAGGACCAGGAACAGAACCAGGACCAGGACCAGAACCAGGAACAGAACAAGGACCAGGAACAGAACCAGGACCACGATCAGAACCAGGAGCAGGACCAGGACCAGAACCAGAACCAGGACCAGGAACAGAACCAGGACCAGGAACAGAACCAGGACCACGATCAGAACCAGGAACAGGACCAGAACCAGGACCAATACTGAGACCAATAAACATCTCTGAACTCTGTAGAACCAGATCAGGGATCCAAAAAGCTCTCCACTCCTGGTTCTGATTGGTTCTGATCCGGTGATGATTGGCTCCAAGCAGAATCCAGTCCTCCTTTAGGACAGGATGTGGAACACCTTCAGAACCGGGTCACACGCCTGGTTCTGCTCCAGAATTCTGGTACCACAGAACCAGCCATGTACTGTGCATGGTTCTGGATCGGGCTTTTCCCAGAAACTGAACCTGGACTTCTAGTTTTCTGTCTGGTCCGGGTCCATTTGGAACCCACCAGTCTGGATCTCATTGGTACCAACTGATCCGGGTCTGTTTGGTACCAGCCGGTCCGTCTGATGGAGGTTGGAGTTTTGGAGTCACCAGGAACCGACAGCTGGTTCCGGACCGGACCTCTGGACTGATGACTTTGCTGATTACTTTGTGTTTGACGAGCCGATACCGGATCAGAACCGACCACAGGAAAACTGTCTGGTTCTCCAGCTCTGCCATGGAGCTTTAACAGAACCGGCTCAAAGGTTCTGACTGCACTGCCTCATTCCTGGTTCTGACTCTGGATCTTCTCAGGAGCCGGGTTCGGTTTAGCACCGCCCACTGCTTACGTCACTATTGACCAGTCCTTCTGTTGCCATAGAAACCTGAACTACAATGTAATATATAAATATATTAATCAGCAGCTGTGTATATGTAACTGGACCGGTTCTGGTTCGGGTCGTTCTCATCTCTGATGTTCTGATAAAACAACCTCCACTGCGCATGCCTGGTCTAGGAGGTCCAGACTTCCGGGTGTCTCAGTGATCAGCTATGAGCCTAAAACTCCCATTAAATAAGCCAAACCGAACCGAACCGAACCTGTCCTGCTCCGAATCTGCCCAAGGCTGTCGGTGGTTCCGTTTATCTGAACTACCCAGGCGGGGCTCCGTTCATTAAGCTGTTCCTACCAGAACCGTGTAGAACCATCCAGAACCATGTAGAAGCAGCCCCTGGAGCAGCTGACCCCCCCTCAGCTCCTCCAGGTGACCGGCTCCCAGCGCCTCATCCCCCGCTGACGTGTCCTCTCTTACCGCGGTCTGTGTGACGCTCTGTCCGCCTCCAGAGGCTCCTCGGCCGGTCACAGAGCTCTAAGCCCCGCGCTGAGCGGATGTTCCACCGTGTTTCCCGATACGGTCAGCGGTTCTCCCCGGAGGACATCAGCGGAGCAGCATCCCGGTTCTCCAGAACCGAACCGGACCAAAACAACACGGCTTCTTCTGCTGAGCTCTACGGCAGGGTGGAACACTTCTGTGCTCATTACTGCCTCCTGGAGGTGGAAGGTGTTCACACCAGCTGCTACAGAACATAACATTTACTCTGTGGTACTTTTTGGTCCCTGAACGTGTTTAAAATTAATAATATTTGTTTCTAGTGAAGGGGTGATCCTCCTTAATGCGTTCTGGTTCTGGACTTTGTGATCTACAGTCCACCCAGACCACAGATCCTGCACTGTTTGTCCTTAAAGCTAAATTAACTCTACATGTTCAATCATAATCTTTTAACATTTAATCTAACAACAAAACCTGTTATGAGCTGCTATCATTTATAAAAAATATATTCTTATTTAGGAAACTAATATTTGCATTAAATGACCACAGAGCCGGCCCAAGGCTAAGCGAACTAAGCAGTTCCTTAGGGCCCCCCAAACCCATCCGGGGCCCCGCGTATATGCTGAAATAGAAAATTTGATTATTACTGAATTTCTTTTTGTTTTGTTTCGGTGTAGATTATAAAAAAAAAAATTCAAATGTTTATATTTTTTTGTAGTAGCTAGGCAAGTTTTTTGTAACTAATTATTTTATTAATTGTCGTTTTAGTCTTTGTAATTTAGTGTTGTCTATTATAATATGAATAAATTAAAATAAAATTAAAGGAATAAAAATCAAAGGTTATATTTTTAGGGATGGTCGATATTGGCTTTTCTACCGATATCCGGAATACCGATATGGCCTACCTCGTAATTTCCGATACTATATAAAGCGATAACGATATGTGGGGATCCTCCCTCATAAAAAACAAAAACTACTAAACCCTTTTTAGGTAACTACAATGAAATATCTTGTATCATGCATACTTGAGCTTTAAAAATTTATAAAATGTAATAAGTACTAGAATTTTAGTTAGGCAATTGAAAAAGGTGCCATTTTTATTTAGTCTTCAAAAGTAGCTGGAACATTTTCTCACACACTAATACTGACAAAGGCCCACCACTCAGGACAAATTTCTACTTTTAGAAAATGTAAACAAGGTTATATCTTTATAGCTGTGAGCTAAAGTGGAAACAACTGAAACAAGAATAAAAAATAAAAAAACAGCAAACATTTGAGCAGGGCCAATAATTAACCTACCTTTTGATATATTGAAAGTTGTCTCAAACAATAATAATATCACAAAAACTAAACCTCAAATCTGTCATATTTTTACATTATGAGAGAGAAAAGAAGTAGCTGAAGAGTTTGATATATAATATGTGTTTGGTGTGAAAAACTCATCTTATTAAAAAAATAAAAACCGATACCGATAATTTCCGATATTACATTTTAATGCCAATATCGGCCGATAATGACTTTAGGCCGATAATATCGGACATCCCTACTTTTTAATATACATTGTTTAATTCTTTTGTTAATATTCCAATCTGATTGCTTTAGTTTTACCTTTCTATTTTGTTTGAGCTTCAGATTGTCTCATATAATATTAACAATTTCTTCTGATTAATTTTTAGGATCAGCCATATAAACTCCGCCTCCTTTCCCAGATTAGAACAAATCCTGATAGAAACATTGTTATTGTGAGTAGTGGTTTTAACAGAAAGGGGGCGCCACTGAGTCAACATCTACCTAAGACCCTATAAGACTTTGGGCCGGCCCTGAATAACCAGAGGTTGGTAGAGGTGTTACTATTACTTTTACTTAAGTAATAGTAGCAGAACTTCAATGTATTTTTACTCAGGTAAAAGTAAAAAAAGTATTTGGTATTAGTCGTTATGAGTACTGAGAAACATCTGACCTAATATTTCAAAAATTATGTCATCATACAGACAACAATATAAGGTTATGGGCAAATATGATATTTTAAGGACTATCTTAAAAACATGTAGAAATAAATAATACAATTACATAAAAACACATTTAAGTAGAAAAAACACTTACAGTACTACTAATTTAAGTAAATATATCTTAGCACAAGTAAAAAAAAAGTACTTGTGGTGACAGTTAATGGTGTTTACTGTAGATTCACATGAGCTCCAACAGCAACAAGCTCAACATACAGAAGATTATATTAAAAAAAACAAAGCATGTAGTAACTGGAGGTCTGCTTTAATAAACTGTGGGTGTGTGGCTGGTACATTTTTGGTTCAAATATGGTTTGTTCTTCATTTAGTGAATTTTCTCACATAAAGTATCCAGATATTTCACTCAAATAAGAGCATGGGCGTAGCAGCAAATTCTGGGCCCTGTACACCCTCAACCCCCAACGTCACCTGCACTGTTTTTCTTTTCAACTCTAGATCCATATGAAATAAATTTAATTATGTTAGAAATGCTTTATTTCAAAAGTTCCACTTTTTCCATTTAGATTTTTCTGAATTCTATTTTTTTTATTCTAACCAGATTTATTAAACCAAAAAAGTGTGTAATTATGGTGACTGAAAACTATTTAGCAAATAAATAACCAGATAGATCCACCTTATTTTTAGGATTTATTACATTTATTTAGGGCTGCACGGTGGCGCCGTGGTTATCACTGTTGCCTTGCAGCAAGAAGGTTGTGGGTTCGTATCCCAGCCCAGGGTCTTTCTGCATGGAGTTTGCATGTTCTCCCCGTGCATGCGTGGGTTCCCTCCGGGTACTCTGGCTTCCTCCCACATTCCAAAAACATGACTGTCAGGTTAATTGATCACTGTAAATTGTCCTTAGGTGTGACTGTGTGCATGGTTGTTTGTCCTGCCCTGTGATGGACTGGCGACCTGTCCAGGGTGTATCCTGCCTCTTGCCCGTTGACAGCTGGAGATAGGCACCAGCACCCCCGTGACCCATTAAGGATTAAGCAGTTAAGAAAATGGATGGATGGATACATTTATTTACTCAGCCACACAGGTTTGGACCAACTTGGAGTCCTTCAGGAGTAGGGATGGGTATCGTTTAGGTTTTATCCGATACTGGTACCCAAACGGTGCCGGTGCTTAAACTGTGCTTGAAATGGTGCCTAAAGAACGTAAAACATACCAACTTTGTCCAAATACCCTCCTATTTTGTTTTTTATTTTAAGTGCGTCTGTCAAACAATAAAACATGTTGATCAAATTAATCACAGGGTAGCTGTGAATGAATCACATAGTTAAATATGACCAAGAAAATACAATTTTCTGTGTAAATAAAGGGACAAATCTAGATGCAGTTGCTCTTTTTAGAAATAAAATATAGGAGAAATCAATTAAGTTTTTGTTTTGAACTCCACAGTCACATTCACAATGTATGTGTGGTCCCACATGAAAAATAATAACAAATACAGGTAGAACTAAGCAAAATATATGAATAAATTTAACATTGGGGTATCAGTAGTCTGTGTTAAATATCACATAAATCAAATGTAATATAGACTCAGTAATAATCTAATATCATAATTTATAATTTTCCAAAAGTAAACAGCAGATTCTCCAGTTCATCACAACAGGAAATAAACGCTCTTATTGTGAAGATGTAAACTGCTATCTCATGTAATCTCATTACTAATGAGTACTACCAATGTAGTCAGATTACATGAGTAACAAGATTACAAGAATAATCAGATTTGATTGGTAATCAGATTACATCAGTAACAAGATTACACAAGTAATCAGATTACATTGGTAACTCATATCAAATCAAATCAAACTTTTTTTATAAAGCGCTTTTCAAACATGGTTTCTCAAAGTGCTTTACAGATTTAAAATGACCCCACAAACCCCCATTCCATCCATCCATCCATCTTCTTAACCGCTTATCCAATTCAGGGTCACGGGGCAGCTGGAGCCTATCCCAGCAATTATCAGGCGTTAGGCAGGGTACACCCTGAACAGGACGCCAGTCTGTTGCAGGGCCAACACAGAGAGACAGACAACCATTCACACTCACATTCATTCCTACGGACAATTTAGAATGATCAATTCACCTATCATGCATGTTTTTGGACTGTGGGAGGAAGCCGGAGTACCCGGAGAGAACCCACGCATGCACGGGGAGAACATGCAAACTCCATGCAGAAAGGCCCTGGGCCGGGATACGAACCCACGACCTTCTTGCTGCAAGGCAACAGCGCTAACCACTGCGCCACCGTGCAGCCCCAAACCCCCATTCAAAAACCAAAAATAAAATCATCATCACAACTACACCCCCCTCCCAACCCATCAGCCACACACACACACACACTTAAAAGCGTTAAAAATAATAAAATAAAATGAATAAATAATTAAAAAATCAGTGGTCTGAGCACAGCTGAGCCAGGAAATGCCATCATGGATCCATCTGCATCGGCAGGAGCCGATCAACAGCAGCAGCCAAGGCTCCGACCCAGGGCGCCCAGAGGAGGGAGGGCTGGTACCCCCACCTCCGCCCAGGCACCCACAGCCGACCGCTGCCCCCGAGGCAGGGGGCCCCATAGAGGAAACAGTGGGACGAAAGATTAAATTAAGTTAAAATATAAAGTTTATAAAACATAAAGTATATAAAGTGTAAAACAATGAGTATAAAACAATAATATATAATCAAGATAAAATGCTAAGCAGATTAATTAATAAACAATTAAAAGCTAAACTAAAAAGTAGATTGGGTAAAAAATCTAATTTAAACAGATATTAATAAATAATAATCAGTTAAAAGCTAAAAAGGTGAATCTTAAAAACATGAACGTTCTCTGCGGCCCTGAGATCCTCTATCAGCCTGTTCCAGAGATGAGGGACATAATAATGGAAAGACGCCTCACCATGAGTCTTTGGGGATGATAAGGAGACGAGAGGAACGCAGAGACCGCGAGGTTTCATACGGTAAAAGCATTTCTGAGAGATAAGAAGGCCCAAGACCATTAAGACACTTAAAAACCATTAAAAGAACCTTAAAATGGATCCTATACTCTAATTACATTTGTAATCTCATTACTCGGCCCAATATTTACCCTGATCTGGCAGCAGTCTGTTTTTGCTTTAGCTTAGCATAAACCACTGTAAGTGAATGGGAACTACTAGCATGCACATTTTAATTTAGGAGTGGAATATGAGATCAAAACAACTCAGAGGGGCAAACTCTTTTTTTTTATAGTAGCAAGAGAAACTCTGAGGGATTGGATTTTTTTTAAGCAAACAGCTAAAATAAATTAGATATCTTAGACACATAGTAATAAGGTACACATTATTTTTAATTATATATAAAAATAATACATATTTATTTGGATACATTTTATTTGGATACAGATAAACTCACTCAACAAAATTTTTTTAATTAAATGTCATTGGGAAAAACACCATGAAATTGAAACTTACTAACTTTTTTTAAATAAACATTAATAGAAATAAATTAAACAGGCAAAAATTATACGTATTAGGAAAAAATGTGCCATTGAATTGTCGAAAATGAAAACTATTTCAAATTTTCAGTGGATCTAAAACAACTTCTGCAGCAAATAAAATTCAATTCATTAAAAAAAATACAGAACAAAACAGAACCAGAACAAAACCAAAACAAAACCAGAACAGAACCAGAACAAAACCAAAACAAAACCAGAACAGAACCAGAACAGAACCAGAACAAAACCAGAACAAAACCAGGTCAGAACAAGGTCAGAACCAGGAACAGAACCAGAACAGAACCAGAACAGAACCAGAACAAAACCAGGTCAGAACCAGAAAAGAACCAGGTCAGAACCAGAACAAAACCAGAACAAAACCAGAACAAAACCAGAACAGAACCAGAACAAGAACCAGAACAAAACCAGAACAAAACCAGAACAGAACCAGAAGAAAACCAGAACAGAACCAGGTCAGAACCAGAACAGAACCAAAACAGAACCAGGTCAGAACCAGAACAAAACCAGAACAAAACCAGAACAGAACCAGAACAGAACCAGAACAGAACAAGAACAGAACCAGAACAGAACCAGGTCAGAACCAGAACAGAACCAGAACAGAACAAGAACAGAACCAGAACAGAACCAGAACAAAACCAGAACAAAACCAAACCAAACCAGAACAGAACCAGAACAGAACCAAAACAGAACCAGAACAAAACCAGAACAGAACCAGAACAAAACCAGAACAAAACCAGAACAGAACCAGAACAGAACCAGAACAAAACCAGGTCAGAACCAGAACAGAACCAAAACAGAACCAGGTCAGAACCAGAACAAAACCAGAACAAAACCAGAACAGAACCAGAACAAAACCAGAACAAAACCAGGTCAGAACCAGAACAAAACCAGAACAAAACCAGAACAAAACCAGGTCAGAACCAGAAAAAAACCAGAACAAAACCAGAACAGAACCAGAACAAAACCAGAACAAAACCAGAACAGAACCAGAAGAAAACCAGAACAGAACCAGGTCAGAACCAGAACAGAACCAAAACAGAACCAGGTCAGAACCAGAACAAAACCAGAACAAAACCAGAACAGAACCAGAACAGAACCAGAACAGAACAAGAACAGAACCAGAACAGAACCAGGTCAGAACCAGAACAGAACCAGAACAGAACAAGAACAGAACCAGAACAGAACCAGAACAAAACCAGAACAAAACCAAACCAAACCAGAACAGAACCAGAACAGAACCAAAACAGAACCAGAACAAAACCAGAACAGAACCAGAACAAAACCAGAACAAAACCAGAACAGAACCAGAACAAAACCAGGTCAGAACCAGAACAGAACCAGAACAGAACCAGAACAAAACCAGGTCAGAACCAGGTCAGAACCAGAACAGAACCAGAACAGAACCATAACAGAACCAGAACAAAACCAGAACAGAACCAGAACAGAACCAGAACAAAACCAGGTCAGAACCAGGTCAGAACCAGAACAGAACCAGAACAGAACCAGAACAAAACCAGAACAGAACCAGAACAGAACCAGAACAAAACCATGTCAGAACCAGGTCAGAACCAGGTCAGAACCAGAACAGAACCAGAAAAGAACCAGAACAGAACCAGAACAAAACCAGAACAAAACCAGGTCAGAACCAGGTCAGAACCAGAACAGAACCAGAACAAAACCAGGTCAGAACCAGGTCAGAACCAGAACAAAACCAGAACAAAACCAGAACAGAACCAGAACAGAACCAGAACAAAATCAGGTCAGAACCAGGTCAGAACCAGGTCAGAACCAGAACAGAACCAGGTCAGAACCAGAACAGAACCAGAACAGAACCAGAACAGAACCAGGTCAGAACCAGAACAAAACCAGGTCAGAACCAGAACAGAACCAGAACAAAACCAGAACAGAACCAGAACAGAACCAGGTCAGAACCAGGTCAGAACCAGAACAGAACCAGAACAGAACCAGGTCAGAACCAGGTCAGAACCAGAACAGAACCAGGTCAGAACCAGAACAGAACCAGAACAGAACCAGAACAAAACCAGGTCAGAACCAGGTCAGAACCAGAACAGAACCAGAACAGAACCAGGTCAGAACCAGGTCAGAACCAGAACAGAACCAGGTCAGAACCAGAACAGAACCAGAACAGAACCAGGTCAGAACCAGGTCAGAACCAGAACAGAACCAGAACAGAACCAGGTCAGAACCAGGTCAGAACCAGAACAGAACCAGAAAAGAACCAGAACAGAACCAGAACAAAACCAGAACAAAACCAGGTCAGAACCAGAACAGAACCAGAAAAGAACCAGAACAGAACCAGAACAAAACCAGAACAAAACCAGAACAGAAACAGAACAGAACCAGAACAGAACCAGAACAGAACCAGGTCAGAACCAGAACAAAACCAGAACAGAACCAGAACAGAACCAGAACAAAACCAGGTCAGAACCAGAAAAGAACCAGAACAGAACCAGAACAAAACCAGAACAGAACCAGAACAAAACCAGAACAGAAACAGAACAGAAACAGAACAGAACCAGAACAGAACCAGAACAGAACCAGAACAGAACCAGAACAGAACCAGAACAGAACCACCCTTCTTCATCAGGTTACTGAGCCATTTTAAGTCCCTGGTTCTGATGCTGCTAACCCAACAGATGATCTCCACCACAGACTGTAGAAGATCTGCTGCATCTTGCTGAAAACCTTAAAGAACCTCTCAGCTTCCTCTAAAGTCCATTCTGCTCTGTTCCTTTTTGTAGACGCTTCACTGTTGATTCTCCATCCAGTCTGTTGTCCAGGTGAACTCTGAGGTATCTGTACTCCTCAAACACTTCCTCTTCTTTTAATTCTCCCTGTTTCTTCTGAAATCTACAACCATCTCTTTTGTTTTGTTCCCATTCCAGGTAAGATGATTGTTTCCACACCACGCCACAAAGCGCTCCACCAGCTCTCTGTATTCAGCTTCTTCTCCATCTCTGATACACCCAACAATTGCTGCAGAATCCCTCAGAGCTGCTCTGCACAGATCTTCAGGACTCTGGGGCTGACACCATCTGGACCTGCAGCCTGGTTCTGGTTCAGTTTCTCCAACTGCCTCTTCACCTGATTTCTAGAGACAGACAGGTGGGAAAGTGAGATAAAGGGGGAAGCAGCAGCTCCTGACTTGGTTGAAGACAAAGTTGTGGAAGTAGAAGATTTAATGACTGAGGTGTGACAGGACAGGTGTGAGACAGAGGAGAGTGGGATGTCTCTCTTTGGCTGGAAACAGGAGAGCAGGATGCTGATCTCTTTCCTGAACTGAACCTATTGAAGAATCTGTTCAGTTCATTAGCTTTATCCAGACTTCCATCTAACCACTCCTTCCTGTGCTTAAACACTGTCATCTTTTTCATTCCACACCAGACATCTCTGATATTGCTCCTCTGTAGTTTGTTCTCCAACTTCTTCCTCTGATCTTGACTTTTAACCGCTTTCTGTATACTCCTTAATAACTCCATATCTCCCTCCCTGAAGACTCTTTTTTTCCTGCTCAGAAGTTCCTTCAGCTCACTGATGATCCATGGTTTGTTATTAGGGAAGCATCTCTCTGTTCTGGAGGGGATGATGTTGTCCACACAGAAGTTTATGTAGTCAGTCACACTCTCAGTCATGGCATTATGTACTGATGTTTGCATTGTAGCTGAAATGTGATTATTTTATTTCTGAGCTCAAATCCCTTTAATCTCAGTGATTCTTTTTGAAATGTTTGAAGGTCAGAAACAGGAAAAATGATCTGAAGCAACCCCTCTACCTCTCCATAGATGTTGACATCAGCACCATTTGCCTCTTGGTTCTGCTGAAGCTCGGCTTCTGGTGCTGGAATACGTGCCTTCAGTCACATTGATGAGGAAGGAGAGTTTTTGTGAGCAGATGGTTCTGTGGACAGGATCCAACTTGTATCAGAGGCTGTAAGCCTGCTCTCTCCCCTCCTGAACCTCATCAGGCTGTTGGTTTTACACCTGAACAAATATTTAGCAGTTAAATCGGGTCTGGTGCTACCTGTGGGTCAGAGGAGGGGCCTTTAAAATGTTCTGATCCGGCGTTCCTACAGGGCGTACTGTCCTGCTGTGAGCAGCGGTGGACACAGTCGGTCAATAAGGTCTGCAGGAACAGGAGGCATGAAGCTGGTGATTCTCAGATGTTTCTGCACACAACGAGGCTCCCAGCATGCACCTCATCTCAGTCTGAGCTGTGAAGATCATCTTAGCTTCGTTTCTTCTTTAAAAACTGGAAGCTGACAAGTTTAGCTGCTAGTTTTAAACGTTTTAAACAAGAAAGCTACTGATTTAAAGATATCAGTGTATTAGTTAGTTTATATCATTTATCAACTCTGTTTGAGATCAGATAATCGAAAAAAATAATCAGTTTAATTCCTTCCACCATAAATCAGAGTCCTGAGAATTTCACCAGGAAAGGTTCTGTCTGAGGCCCATTTGGTACCAGTTCAGCCTGTAAATCTGGAACACTCAGAAAGCCTGCTACAGTGTTTGGTTCTGACTGTATCTAAAGGACAGAGTCCATCAGGTTCTGGTCTGGAGACAGTTGAACCTAAAATGGGTCAGCTGTGTTTGAGCCCCGTCTCATATCTGCTGCTCGACCTCGGCACAGGACAACAAACCGCTGTAAAGCAAACAAGTTCTGGTGGTTCTGGACAAAGATCCAGAACCAGAGGAGAGGAAGATTTTTTGGTGGTCACATCAGGACAGTTGAGATGTTAAAACCATAAATCGCTTCTCTGCAATGGAACTGAGCTGAGAAATAAGAACATGAAGGATGACAATCCAACATGGATGCTGATAAAAGTGAATTAATCTGCTGGAACAAGTTCAGACGGTTCTGAAGGAAAAGCAGAAAGGCAGGAGAACCCGCTTAGAACCCTTTATCGGCCTGATAACGCTGTAAATGTGGCGACTGGAGACGTGTCTCCTGGTTCTTGTCTACAGACGGTTCTGATTGTTCAGTCCTACGGTTCCGTCTTCGAGGCTAAACGCTGCCTGGTTCTTACAGGCTGTCATGGCGCTAGACGTGGTGGAAGTACCTTCAGATGTTTGTGAGACGCTTTCATCCAGCCTGGTTCAGGCTGAAGGACCGAGGAGGTTCTCTGAGGAACTCCACCAGGTAGAACCAGGCAGCTGGTACCAGAACCTCCTGGACCAGCTGTAGAGGTGAATGCTGGGAAACCTGCTGGATCAGCTGAGAGGCCCCAGCTCTGTAGATCATTAATGATCCGTTTAAAGTACAACAAGCACTGTTTGTTTGTCCCGTCAGCAGAAAAAAAAATCTTAAAATAGCTCCAGATATTTACAGATCTTTGCAAAAAAAATAAAAAATAAAAACAGCTGAGGCTCAGAGTGTCCCTGAACATGTTCTGTCCCACTGAACCAGCAGATCCAGATGGACAACAACCATCGCACCTTCAGCTTTTCCACATTCAGGGACAATAAAACCAAAAACTTCAGTAGGTTTATTGAATTTTTATGATTATCATTTTTATTCTGATACACTGAAGCAATATTCTGTCCTGAGAGGCCCTCTAATCAGAGTCCAGATGTTCTGGTTCTGACCTCAGAGGTTTTCCAGATAACAGAGATCATCAAGCATCATGATTGAGACAGACTCTTGCTGGACCTGAAGCCAGAGGCGGTTCTACAGAGTTCTGACTCAGAAGGACTGATTAGGAATCATTTAGGAATCCCTTCCCTCCCGGTCCTGGACCGCTTTGTTTTGGTCGGTCCATAAAGTCCCAGTAGAGTCTGCAGAGGTTTGTTACTGTAGCAGAACCAGCCGATGAGACATCAGTAAATAGTCTGTTTTATCCCCAGATGTTGTTCCTTGTTTTGACCAACATCTTGATGTCCGTCCCAGAACCTTCAGACCAACCTGTGGCTCCACCCTGGCTGCTGGGTGGTGTTGGCTTCTATGTCAGTTCTGGACCGTGAACTTTAACCTGCTGCTGTTTATACACTGTGGGCAGGACGCTGACTCTGGTGGATCAGGAGGAGCAGCAGCCGGTCAGAAGGTTGCCTCAATCATCAGGCGTGTCCACCTCCTGAAATGGCTCCCAGCTGCTGCCTGGACTCTGCTTCATCAGCCGACTGTAAGTCCAGGGTGGGCCCGTGCCGATGGCCCCAGGGGGACACCAAGAGAGGGCCAGGGTTACCACCACAGCAGCCTCCAACCAGCTTCTTCAACAGATAACATGTTTTAGTTCCTGATTAATTCACTGTCATACAAGCAAAACCATTCACAATCATAAAAAAACCTTCAATAGCTTAGTCTGCTGTCTGCTGAAGGGGGGGGGGGCAGCGTCTCCTGATGCGTCCCGCTCAGTCGCCTCATTCTCTTTACCATTATGGGTTTAATTAATACACCCAGTGCAGTTACTGTATTAGTATTAACAAAATTCCATTTTACTCTGAGGACAAACTGCTTCAGAGAATGGGAGCTTTGGAAATGAAACTCCAGACAATGGATCCTCTAGGAAAAAAACATAAATCGCCTTGAGCTACACATGGAGGTAAAGAGTGGATATATAATAATGAGACAACTCTAACAATGAGACGCAGGGAGGAAGAATCTGGCAGCACGGTGACGTGGTCCAAAAGTCTCCCACAGAACCCTGAAAGGAGCGTGCTGTCGGATTATGGAGAGGACTCAGGCGCAGATGTTATTAAACAATCTGAGATTCTGAAGAGAGATTTCTCTGAACTTCTACAGACACTTTATGGGTTTATATAAATATTTTTGCCTCTTTTCCACTAGGACCAGTACAGTCTGGAACGGTTATATTCGGAAACATTCTGGTGTGTTCCCATTACCTGCGTCCAACCCTCTTGTTTTGAACTCCTTTTGCCTTGGTCCGAAGCGTGCCGAAGCGACCCAACACGCCCACGTACTGATTGCTTCGGTAATGTGATATCCCTCTCACTCCTACCTAGCAGTGGTAGCTGCTGATTGGTCTGCTGTTGTTTGTTTGAAGTGATGTCTAATTGTGACAGTAAAGTCACCAAAATCAGAAATGTTTTTCATAACATTTTTAACCCTTCGTAGTCCCTCAAATAAATGCTACACTTGGGATCCTCGGCACAAAAAAATGTCCAAGAGAAAAAAGGTGCAAATAAAGTCATATAATATTTAATTACTCTCAATTTCTTTTGCACAAATGCCATCCTTAGCCTCAGTCCTCTGGAAACATAAAAAATGCCTGTTTTTGAGATGAAAGCCATTTAATACCAGGTTTTATTTGAAAATCTGCACTCTAAAAAACCCCCAAAAAACAGGAAAATGACATATAAAATTGTCTATTAGGATATTGCTCTTCTTAAAATGACCGATTTTTTTGATGCAGACTGTAGAAACAACATTCACAAAAATTATGAAACCAAGCATGGACACCAGTGTATGACATCTCTAAAAAACGCTCAAACCATATTTTTTATAAATACATATTGCATTATGAATTCAGGGCCCATAGGATCCCAAAAATGTGAATTATTTAAATTCATCTTTATTCAATGCCCCAGCATTTATAAAGAAATCCATTATTCAGGTGAAAAAAAGTCAAAACTACAATTTTAGTTTATGATGGCCGCAGAAACACTGGTGTGTAATTTTTTTTTTTTTTTAATGGGGATATTAAGGTCTGTTAGAAAAATGTCGTTTGAATGGGAGTCAATGGCACAAAAAAATGTCCGAGGGACCTTTATGTTACTGTAATGAATGTACAATGTTTTAAATCTAGTATGAGAAAAAAATATATATTTCTGTCAAACTCCTCCAAAAATGCACATCTTTGGAAAAAATTGTAAGAATTGCATTAGCACAACAGTTATTCTAAAAATGACACCCGCCTGCGCAAAAAAATGCCCCGGGGACTATTAAGGGTTAATACTCAAAGTCTCAGAGAACGTTTTCTTTTTCTTTGCTTTAAGTAGCTCCATATTTATAAAACGTAGTGCTTTATAAAGTGTTTTATAGCATTTAGGGAGGGTTGTGGTTCTAGATAAAGAAGCGGAAAGGTGACGGGGAGAATCTACATTGATACCGGCTGAAGCTTTGGCATCTGGGACATATACTATATCTTTAATATATATATGCTTCTAATTTGTGAAATAATTAGACAGCATGGTTTAAATTTCCACAGTTATGCAGAGGGTACACAACTATGGATGCAACGATACCACTTTTTTCAAATCGATACGATACCAATACTTAGATTTTTTCAGGAATTGACAATACTGAATACTAATATTGATACTTCTACCACATAAAAATGATTTAATTTGGAAACAGGTTTTATTTTCTTCTCTGCTTGTTACAACAAATAATGGTGAATTAGATAAGAAGAAGATATTAATAAAAAATGATGACAAAACAAAAATATCAAGTGAAAAAAAGAGTTTACACATTTGAAGTATTGATGCATATGATATTGATATCAGTTAACTCCAACCGATACTGATACAGTACATAAGCACGTTGTCGGCCCCAATACCAGTATCGTATTTGTGAATCCCGATACACAACTATATTTATCCATAAATCCTGATGAAGTCAATCGATTACAAGCATGTCTGCAAGACATAAAAACCTGGATGACTCTGAACTTTTAAATTCAGACAGACAGAAGTTGTTGTCTTTGGACCAGAACCTTTAAAAAGGAAACTGTTAAATCAATCACTTCATTTGGATGGGATTAATTTGGCCTCTGGTAATAATGTAAAGAATCTTGGTGTAATCTTTGACCAAGACATGACATTTAAATCCCATATTAAACAGGTTTCTAAGATTTCTTTCTTTCACCTCCAGAATATTGCTAAAATTAGAAACATTCTGACCAGGAGTGATGCAGAGAAACTAGTCCATGCATTTGTTACTTCAAGGCTGGACTACTGTAATTCCTTATTATCAGGAAGTCCACAAAATGCAATTAAAAGCCTTCAGTTGATCCAAAATGCTGCAGCAAGAGTTCTGATGAATATTAAAAAGAGAGATCACATTTCTCCTGTTTTGGCTTCTCTCCATTGGCTCCCTGTTAAATCCAGAATATAGTTTAAGATCCTCCTCCTTACGTATAAAGCCCTTAATAATCAGCTCCATCGTACATCAGAGATCTGATTGTTCCATATGTTCCTAACAGAGAACTTTGTTCTCAGAATGCAGGTCTACTGGTAGTTCCTAGGATTTCTAAAAGTAGAATAGGAGGCAGATCTTTTAGTTATCAGGCTCCTCTCCTGTAGAACCAGCTCCCAGTTTTAGTCCATGAGGCAGATACTCTGTCTGTTTTTAAGACTAGGCTTAAAACCTTCCTTTCTGATAAAGCTTATAGTTAGAATGGTTTAGGTTATCCTGAGTTATTTTTGTAGTTATGCTGCCATAGGTTTAGACTGTTGGAGGACAGACTTACCACTTTTCTCCTCTCTGCTACTTTTCTCTCCTACTACTCTCCAGATGTATTTTTGCTGTTGTTTTGCCTGTTAACCTTTTTTTTCTCTCCATATAAGCTCCACATGGTCTGGTACCCTGCTCAGCTACAACGCCCCCTGCTGGATGGGGAACATCGATTTAGATGATTCTCCCAGTGACCAAACATCCTCCATGCCCTGTTATCAACTTTTTACTTTGTTTAACATAAAAAATAATCTTCCATCAGTTCTTTTATTCTTTCTGTGTCTCTTCTCTATCTTCTCAGACCTCCAGACAGTCGTGGCAGATGACCGCTTGTACTGATCCGGGTTCTGGTTCTGCTGGAGGTTTCTTCCTGTTAAAGGGGAGTTTTTCCTCTCCACTGTCGCTACATGCTTGCTCAGTATGAGGGATTGCTGAGGAATTGCTGTGGTTGGAGTCTGCATGATCCGGGTACAACCTCACATCAATGACTCAGCACAATCTGCTGGGATTCCTTACATAGAAAACTTTTAACTTATTGGAATGTTTGTATTGAAACGACGTTTGTTGTAAAGTGCCTTGAGATGATACTTGTTGTGAATCGGAGTTATATAAATAAAATGAATTGAAAACGAATTGTGAGAAGCGCAGATTCCTTGGTAGCGTCCCACACTGCTACCTGCTGTAATCACCATGGTAACATCAGCCAGCTGGACTCACCTGAACCCCATGGAGAATCTAAGGCATCCAGAGGAAGACAAGCGACATCAGAACCAACAGTCCAGATTTGAAGGTCTCTATCCACGCATCCAGAACAACCCAGCAGAACCACTATCAGACCTCCTCTGTGCCATGCTGCATTAATGCAGGAATCCATGCAAAAGGAGTCCAGACCAGAACGGAGAGCTGACGCTGAACAGAACCTGGAGATTAGGTTTATATTAAATTATAAATAACATAATTCAGCCTGTATATGGAATGGACCTGAGGTTGTGGTTTCCCATCTTCCTTGTGTTTATATTATTCTATCAAACTTTTTCCATCCACCCAACTTTCCATTAACATGATGGGATACAGAAATCATCGAGCAGCTGGTCATCCACATGATTTTTGGTGGATTTCTTTCTTTTATTATTTGGGGAAACTCAGTTTTCCCTTTTTAGTGAAATAAAAACTCATGAATATGTGATGAATGTATGTAAAATGTGGGCTCCGCTTTTTGACCGGTTCCTAAAGTAGATGATATTATTAATCTATTGACGTCACCACATGAAAATGGTTCATGATTGTTTAGAGGAAGTTCAGGTGATGCAGTGAAGACAATCAAAGATGGTTTGGACGTTATGCCCTTATTGTTTCACAGTTTGCAGCTTGTTATTGCTTCATATTGATTGCTGGGTTTATTTGAGGAACTGGGCAGCAGTTGGAGCTCCTCAGGAACCTCCAGGTTCTGCTCATCGGATTTTCTCTCAGTGTTTCCTGTAGCCTGGAGCTTGGATCGAGGACAAAGACTGCCCATCCTCCACAGCAGACCCCCCACTCTGTTGATCACTCCGCCTGCGCGCCTCCTCATTGGCTGCGTGGACGTTTTCACGTGAAGCCTGCGTGGATCTTTGAACTGGAGACAGAAAAGTGCAGCGGCTCCTGGTTCCTCTGTGACAGCAGAGAGGGGCGGCGGGCAGCTTCAGGTGTGTCGGTGAGGACGGAACCACGACCCGGCAGATGTTTCTCAGAACCTGCTCCAGGTAAACGGCCGCACCGAGGCCCCTCGGCCTGCGCAAACTCTGCGGATTATTGCGCTCAGTGGAGCGTTGTTTGTGTGCAGATCAGGGTTTTTATTGAGAGCAGAACTACAAACAGTAGATCCGCGTTTAAACGCCAAATCAGCGCAGAAACAAGCGAAAATTTTCCAGAAAACTGGATTAATTGAGCTTCAGACTTTATTTTCATTCAAAACAATCAGCTGACAAAACCAATTAATCTCTTAATATGTTCTCGTTTGACCAGATGAGTTAAGTCTGATTTGATTTTCCAACCTGCAGCAGCTTCCATATGCTTACCCCCGAAATAAATTTGAATATGAATCTTTTTACGCACCATTCAGTGACGGAGCGTTAAAACTGAAATCCGGATTACTTTTGGGTCAGTGAAAGGTGGCGTGGTTCCGAAGCTCTTCCAGCTTCATAAAGTCATTCAGACAGAAGAAACAGGTTCTATAAAGGAGGCAAACCGGAATATTTAACGAGCATGTAGACCTGAAGTCTGATGTTTGAGCGCAAACATGGAAGAAAAAACGCAAATGTGGTGAAAAAGCGCAGACATGGCGGAGGCCTGGCCGCAGCGGGGGAAGGTGGGTGTGTGCAAACTGTGCGCTGCTTTGTTTCCCCCTCACTCAGAAGTTCGGGTTACTTTTGGACCTTGGAGGCTGGAGCGGTTCCGCCTGGAGGGAAACCCGCAGGTTGTGATCTGGAGTGAGGTTCGGTGGAGGAGAAGCTCTGGTTCCGGTGGTTCCGGAGTATTTTTCCCTTTCATGGAAGGTCATCGGGTTCGTTGTGAGTCTCTCTGCAGGGAGAGCAGCAGATCTGGGTCAGCTTCACGACCAGAACTCCGTCCTGGACCTTTAAGATTTAATTAAAGCTCCGGTTTTCACCCGTTGGGCTCTTTTCTGCTCTTCATTTTTATTCTCATTAAATCTCCTGTTATTATCACGTTTTCCGGCTTTAAAGCCGCATTTCATGTTCGGTTCCTGAACTGGAGAAATGAAGTTGATGTGAAGAATGATCCGGTTATTATGAGCTGATTCTGTCCTTATTTTGGAAATAAAAATCATCAGAAACATTTTAGAGGTGATGATAAAACCGATTTAAGAATAACAAAGAACTACTTCTGACGTAATCTCCTTACTCTGGTGGTTTACTGTTGAAAACTATGTTTGGCATTATTATTATTATTGGTATTATATTTCCCTTCATGGCTAAATTCTTCCTTTCTCTCCATTTTTCCTCTGATCCAGAATGGATCGGTGGTTTCTCAGGTTTTCTGAAATTCTCCGTTTCAGTCTGGTTCCAGGAATATTTTTTGTCATTATTTAATTGTTTACTCTGAAATAATAATCATTTAGACAGAACCAGGCTGCTAAACTGAAGGGATGAATCCATGATGTTGAAGCACAAAATTAACTGGATCTTTAAATTCTTAACTTCCATCTTGACCAGTTTAATCCTGAGTCTAAATTAGTCGGTTTCCCAGAAAACGAACTGTTTTTGGTTCTGATGATCCCAAGCGGACCTGTCTTTGTAGTTCTTCTTTTTTTTTTAACCTGCCGACATTGAGAAGGTCTGCCTGCAGGACTGGAGATGCTTCACTTATCAGATGGATGAGTCAGGATGTGATGTAAAATAAAACAAAATGTTGGAATCAGGCCTATAAAGCCTAGATATCAGATAATTTCATAGTATTTATGGTTTAGAAGGAAAGCTGCTCTAATTTAGAGGAAATGTTTCACTAACTCCATAGTAGTTTTCAAATCCAACTTAAAACCATTTATTTTTCTCACTTTTAGGCAGCGTCTTTGTATTTCTTCATTTCTCAGTGTATTTTAGGAGAATAACTTTATTAATGTTAGGGTTCTCTCTGTGTCCTTGTATCCATTTTAATTGCCCTAATGATGGTTTTATTTTAGCTCATAGTTTTTATTCCCGTTTTCTTTTTTCTTTTCATTTTATAGTCTGTGCTACATTACAGTGCTTTGGTCAGTTGTAACGCTGTCACCAAAGTGCTCTATAAATATATTGATATGGCAGAATAAGTTTTACTCCTGGTTGGAAGCTGTGAGAGAGTAAAGACAGCAAAATAAAAGTTCAGTTTCTGTGATTAAACTATAACCAACCCATCTGCTACAGAGATGACAGTAAAACGTTGTGTAACGTCCCTCCAGACCTGATGGAGCGCTGTCTCTGTAACTAACCTTAGTCGGTGGTTGAAGCATCAAACTGCAGCATTCGGATCCAAATCAGACGGAGCAGGTAGGACTTTAACCTGATAGCAGCAGGTTCTGATCTACCCGGAGCTGAAACTCTGACTAGAACATATTTCACTTCCCACCTTGTTTAAACTCTTTAATATGTTAATTTTAAATGTGATGATGGGAATATTTAGTGTTCTGTGTTTTTATTATATTGGTGTTTATTAGTGGAGCGCCGACCTCGAACCTTTAAAGTCTGATTTTATGACAGAAAAATGATTCTAATCAGAATGTTGTACAGTAGCTGTTCTATGATGGAGATAAAAACCTCACCAGCATGCATACAGCCACTTCACACGAGCTCTACCATGTAATTGTTGTGAAGTAGTTAGTGTATTTTGGTGATAATAAAGCTTTTTATCTTCATAAGTGGAGTTTCTTTCCCATCTGCCCCACCAACAGTCCTAGTGTTGGGACTTTAGCCATTTAATGTTTATTACACATTTATACAAAGTTAAATGTGACCTGACTCGGTTTTTTAACCATCGTTGCTACAAAACAACCTGATATTAATGCTTTATGGATTCCACCTTGTTTCATAATCATGTTCTGGACTTTGGTGTTGCGACCTCTTCCCTCATCATTGATCTCCTTTTGGACCCCACAGTGGAAACGAACACAACAAACAGCCAGAATAACAGAAAGGTTCCAAAATATGAAGTTCTCTGCTAAAACTGACATTTGTGAAGATGTATTCCACGTCTGAAGAAAGTTTAAGACTTCCCAGAAACCCCTGGCTCAAGATGAGGAAGCAGTGACCCAGTTTTAATAGATACTTGCAAAATAAACTAGCTACTACCAAACCAAAGTCACCAGTTTTAGGTTGGAGTTTTTATCCTGGTTCATAGGCCGATTATTTAAAGGCACGGCTGGTTGTGAAGTTTTCACCAGTAAAACTGATTAAAGTTTACATAGTGAGCTGGATGTGAAGGAATAGAGCCGGCCCCTCATGGCGTTTATGAATCCTAGTCAACATTATTTCATCTTTTAGGTGCAAATATGATCAGAACCAAAGAACCCAAACGATCAGAAGATTAACCTGAAAGTTGAAACTTTGTCGCTTAATAACCAAACAGGAGGATTTCTTCTCGGCTTCTTGCTGCCAGTTTAACTGGAACTTCTTGTTCTTTGGTTGGATTCTTTGATTTTATTTAGCTTCTGCTGATGTCAGGAATAAATGTTTAGTGGAAGCTTTTTGTATGTAGAAGTTTTTACAACTTTAAGGTTGTTTTTCCGTCTGGTTTGTAACTGCAGGATGAAGAATGCAACGACCTTTTATTCAGCGTTTCGTTATTGATCAGATGATATTGATGAGCTTCATGGATTATTAATTGAACCTGAGGGTTTTTGCTCTTCAGATATGAAACCCAGATCTTTGGTCGTCTAATCTGAGCAGCCGAAAATAAACAGCCTTCTCCTCGACTGTCCTTGAACTTTTAGCTGAGTTGTTGACTCCTTCAGGTCATGTGGGTCATAAGTTGCTTCGGGCCTGGTTAGGTGTGGGTGGAGAGGTCCCAGAGGATATGTTTGGTTTATCAACCAATTGGGGGTAATGGTGGTGACCTTGTCCACACAGTAAGATGGTGACCGTGATACGTGCTGGTGGTCATCATCTCTGTTTATGGATTCCAAGAATCTCGTCTTGGGATCCTTGGAATCCACCATCTCATGTCTTTGACCAAGTCCTGAACTCCATGGATGCAGGTGAACAGCGATCTGAGCTCCTCTGGTTGGTGGTGTTTGATTTTTGGGTTGTATTCAAACTTCTGGGGCAGAATCAGAGAAATTAATCTCTTGTTTTAAAAGCGGGTTTTCTCATGGTCACAGTGGTGTACATTAAAGTTGGGGAAACCTGTTCAGTATCATTTTGTACTTTATTTCTATAACCAAAGTTACAATATGACCTTTTCAGGATTGCATCGTTATTATATCACTGACCAGGTTGATGCTACTGGAATAAAGATAATCCAGGGAGTTCTCCTACAATGCATGTTTCCACTCTCAGAATTTCGGGGTAATTTGTCCAGACCTTCCCGATATGCGCGTCTCTCCACTTCATTGGAAAAACAGGGACGTTTTTGGGGCCATTTCAGGAAGTTCCTGTACAGGTGTATGTACTCTAAACAGCTGTGGAGCTGTGGTTAAATCGCACTAGAGTTCTTGGTGAAACAGTTTATAACAGCAGTCATGAAATGCGGATGTCTTCAGCTGATTCCTTAGAGGGCCGATTATTGTTCCCATTTGGTTCTATGTTTCCATGATGGTGTTAAAAGTTACTGAATACAACAACTTTCTGACTCATTGAATGCCTCCCTCATTAACCCTGGTTCCATGGTATCTAAATCCTGTTGAGTTGGACTGAAATATTAGTTTGAATTGAAGAAACTTCACATCGTCCATGTCGCTTTGTGGAAATCCCAAAAGGTCTGAAGTGTGTGTCCTGATCCTGATACCTGGATTTTAAATTCATTTTACTGCTTTAATTACCAGCAGAGCTGCTGTGCAGCAACCTCACGAGGTTGTTGTTCTGATTCTGTTCATCAGTTTGTCTCAGACCAAACATGCCTTAAGGTTAGTGAAGCCCTGATACCAAATGTATTAAAACACAAGTGCTTGCATTTAAGGAGTTGCCGATGGAGTGTACTGATAAATGTAAATACACATTAGAATTAATTAGTTTTTTTTTTCATTATGATATTGATTGATCCACTAAGCAAGCATATACTTGGTTTGCTTTTTGGGGTTTTTTTACCTGGGAGTCAGTATAGTTGAGACGCAGCAGAGGCCGCTTTTCTCAGCGTCAGTGGAGCGTCTCTTGATGACTGCAGCTATGGTCGACTTGATTGTTTTGATCCCATAATCTTCGTTAGTCACAGAAACACGGTGACAGCATCAGCCACGGTCCGCTAACCACGAGCTGGAGGGAGTGTTCCACACAGCATCAGGCATGGCTTTTATGTTAGGTCGTAAATGGCCTGCATTTGTATAGCGCTTTTTCAGTCAGTCTACAAAGCGTTTTACATTCACCCATTCACGCACACATTCACACACCGATGATGGCAAGCTATTACATTTTAGCAACAGCGCCACCGAGCCCTCGGACCTCCAGCAGGAAACTGGGTGAAGTGTCTTGCCCAAGGACACAAGCGGGGACTCGAACCGTTAGCCTAGCAATTACGGGACCAATTCCTACCACCTGAGCTGCAGACGCCCTATGTAATGTTATTACGAAGCACAGCACGCACACAAATTTTTGCTTACCGCACTTACTTCTAATATGTTAGCACATTGTTAAGCTAATGTGCTAACACCACGCCCCATACAAAACTTCTCGTCCAAACAGTTGTGAAGCTTAGGGCTGACTGTTTAGCTCAGCTACCACAGGCTACAGAGTTGTTTTCTTCTTTTTGTGTCGTTAGCATCTAGTTTATGGTGTTATACTGGGCTTGCTGGGTTAAAGATTTATGCACAAACTAATGCTGTCTGTCAAAGGCTACTGAAGCTCCTATCCCATCACCCTGGTATCAGGTCCTGTAGGATTGGAGTACTTTTGTGAAGAGAAGTACACACCCATAGTATCTGACAGATACCTGATCCTGGTATCTCTACTTAAGATCCCGCTGTGGTTCTTCTGTGATCAGCAGCTCTACATCACACTGGTTTCCCAGCCGCATGCTGACAGCTCATGGTGGTTCTGGGTTTGTGAACACATTCTGATATCCGCTCCTGTCGCTTTAACATGCCTCTTTGGATGGATGAATTGTTGGTAGAAAATTACCGAATAAAGCTTTTAGTCCAAGTGTTGCTGTTTATAATGACCCAAATGAGAAACCTGATAGTTGCTATTCACAGATAAAGAACGTTAGAAGTTCCCCCTACTGATGAGTTCTGTTGAGGAAACATTAAAACCGATCAGCTGTTTGTGGACTGTACAGTTATTGACAACAAGGTTTTGTTGGGTTTGAAATTCACTGGGAACATTTGCGGAAATTCGTCCACCTCCTGCTTCTTTGGGGGCGTTCCCCCACTGGCGGTGTTGGGCCCCCTCTCTGTTTGTGTTGCAGTGGGTGGTGCGGGTCCACAGCAGGGTTTTGGTTTTCAGTGCAGATTTGTGTGAACCTAAATGCAGAGACTTCATTGTTCTCTGTTTGCACAGCAGTGTCCAAACAATGCGGCTAGTTTTCTCTGACGTCTTCCAATCTCAACTCAGCTTGCTGCCGAAACTCCAAGATTTTCCATGACGTTGCAACCAAAGTATGCTGAAACATCTCCTGAGCAGATAGTAAATTTATCCATCCGTCCTTTGTTCTAATGGGCTAGCTCACATAGCAATGCAGGGGATATGAATTAATCTAGAATATTTCTGTGTGTTTGTCATTAACTGTTGAGATGGAAAGACTGAAGATGGGGGATGTTATTCCAGGTTTGGTGAGGTCTGGGTCAGAATGTGGACCACTGATGGAGCAAAGGGATTTTTAAAGATGTCAGCAAGTCGGGGTCAAGAACCTTACAAAGGGTTACTATCTAATTCTCACCGGATAAGAAATCAGCACTTCGTTAAAGGGGAAAGTACAGTTTTTTTGCAACCTGGACCTTATTTATAGCATGCATGACGTTCATTTACTTACCCAGACAAGTTTGGAACCACTTTAAGTCCTTGAAGACAAGTTTAGGTCCATTCCCAATCAGCATTTATCCATTTAATGGAGGAGCCAAAGGTCAGTCCGTAAACAAGGTATTATCTGCCACAAAACTCCTTCATTTCACTAGAGCTGATCCGCCAGGAGTTTGGAGCGTCTCCGATGGTGCTTAGTTGTTGTCTGCAGGGTGTTTACAGGATTTTATTCCAACAGATTCAACTTAAGCCCAGTTTATGCTTCTCCGTTTTGACGGCGACAGAGTGATGACGCTCCATTATCTGTCGATGCAAGTTCTCTCTGTCACCTACGCAAGGACAAACGGCGTAGAGGCCCATTTTTTAACTGTCTCCGTCAACGTAGAGCGTCTGCATCTGATTGGTCAGTTTCAGTAACAGCCAGAGATCGCTTCATCAGAAAGGGGGCTCTATAGTCGCTGTAATCAGTAGTTAATGCAGCGTTTGGCCACTACATGATTTATATTGAAAGGATAATTTATCTAATCTGTTCTTTTGGCGATTCTGAACACAAGGAGGTGTAGGAAAACAACAAAAAATGCTGTTGTTTCTTTCCATGCTTTACAGCTTAATCAACTTACTTCATGTCGGCCATTGCTGCTTCAGGGGGAAATGCTTTCATAAGTCTAGAAAAAATCTGAAACGAAGCTGTAGGCATGAGAAGTTGGCTCCCCCTTCTGTCCTGGTTGAGCAATGCTGAAAAAACAATACAGAGCAGAGAGGAAAAAATCCCAGAGAACCATAAACGAAAACTCTCTGTCAATGTGTCTGAGTGCAAATTTGCGGTTGGAGAGGCATAAACTGGGCTTTACACCAGCAGGTGATTTCAATAACATCAGTAGTGATTGATAACTAAACATGGCGAAATGTAGGAGTTTAGTGGCAGATAATTCCTTATTGAGAGGCTGACCTTTGGCTGCCCCATTGACTCCCATTATATGGATGTACGCTGATCACCTATGGATCTAAACATCTCCTGAAGGACTCCAAGTGGCTCCTAAATGGTCTGGGTGGGTAAATGAACATAGACAAAAGGTCCAGGTTGAAAAAAACGGTACTTCCCCTTTAAAGATTAATTCAGTGTTATAGTAGGATAAATGCATCCTTTTAACTTGATAAAAGATGGACTGGAAGTGACTAGAGTCGAGGGCTGAAAGTCATAACGTTGTTTTGTTTCCAGAGACTCACTTAAATGGTTTTCAGAAGATCTATGAAAACTGACCAGATTTTTGTGTTATTAATGGTGGCCTCCAGGCTTTTGCTAATACAGGTTCAGTTACTCGATACAATTTTCACCAATTAGATGCTTCATTCTGGAAGGTGGAGCTGGATTGTTCAACAACCTTCTTGTCGTCCTGCTGTCGCTCAGTCCTAAACGCCCTAACAGTCTGACTTCTCTCTGTTTCAGTGCTCTGTGCATGTTTCCCCCCGAGCCCGACATGCCGATGGACATCACCATACCCTACTACCTGTCCAAGGAGGAGTTTGTCTTCACCACCACCTCCACAGTACAGAAGTCTGTCCGCACCTCCTGCCTGAGGTTCCAGCCCCCAAACTGTGTCAACAAAACCCAGCCTGAAGATGGCGCTGTCACGAACAAAGAAACGAAAAAAAAGAAACGCGTTACGTTTGCCGACCACAAAGGTCTGTCCTTGACCAAGGTGAAGATCTTCTCCAAGTTCACAGACCCCATTGAAATTCCTGTGAACATCCAGGAAATGTTGAGCTCCAAGCTTACTCTGTCATCCACTGAGGAGGACAAGCTGGTGCTGGACTTCACTCAGCCCTCCTCAGACTATCTTTTGTTCCGGCAGAACCTGGAGAAGAACCTTGTCAGCCTGGAGCACTGTGTGCTGAAGGAGAAGGCCTTTGCAGGAACCGTTAAAGTCAAGAACGTGTCATTTGAGAAGTCTGTGATGCTTCGGGTGACCTTTGACTCCTGGAAAAGCCACACGGATGTCTGCTGCGAGTACGTGAAGGACACGTACCCCACCTCGTACAGCGACACCTTCTCCTACGAGGTCTCTCTGCCCGCCGAGATACGGCCCAACGAGCAGGTTGAGTTCGCCGTGTGCTACAAGGTGAAGGGGAACGAGTACTGGGACAGCAACCAGGGTAAGAACTACCACATCGTCTGGTCCCACACCAGGAAAAATCGCCACTCGGACTCATCACACTTTGGGATCCACTTCGACCGGTACGGCAGCCCCACCTGTTCACACGGGCTCTTCCCTGATTGGCCCAGTTACGCCGGCTACGAGAACATCGGACCGTACTACTGAACATCTGATGTCACCGTTTTTAAATTGCACGTTGTCAGTGATGACTTGCTTGTTTTAAAGTCGTTTCTGTAAGGTTGGGTTGCTCATGAAGTCAGTTTCGTTGCCGATGCTGGATCAAGCTACAGAGCACAGCGTGCGTTCTTTACCTCCTCATCATTCCACATAAGATTTTAAACGTGCCGTAACTGACCAAACCTCCACTAACACGCCTTGAAGTTCTCAGGTTTTAACTTTCAGTGTGATGATCTGAACAAACTGGAGCTGCTAACAGGAAGTCCAGTTGTTTTTATTCACACCAGTAAGATATTAATGATCGTTTAGTCACTGAGCACCCGTGGTGTCCTGCTGCCACTTCTCCTCTTTAAAGGAAAATTTTTAATCTACTTGTTTAAACTTGTTTATTCTGTGTTGGTTTTGAGTTCAAGAAGAGTTTTGTTGTTTGGCAGCAGACTGGGAGCCAAGCGACATTCTTTATAAGATAACTTCACTACAGGAAGTCCTTAAAAGGATTAAAATCTCCAGGTTAACGGTTCCTGGTCTTACAAACCTGGACCATCTTTATCTCATTTGTTAATTTGTCTTGTTCTTTCCTACCTCGGTTAGTTAATGAACACAGTATTAAATCACCCAGAGGCTTTAACTGGTGATCTCAGATTGTTCTGTAACTGGTTTTCCTTCTCTGAGGTCATTTTCTGACCATTTTAAACTGGGTTGCTGGGAGACGGCCTGTAAAGTTCAGTGATGTGAAGTGGTGTTTGATTCAGGCGGTTTGCCCCTTCAGCTGGAACCTGTTAATTGAAAGTTTGGGTCTGTGCAGACGGTCTTGTTTTATTGGTGACCTTGAAAAGTCAGAAAGTTGCTTTATTTCACTTTAATCTGTGTCGTTATTGTGAGAACAATCAGGAAAAAAAAGGCTTGGACACCTTCTTGAAAGTTGACTGCGAAGAGTTTAAAATTTCATAGTTCTCAGATCGACGGGGACGTGGTCGCTTTTTGTTTCACAGCTATGCAGAAATTTGCACATCAGTTAATGCAGTGAGGAAAAACACGAAGATTGTCGATCGATGGCTTTTAAAAGGGGAGTGAGGGAAGTTGAGGCTGTATTTTTCCCAGCTGAGCGACTGCAGAAGTTTAACCTCAGCTTTCAGTGAATCTGTCTGCGCACAAAACCATGAAAATAAATAAGCTATATTTCATTCAGTAGTTGTTCAGTGAGCCAGTGTGTAATTTTTGGTGTTGGCACTGAGTTTCTGTTTTAAGTGTGTGTGTGTTCGGCCTCGAGGCCTTTGCTTTCAGGGACTGAATGATTCAGAAGTGAATGGTAATTTTTTTTAAAGCTAATAAAGTTCTGCCATGTTTTAGTCACAAAGATTAAATCCTGTCTGTGACAAGAATCTGCTGTCATCAAAATGATCTGAAGAACAATAAAAGCTATATTTTTATCCTCACAGAGTGCTGTGATGCTTTTTTCCATAAAAGTCAAATCAATAATGTTTAAATGTCTTTGCAGAAAAACGGCCACCAGTTAACCGGTCATGATTCGAGGTTCAGAGTTGGACTCCGGTCGAACAGTCGTCTCTCTAGCGCCTGATAATGACTCTGATCTGATCAAATGTTCGTGTTAACGGTAGCTTCTAAATGACTGAATCATTTCAAATGTCGCTCATCTTTAACATGCTCGTTGTTGAGCTACTCCATCATGAAAATGTTCAATTATGCGTACTTCCTGTTCAGTCAGAAGTTTAATGTCTCCATGTCTTCCCCACAGCCTCATCATGTTGCTGCTTAGACATGGCCACAAAGTTTCTGGATGTAGATTTAGAACAAGGTTGTATTTGTATCACATTTCAGCAGCAGAGTAATTAAAAGTGCTTCATTTGATTTTTTTAAAGAAAATGAGAAAGAACCTTACATATCAGTGGGTAAATTAAAGGGAAAATTACCAATTGAAAAGCAGATTTCATCGTATGTTTCAGTAAATTTTTTTGAGTGCAGTGCCAAACGGACGGTTTTTAACCTTTTTATTTAGAGGAACTCAGTGATTCATCAGGAAGTTTGTTCCAGATACGGAGCATAGAACCTGAAAGCTGCTTCTCCATGTTTGGTTCTGGTTCTATGGATGGTTAGTAAACTAGAGACGGAAAAATCTAAATGACTGACGCTTACTTTATCAAGATTGCTTAGAGTTTACATAACAGTGATTAGGAGCCTCATTAGGAATAATAGCCTCATCCGTGAGCCTTAACGGCCCAAACTTTTAGACTTCTGAATCCGATAATCCCGATCCAGACTTTCAGAATTGAAGGAGCCTCTTGGATAAGCGACGAAACGTTTTTAAGACAAGAAAAGTCCAGTTTCCTTAATTTTAACTCTAAAAATAAGCCTTGTTAGTTGGTCTTTCTGCCTTCGCTCACTTTAAAAAGTGATTTAATTTAGGTTTTTTACTGTCTTAGGTAAAGATTTCATCTTCCAACGATCCACTGTTGGAGGAAAGGTGTTCCATGACTTCAAGCTCTGCAGAGACGGGGAGTTCTGTTGTATTTAGTGAGGTAGCCCAGTAAATAAATGGGGATTAAACAGGACAGGTGTCTCTTTGGAAACTTCTGTCAGAACTCTGAGGTTTGTTAGATTAGGAACACTGAAGGACAAAAAGAATTCTGACTTTTTCTTTAACAATAAAAGAATTGTGAGATTAAAATCTGGACTTTTTTTTCCATTGACCCTAATCCTCATTATAAAGTGAATTCAACAAATTTCTAAATCTCTGTTGTCCAAATCTGTGTATAATTACAAGTCTGGCCTCTATCAGCGTATTAAACAGATTACTGTGAAGTCTCTGTTAAATGAAATAACATAGAAAAAGGATAAACCTGCCACCATGTTACCGACCAGTGGTCAGTTATTATTTCAGACTCTCTGTAAAACTTATACCTGGTTGTTTTATTCCAGAATCATTTTAGTTCCTGCTGTAAGTGATTCATATTTAAAATATTCAACTTCAGTATTTTACTCTGCAGTATCACAACTTCCCTCATGCTTTAATAAAAGCTGGCACAGCACTGCCACCTTGTGTTGGTAGTAGTGCATTGTTATAGGTAAAGAATAAACTGAAGACACTGATGTAGTTTGTGTTCAAGTAAGATTCTGGAGAGTTTAGAAAACAGGCAAAGATCTATAATGAGGCATAATCTTAATGACAACAGTGGTATCTGTGAAGATTATTACTTCCCTGGGTGGATTAAACGCATTCTGCATAAACTAGTAATGTATAATATTATGAGAACCATTTTAAATATTATTGCATCTATAAAGTCCAAATGAAGCAGACCTACCTGATCAATGCTTTTTCTTCTACAGAGAATGTGAGAGTTTGGGATCAGACTCTGAGAATATCTGGAACATGAATTTCCACCACCACAGAGTTTGTGTTGTCACACATTTTCTTACTCAACCTGAAATAATTTGTAACCTCACTGCCTTATAGTTTTGATCAAGGTAAGCAAATTATTTAAAGTAACAACACCTAACTAATTTGTTCAGTTTATAAATTTTCATTGCTTGTCTTTTTGTTCAGGGAGTTTTCTGTTTTTATTCCATTTAATATTTTAGTTCTGCCAACAACAGAATCCAAGTAATCTCTACTAACCTTTGATTCAGGCGAACATAATTCAGGGTAATTTCCACTCACAACTAAATTACATGGGTCAAACATTGTAACCTTGTAAATGAATGCGGGTCATTTTTGACCCATGTTGAGCATTAGAAGGGGTGTGGAGATGTTGCGCATCAAACGGTTAAGTTTAATCTGTTTATTACCTCCATTAAATTATATCCTCTTATATCGGTTGGTGTTTATGGGTGGAGTAATTAGAAAGTGAAAGGAGCAAAGTGAGTGAGCAAGAGGAGGGTGAAGAAACTGCAGTCAGCTTCTGTGAAATCATTTGATCATCAGGTATATTTGCCCCCTTCTGATGGAGAATAAAACCTCTGAACTCAAAGCCTCTCCTGTTTCTAATCTGCACTGCAACAGAGATTCCTATCATTCTGTCCTGAAACCAACACAGGTACTAAAACTTCAATATATACACCATAATCATAATCTCACATTTAAAGTGTAGAATGAACTTCGATAGTATTTCCACAATTATATAGATATTTGCGTTTTTTTGGTTAATTTTGCTCTGCAGTCATCTTCAGATTTGTTATTGGCTGGCAGTAAGCTGCTGTATTCTGGTTTGTCTTACTATGGTCATTTTACACTGGTTTACTGTTATTTTTTCATGGGGTTGTATAAGAGAAAGATAATGAGACCTATTAAAGAGGTAAGCTTAATCTCCTTATGATTTTTTATTTATTTAAAACAAACTCATTTCTGTGTATCAAAAATATAACTACGCGGCATAAGAGAAATGCATTAGGTTCAGCGTTGTAGATTTACTTAAGTCATATCCTGTTAATGACAGAGTAAATGTTCCTCATCTTTATCAATAAAAGCATAAAGTGTTGACGGCTTTATAATATGAGTGAGATGCTCAACATAAACCATACTTACAAAATCTTTCTCCCCTGCCTGCAATCATGGTTCAGATCTTAAGTTAAACATCTGACAAACAGAGACAATATTGTACCTGTATTAAAAAAACACTAACTCTCTGGTAACATTAACTAACTTTGCCCCGGGGGTTCCACAGGGCTCTGTTCTTAAACCACCCTACTTTTATTGCTACTTGGGCCCATTAGTTAGCGCAAAAAAATATTCCTCCTTGAACGCTGCACATAATGTGTGTTGAAAGAATGAATTCTTTATTTGAACATTGAGATAATATAAAATAGAAATAAAAACCAAATGTGCACAGGGAAGAAAAACAAAAAATAACAAGAAAAAACATATATATATATCATCTTGAGTCTCTCTGTCTTCAACCAAAAAATCCGGTTATAAATCTAGGGGTAATCATGGACTCGGACCTGAACTTGAACAGCCACATCAAAGCAATAACATCAGCAGCTTTTTACCATCTGAAAAACATTGATAAGATCAGAGGAATAGTGTGGAAACCAGACTTAGAGAGACTTATCCATGCATTTGTCTCCAGCAGGTTAGACTCCTGTAACGGCCTGCTCACTGGTCTCTCTAAACGAGATGTTAGACAGAACAAAACGATTCAATACCGATATTTGGATCTGACTACCTGCTGATACTGAATACCAATGTCGATACTTCTACAACACAAAAAATGCAATGAATTGGAAGACTGGTTTTATTTTCTTCTCTGCTGGTTACAACAAATGGTTGTGAGTTTCCTTAGAGATCTGCTGTTTCTGACGGTCTCCAAAGTTTCCAGGTTACAACCAATGATTTTTGCTAAGCTAATATTCTAGGATCTATTTGAAATTATTTTATTTGTGTTTAAATGTATTATCTCCTCAGTTTTGTTTAGTCTCTCTGAACTACTACACTTACATACTATCTGGACCTGCCAGGCCAGCAGATCAGATGTTTTTAAACATCTAATTATGTGATGAATTGCACACCTGATAGTGAGACCAGAACCCCCCGATTCTTAATGCGTATTTTAAAACTAGCTATTATGTCCTGGCTTTTAACAGGTGATGGTAATGAGGTAATGAGTGTCTTTTATAATGTTTCTTGTTATCCTGCTAGTTTTATGGACAAAGCTTTTTGTTTTGCTTTTATGGAATCAAGTTGCATAATAATTGATATTAGACAATGATTTATAGGAGGTGTTGCAGTCTGTATGGGAAAGCCCAGATAAAAATTAAATTCATGTCAACTGTTTTTGCTGTCTAGCAGATGATAAACTGAGTAGGGATTGCTTATTTAATAATTGCACAAAGCATAGGTATCTATTTAACTATGATAAAAATTAGCAACATCCGATATACATAATTGGTCATAAAATCAATTAAACACATTCTCCAGTTTTCTGTTTAAGGAAATCGTTTTTTAATATATAATTCCTGACTGTACAAAAATACTGACGTATTTTTTGAAGGTGGTGTGTTTTTGATCGAGATATTGATATTTCTTTCAAATTTCTGTACTTGTTGCTTTGTTTTGTTCAGAGGGCCACTGCTCATCTTTCCATCCCGACTCCATCTTCAAGAATCAGAATGGCCGGGTGAGTAACGTAATGTTTTATTTATGTCTCTATTTTTAGCATGGCCTCCCATGTTACTGCTCCATCTCAGAGCATATATGAATAACAAACAGTTGTATTGCAGTAATGTGACTAAATGAAGGCTGACAATAACACCGTTGGAGATGTTTAACTGCAACACTGCTGACTCCAGATCTGAAAGATCGTCTAATGAAGATCAGCTCAGCCACAACTTTCATTGTTTCCTTCTCGTCAGATAAAGCACATGATATGTTTTTTGTTTTTTTCTGTAACATGTCAAGTTTCTCTCCACAAAATTTACTTCAGTGTCATCCATTAAACTTTAATTTCACTCATGATGAAAACATTCCCTGCTTATATTTATTGATTATCTTGCATATTTTGTTCTGACCACAGTTTATTTCTTTCTTTAGCTTTATCTTTTTTAAATATATAGGAAATAGTAAACATGCTGTGTTTTTAGGTCATTTTAAAACCAGGTAAAGATCTGCTCATTTTCAGTGTGTTCTGATTTCTGAAACTTAAGAAATAATATGTAAAAAAAGGGTGTGTTTCTTTTTCCATTTAGTCTTTAAAGTATCAGAAATAAAATAAAAAATTCTAATAGGTAAAATTAATACAACAGAAAAATCTTTAAAAAAAGTAAAATGATATTAAAACGTATAAAATATTAGTTAACTTGCCTATAGATAAGACATGGATCAGTAGATCTTTGCAACACGCTTTTATTTTTTTTTATATATTAATAACTGGCAAACATCTAAGTAAAAAAGGATGCTCACAAACTCATTGGGAGCAGCAAACTCATCTTTTAATGTGTTTTATTATCAAACCAGAAACAAATTCATTCAGGGCGTCCCGGGCTGGGCTTGGATAGGAATCGTTTCTGTAGCTGTTTGCATTTTATTTATTAACAAAAGAAAAATCTTCCAAACCAAATCAGGAAAATGTCCGGTCATCAGTTCTGGGAGTTTAAGCACGCTTGGTATATTACTACAGGACAATATTCTGAAGGTTTTAAAGTGTTCTAGTCAAAGTCCAGACTTAAATATGATTAAGAAGCTATGACATGACATTAAATAAGCTGCTTATCTTTGGAAACCCTTTAGTGTAGGGGAAGTAAAACAATTCAGCCGACTGGACCAAAACTACCCCAGAGCATTTAAAGCAAACACTTGATGCCACGGTTTATTAATTTGTTCAGTTCAGAGGAATGAATACTTTCTCTGATTGGGTGAGGAAATAACAAAATACATTAGTAAGAAGGAAACATTTCTTCACAGCTCTGTAGCTGGGTTTTATTTAGGTTCTTGGTTTTCATACTTTTTTCAAACATGGGTCAAAAAGTGCTACCAGTCCTCCTTCAGCTTACCATTGTTCTCTGGGTCTGATCGGTTCTACGTCCTGTAACCTATGGTAAATATTCTTTATATGAATGTATCCCAGAGAATTGTAGAAACTCTTTGTGTACATCTAAGAGAAATGTTGATAAAAGTTTGATCTGTTTCTGATTTCTCTGTTAAATAGAGGCCTAATATGTTTAGCTTTGATCAAATCTTTGTCATTTGTTGGTTTTAGTCATTTCTGTCTGTTAAGTACAAACTGTATAACACCATTCATTAATCTTACAAAATGTACAAATATTAAGTAGATTCCTAAGATCTTCCCACTAATCCACAGCCATCCCATAATATCTAAAATCACAGTGACATGTATTTGACGCAGCTTACTGAACTATATAATCTTTTTTTAGTGGAATTGAGCTGAACATATTTTTCTGTTTGTTTTTCAGTAAAATCCCATCAAAATATAGGGACATAATCTCCCAAAGTGTTCAGATCTGTTCAGGACCTCCTGATGTCTACCAGCTAAAACCAAAGACGAATCAGTTTGGAACCCTGAACATAGTTACTGTTGGACAGAAAGGGATTAGGAGGACAAATAAAACCATCCTTCTTGTTGGAGAAACTGGAGCAGGAAAATCTACTCTGATCAATGCTCTGCTTAACTACACCATGGTAGTGAAGTGGCAGGATAAACTCTGGTTTCAGATTGTAGAGGAGGACAGAAGAAGTCAGACAGAAAGTCAGACTGCAGATGTGAAGATGTATCAGATTTTTGGTTTCGAGGGTAAAACTCTCCCCTTCTCTCTGACCATCATCGATACTCCTGGCTTTGGGGACACCAAAGGTCCTGAACACGACATCATAACCAGTCAGAAAATACTCAACCTCCTCCAATCAAAGGATGGATTCTGTGAGATCGATGCTGTGGGTCTGGTGATGAAGGCCAGTGAGAATAGACTGACCGGTAGACTGAAGGGTGTATTTAAATCAGTGATGTCTCTGTTTGGAAACGACCTGAGGGAAAAGATTGTCGTCCTCATCACCCACTCAGATGGAGTAAAACCTAAAAATGCTCTTCAGGCCATTGAAGCTGCAAACATTAAATGTGCCAGAAATGAGGAGAGTCAGCCTGTTCACTTTCTGTTTAATAACCGGCAGAACGAAGTTCGAAGAGAATGCAGAAGAGAACTGAAAGGTGCTTACAGCCTTCCTGGAGAAAAGCGTCCCTTAAAAACAGGATGAAAGCGACGCCCTCCATCCAAAAACTGCTGCAGACAAACCGCTAACTGAAAAGAGCAGAAGCTTTAAACAGGAAGTACTGGTTTTTTTGGTGCTTATTTTTTGTCTGTAATACCATCATACTGTATACTCATCCCGACAAGTTTAAAGCCACTTCAAGTCCTTTGGGAGAAGTTTAGATCCATTGTTGATCAGTGTATATCCATATAATGGGAGTCAATGGGGCAGTCAAAGGTCATCCTCTAAATAATGAATTATCTGCCAATAAATTCATTCATTTCACCAATGTTTGGTAATCAATCACTAGTTCTATTCCCCTGGGAGTTCAGAGCGTCTCTGAGGTGATTTTTTGTTGTCTTCAGGGTGTTTTGCAGGATTTAAATCCACCTTAAACCAACAAGTTATTTCATTGATATCACTGCCAGGTCTGGCTGCCTGAGGCGCCATCTGCTTGACAGGGCGCAAAATTGAAAAAAAAAAGAAGTTATTAAATGTATTTACCGTATTTTGAAATGCACTCTATATATAGCCACTCAAATCTCTCTCTCAATCACTGAAATCTCGCCTGGGGCACAAAATACCCCAGGGCCGGCCCTGATCACTGCCTTTGCCATTCCAGCTGTAGTCTGCATAGGTTGCGGAAAAGGAGCCTGTGAAAGCTGAGCTTAGTCCAGCTGGTCATTTTGTTTGTGTAATTTGGAAACACATAAACATGAACAATGTAGTTCTGTCTCACCGACCACCGTAGAGCACAGAAAGTCCTGCTCTGACTACAGCTGGGATGGAGCATAGTAGTGATGTCACTGAAATCACCAATTGGTGTTAGTTGAAATAAAAGCCTGTAAAACACCCTGCAGTTAACAACAACGCACCTCCTAGACGTTTACACTATCAGAACTTCAGGGTAGTTTTACCGGATCTTTATCTGACAGGGTAATCTGTCGGCCCACTCTATTTAGCGAATTAGTAATTAGCTAAGAAGTCCCGATATCACCAAAAGACACCCACAACAGCAGGAATAATAAGATATATACATACAGGGATCTGGGATTGTTTGCTGCATTTCTGTGTGCTGTTATAAACCGCTTCTCCATCAACTCCTCTAATTTTACAAATCCATTTTTTTGGCAACATCTGTTCATTTCCATCTAAATTACAACTAATCTTTGACTCTACTGCAGCTCCAGCAGCCGTTTCGGATGTTGTCAATCCATTAAATGGCCATTATTAGTTTCGTTTTGTTATTTGTTTTGATTAATCACTGTTGTAAACTACATTTCTCCATAAAGAACAATAACCAACCATATGAACAGAACTTTGTTAAAGACAAGAGAAACAGAGAAAAGTTCCCAATTTGCAGGCAATGCTTATCACCACTGAAAAATTATTCTCTCTCCCCTGGTTTTTCTTTAAAGTTCCCTCCAGCCTGTCTGGAAACAGAAAACTTCATTAACTAATGAACTCTGCAGATTAAACCACAAGAGGAAGCTGTTCTACATTGTTGTTGCTGTTTGAAATACATAACTCCTAACTATCTTGTCTAGAAAGGATCTGATGTGATTAATTTCAGTTTACAACTGTAGCTTAGAAGTAAAAAATGAACTGGTTTAAGTGAACTCACTTTTTGCTTCATATAACTCATTTTCAGGGATATGAAAGTGAAGCAGCAGGTGGAGAGATATTTTAAAAGTTCATTCAAAGTATTTTTTACAGGTAGAATTCCTGCTGTGTTATTTTCCTACTACTTATGATGTTTTTTCAGCCAAAGAACAGACATTTTGATTACACCATTATCTCCTGCTACCGTCATGGATCCTTTCAGGACAACAGAGGGATGAAGGTACAACATCAGTGGAGGACAATAAGATGTTCCAAATAAAAATAATATTTATCTTCATCCTTAAACACTTTAAAACTTATGTATCACCATGAAAACCAGAGATACATTGACAAACATCTAAAAAAAACATTTCCTCTGTCTGCCGCTAATGATAAGAAAGTTATATTCATCATCATTATTAAAATATAGACTATGGGTCTGCAACATGTGGCTCCGGAGCCAAAAGTGGCTCTTTAGAACAGTCACAAAGGCTCTCAGGAACTTTGGCTAAAATTATAATGAAACAAATAATGTTTTTGTTTTTTTTGCATTAACAAAATCAGGTTTGCAGATATTTTGTATTTTTCATTGAATAATAGCTTTGAATTTCCATGACAAAATAAAATTAAAAGTAATATTTTTAGATAAATTTTTCTGGTCATTGGGTTATAAACTGTATGCATTTTTACATGAGTTTCCAAAAATATCAAAAACTCATAGAAGAAAATGAATTCATATACTTTTTGCTAAAGTTTTATGTTTTTCTTTCTTTTAAAACCAAAAATCAGAAATAAAATGTTGACTCTATATGAATGACAGCATATTATACTCTAGGACAGGGCTATTCAATTAATTTGGAACTGGGGCCAGTTCAGGAATTGGAGATCAAATAATGGGCCGGAGAACGAGTAATCATGGTAACAAATGAAAAAGAACGACTAAATATTTACGAAGTGAGAATATTCCATTTTATTATACTTCTCAGGCAAAAAGCAAATGCCCATAAATTCCCACATGGAGTACTACTGCAATACCTTTTGTCCATTTTGAACATAGATCTAGACTAGCAATCAGTAGATCAACCAGATCACAAATATTTAAAATTGTACTCAATGAAGGCAGCATGAAATCTATCTGACGAAATAAAACCAAAGTGCATTGTAAGGTACAGAAAGGAAATATAATAACATAACAGTGCATAGTATTTTATCAAGGGAATGTATTTCAAATTGCAACTAGTCTAGGTGAGCAAAATCTGTGGCTTACTTTTTCCAACTGAAAACTAGACATCCAAGTGAATCAACAAATACCAAACTGCAAAGATTCTAATCATAACAATGCAACAGTGCAGGTTACTTTATCAGGGCAAAACATTGGAAAATGCTTTCAACAACAATAACTTTGCCCATTTTAGCCCTTCTAACTTAAAAAAATCACCAACAGTCTCTTAGTGGACCTCACCTCACCTCACCTCTATATCCCACTCAGTCAATCAATAAAGAAACAAAGAAATAAAATACGAGGTGAATAACAGGCCACTCCTCACTACTTGTTTGACGTCTAATGTGAGAAGTGACATTTTTTTGACTTAGCCAGAGCAGTGAAGTCGGGTGTGTATGTTGTCAGGGCAATGCGCAAGCAGTGTTGCAGATGCTGGTCAGTGAGGGAAATGCGGTTGTGTGTTGTAATAGAATTCATATGTGAGAATGATGACTCACAAGTATATGTTGAGCCAAACATTGTCAAAAGAAAAATGGCAAGACCCCTTGAGTGTGGAAATTTCTCAGGGCTGACAACATTGGTCCAGAATTTTTCATGACCTGCCTGCTGGAATGACTGTCTTAAGTCATCTGATGACTGAATGTCAATAAGCTCCAGTTGTAACAAACCCTCATCCGATGATGGTATTAACTCATTTCCTTTCATTGCAATGTTTTCCTCAATACTGACACAAAAAGGGTCCTTAACAAATCTCATGACTTCATTTGATATGCTAAAATCACTGAACCTGGTGGCAAAGTTTTTTTTTAGTGAGTCAATAAAGCTTGACATCACCTCAGTAATTTGTAGGCCAGAGTTCCTTAACGTGGGGAAGTGGAGCATCTTCCCTGGACAAAGATCAACAGAGAAGAGTGAAAGTTTTCTTACAAAAGCATGAAGTTTCTCCACCAGTTCCGAAACCGTTTTATCTCTGCCCTGCAAATCCATGTTGAGGTGGTTCAAATTATGGAAAACATCACTCAAAAAGCAAACACTCACATTAAACTCATCATTTCTCATCAAAGACAGAAACCTGTCAGCTTTTTTCAGTTTTGATGACTGGAGAAACACCAGAATCTCCTCTCTTAGTTCCCAGAATCGTTTCAATGCATTTCCTTTACTAAGCCATCTAATGTCATTGTGAATAAGCAAATCATTGTACTCAGCAGACATGTCAATTAACAGCTTACGAAAAAGACGGTGCTGTAAACTGGAAGAGCAACGAATAAAGTTTATAATTGCCATGACAAAGTCCATGGTCTCTTTTAACTCACCACTGAGTTTGGCACACAGGAGGCTTTGGTGGATGAGGCAGTGTAGTGATTTCATCTGCGGAGCTGCACCTGCCATCCTTGCAGCGAGCCCACGCTCCCTGCCGACCATCGAGGGCGCACCGTCCGTCACCAGCATGTTGACGTGCCTCAAGTCCAAGTTGTGCTTTTTAAAGAATGCACTAATTTTGCTGAATAAAATCTCACCGGTCGTCTGCCCCTCGAGTGGAATCAGTCCAAGCAGATCCTCGCGGAAACATTCCCCGTCAAAAAATCGCACATAAAGACACAGCTGCGCGACGTCGCTGTTATCCGTCGACTCATCCGCGGCCAGAGACATCACCTCGGCCTTCCTCAGCTTGTCCAAAAGTGTCTCGCACACATCCGATGCGAGGGACTCCACTCTCCTGATATTTGACGTGTCTGATATTGGAATTTGCTTGATAGAATCAATGACACCTTTACGTACTTTTTCATCTGTTACCACCTCATCTATTGCGGCCAGCATACACTCCTTGACTGTCTCTGAGTCTGTAAATGGCTTTTTCTTTTTTCCCAATATCCATGCCACTCGTAATGATCCAGCCGTTGCTCTTTCTTGATCTGAACAAGCCCGGAACAATATCCGACGTCTTTGCTGATAACACAGCATAAACGCCGATATCTTCTGCATCCGAGCAGCAGAACCAAGTGGGAAGGTATCGTTAAAGTTAGCATGCGCTGTTGTGAAATGTCTTCTCAGATTGTACTCTTTGCACACAGAAAGACGCTCATTGCAGATTAAGCACACAGGATTCCCATCAAAGGAAATAAATACATACTTCTCTGTCCACTCCTCATTGAATTGTCTGTTCTCCAAGTCAACTTTTCTTTTCTTTAAGGTCGAGAGCGACATCCTGCTTCTTCTCAGTCAAACTTTAAAACCACCACAAAAGGAGACTTCTGATTGGTCATTTTGGTCCCCCAAAATATATGTCCGGGAAAAACAGATATTTTATCCCGCATGTTTTCATGCAGGAGAGAATAGACAATTGGTCATAGGCATGCACAGGCACACTTGAGGGCCGGTTTAAAATTATTCAGGGGCCGGACCTGGCCCCAGGGCCGCCATTTGAATAGTCCTGCTCTAGGAGATACTTTCAAGTTAAGTTTTTCTGAGGGTCATGTAACATTTTTTTATTTAGCTGGATTGAGCGCAAAACGGCTCTTTGGATGGTCAAGGACCTCTGATATAGACCATAAGAACTGGAACAATGTCCCTACTGACTCTGACCACCAGAGGGTGGTAAATACCTGTGTTTTCTCTATATAAGTAGTTGTCAAAAACATAACTGTCAAACCACACAGGAAGAAACAGCAGAATTTATAACTATACGATATGTGTTTTTATTACTAAAATGAAAATGTTTGATAGATCAAATTAGGGCAGTTGGTAGCACTGTTGCCTTGCAGCAAGAAGGTTCTGGGTTTGAATCCGAGCCTGGGATCTTTCTGCATGGAGTTTGTATGTTCTCCCTGTGCATACATGGGTTCCTTCCAGGTACTCCAGCTTCTTCCCACTGTTCAAAAATATGAATGCTTGGTTAATTGTTCTTTATAAATTTTCCTTGGGTAATGGTTGGGTTGTAAAATTATTGTACGGTTCGGGAGGGTAAACTTTGACCCAAACAGGATGCGTGCCTGGACCTGTGCCATCTGTGCAGATATGCTTGGAGCAGTGATGCAGTATTGTTAGAACACTGTGGAATACAAAGATAGGCCTACAAGTTAATCAGTCATCGGTCGACTTTATGCAGCATCTGTGCATAAAAACCATGACTGTATAAGATAGTGGAATTAAGTGATTTAAACAGCAGTCAGTTCAGATATTGATTATAAATTGTGCTGGGAAAATTACTCATGAGGTTTTTAAGTGTTGGATAACACTGATTGGAAACACAAAAAGTCAAGTTGTTCATAATCTAGTTTAATGTGGATCTGTTACATGGAGAAATCTGGGAGTGAAAGAGCACACTCAGAGAAGTTATAGGGGCAAACATAGAATACATAACTTAGTTTTGCAAGTGAGAAAGGATTTCGGACAAAGTAGGAAAAATGTAGTGTATACACCCTGTTAGAAAATTCTTGCAAACCACTTTTACTCTCCACAATATTTTACAGTCTCTCCAACCTGTGCTTGTTTTGTTATGATTCACGGCTGCATGTTAAAGAAAGTAATCTGATGGCATACCAGAGAACACAAAGAGCTGGTCCATCAAGTTGGTCAAGGTCTTTATCTGCCTTTCAGCTTGGGTTCACAGCAAATCATGTTCAGGTTTAGAGTCAAGAAACACAAACATATGAAGACGCAGTTATCAGGGCAACAACAAATAATGTAATATGAATACCAGGGAATGGAGAAAGAGTAAAGAACAAATAAGTGACAGATTGTAGTAGGAGATGATGATGGAGACCAACGTCTAATCCTACTGCAGTGAGACAGCTTTTAGGGTCAGAGGTTATGTTTAGATGTAAGATGTTAGGTTTAGGTTAACAGTAATTAATGTATGTATTAATTAATGTAATTGTGGTGTTCTATGATACCCAGAAAATGTTAATGTTTTTGTACATAGAAGAGCTTATTTGTTGTGTTTTGTTGTGTGTGTGTCTGTGTGTGTGTACATGTGTGCGTGTGCACTTCTGTATTGGTCTATATTTTTGCACAGTCTTGATGTTGATCTTTGTTTAAAATTGCTAAGACCCCAGGAAGAATAGCTGCTAAATTGAGTAGCTAATGGGGATCTGAATAAATAAACAATAAACAAATAAACAGTATTGTTAGGCATAGATACAGCTGCTAAAATGGATGGAAGTGAATACAAACTTGAGTGAAATAGTAAATCAAACAGAAAATGAAGTTCTTTATATTGTTTCTATGTTTGACACTGTGAATTCTTTAAATATCGTACCGCTAAAATATATAAATAAAAATTAGCAAGAATTGTAGGTGAAAATTAAATATAAATGAAAACCATAATAAAATGTAAGCACATGATGTAGCCATTAAGTTGAAATAATCATTTGGCTTGATTTCAGTTCCTTTAGTTCATTATTCATTATAGCCAAGATGGAAATTTAACAACAATTGTATTCAACTTTAGGTGCCAGAAGTTCTAATACCTAACAAGTCAATAAAGAAGCAAAATTGAGTAAAAATAATTCACTTAAGTTTTTCGCGAGTAGGCTATCATATTTGCCTGTTTTAAACAAGCGACATTTATCTCAAATACAAAAAGTATTTGAGATACAAATGAACCGTTGCTGTCCTGAACCATCTTTCAGTCTGTGGATGTATCTATGTTGATCTGTAAAGACAAGCATGCCAGTTTCTGTGAAATCATGTGACCTGAAGCTCCTCCTCAAAGGGAGTATAAAGGTGTTAACCTACCTTGGTTCTTCCAAAATAATCCTCATCACAGGTAAGAACAGTTTCTTCTCCAGATGATTTGAATTATTCTGAATTATCAGGTCTAACCCAAATGTTTTTGATAGTTTAAGTATTTAAAGTCAAACATTAAGAGAATCGTAGTCATCATCCAAATATTATATCTTTTAGGATGTAAAAATGCTGTTTTAGTATTTTCATATTCTGAATCCTCTTGATGAGACAAAGCTGCTGTTCACTGGGAGCTAAAATTCTTAAATTTTAATAAGAACATCTGTTCTTTTATCAGAGAAAACTTTAAGTTTTACACTGAATGGTATCTTCTGATGTTCTCAAACAGATCCCTGACCTCTCTTCTTAACATATTTTATTTTAAAAAGATTTTTAGCTATTTACAGAAGATCAACTAAAAATGATGTTTCACAGCCCACAGTTGGATCACCACCATAGGTTTATGATGCACAGCTGTAAACATGTTTTCTTTTAAACTTAAATATAAAAATATATTTCTTGTTAAGATATATTAAACATTTCTGGCTAAATAAATTGACTAAAAAGCTTTAGGATGATTTTGTCCCTGTCTCCAACTGCAGAAATGTTTGCGTCTTAAAGGCTTGGGTTTATTCCACATTTTTATTCTGCACCATGAAAATTGAATTTAAATATAAATGCATGAGTTTTACTTCTATTAGCCACACCTTTCTACAGCATTTTGGATTAGGATTAAGTCTAATTATAAATAAAGTGAGTATTTATTACATTCTCTGGACAAATCGGCACAGGACGAAAGAGCTGCCTAAGGATGCAGCAAAGCCGATCATTAGTTTTCTTAAAAAGTTAATTAAACTCAAGTTTCAATTTCATATAACAGACTTTGGGCCTGATTTATCAACTTGTTAATACGGGCGCAAACCTCTCAGCAGCTGCAAAAACAAGCAGCAGATGACTTAGTAACCACTTAGCCCTTAATGAATATGAAATGTGGCCGTTTCTGTCAGAAGATGCATAATATTAGGAGGAGAACATGCAAATAAGTAGGCATTCCAAGCTCAGTGTGATTTATGAAACATAAAACTGTTTTAATATCTATTTCTACCGTTTCTAAAAGGAATGTCTTAACTTTGCGCCACCACATTCAACATAAGTTTATTACTGACAAATGAAAACTATCATTCACACATATTGTAACCTAATAGTTACTAACACTGTAATCAACATAAACCTGATAGTTATGGTAAACTTTACCCTTTTACCAAAGACACATCATAACTGACTTAACTCTCAGTGCTTCTGCACCTGCAGCATATGCTCTCAGCCAACACTTGTTGCTGTGATCCTCATTGATACTAATTGATTTCCACCGGAAACTAATGAGTGCTCACTAATCATCCTGGGGTCCAATTAATAAAATGATAATCATGTACAATACCACAATGACAATTATATATAAATATGACTGTTTACAAAGAATTACCGTAATTAACTTGTAAAATTTCCCACTGTCCATGAAATAAATAAAATATGCAGACAGATCCACAGCTAAAATTTGATTTTAATACTTTTTTTAAAGAACACATTCCATTTAGTTATCTAATATTTTTTGATAATTTATTCCATTAATGATATGCTATGTAGCTCTGCAGCAGATATTTTTTGTAGGAAGTTTGTGTTATTACATTTTATCATCGATTTATTATCACAAGGATATCTAGCATAATGGTCATGTATCCGATCAGAGTAAATTAACTCTCCAAAATTATTCTGGTTGACCTGTTGAAATAATTTTTTTATGTATATTATGAGAAGATTTTACAGCAACTTGACTTTTAATAGAGGCCATAATAAATTATGCTGCATTTCAAAAACATTAGTGGAATATGGACATCTTAAGACTAAGAAGGAGTCTTTTTCTGGACAAGCAGCGGCTTTAATAAGTCTGACTCTGCAATACAGCGCCTGCATGGAGCAGATAGCAACGCAACTACACTGCAAAAAATATTTTTTTCAATAGAAAAATAGAATTCCCAGCCATTGCAGCTTAATAGTAATTAACTCAAGTCTGATGTAGCCAAACTCAATTCTAATCAGAATGTGAGTCTGATTCTGCTCCATTGGGCTGTGATTATGGGACGTTTTAACAAAACCAGGAAAAAAAATGCCTCTGCACTAAATTGGATAAACCTATAACCAATCAGAGCAATGGAAGTGTGTGACGTTGATCTGCAGAGCAACCGACGTTATCTGTTCCTTTTAAAATTCCTCTTTTAAAATGAATGCGCTATCGATATCTTCTAGAACAGACTTGATGGCAGAATCTACACAGTGGCAGCTATCGTTGTAAACAAATTCAACCCAGGTGCTCTTTGGTCACGTGGATGATTACGTTACTGTTATTCACCTTTCAATCATCGTAAGCCTGATTTGATTGGTCCGAACAGATCTTGTTCGGGCATAATTGCTCCTCAGTGGAGGAATGCCAGACCAAACTTCCAGCCCATGTTGTGGGAGGGACTTCGGCTGGGACCCAGGCTAAATTAACTCTCCAATAGCCATAGACTTGAGATGTATGTCCTTCTTTTTGCCAAAGATGCATCATGAATCCATTGTGTCTATTCCTCTCTCTCTTACTGCTGCTCAGTGCATCAGGCAGAAAGTCTGGCAGACATCTGCATGCGCAAAGTCCTCATTTGAATACTGCTCTGTACGTCTGCTATTAAATACACTCGTAATCTTAGATCACCCACAAATGGACAACCCAATGGTGCAAATTGTGTGAAATATAGAAATAAAATAAAAATGAGATTCAGAAACATGACTAAGTTGTAGTAAAAAAATCACTGCACTAAATGCTGTTAGGTACATTGCAATAAAAGTAAACCGCTTTATCAGAAAATGAAAGCAAGGACTGAAGCTAATTGTTTCTCCATTGTTATCCTGCAGGTGGAAACACACAGTGTACCATTAAGCTCTGTGTCTTCTGCTGTACAGTAATGATCTGAACACAACTGGGTACGTTTTGCAAACTACACAATAAACATCAAGGAGTTTAGACATTTTTATCAAACCACCAGGTATTTCCAGGTTCTGTATACAGATTATTTCTATCATTTTCTAAACAAGTATGATTAGTCATTCAAAGTTTGTTTACAGGGTTTGGTTTGTTTGGACTGTTACAGCTGGAGTTTAGATTTATAGTTCATAATTAAGAAAAGGGAAACTGTTTTACACAATAGATGAGCTTCAGCTTTTTAGGACTTTTTTAGGATAAAATGAGATTAGACTGACTGGATGTCTTCAACACAAATTAATGTAATACATCAACAGTCCCCTTAATACCCGGTAATTGTGAGAAGAAGCCATATAACCAGGTTCTCATGACAAGCTGATGTAGATTTTTTTCTACACTATTATTACTGTGGTTAGAGAGAATAGCAGAGAACAAAGAGAGTAATACAATACAGATTCAAAAGGTCTCACCACAGTTTAACCAGATGCTCAACTATTCTAAATCATATTACTATTTTGTTAAAGGGACATTTTTGTATACAGATGTTTTCAAGAAAACAGAAAACCATGTTCAGTCAGACATTAAAGTGTACATTTGAAACTCATCTTTATTAAAGAGTACAGGATGAGTTGAAGTTAGGTGCCCAGGCTTGGGGTAAGAGCCAGGATACATTCAGGACATATTTCCAGTCTATCAGAGGTCAACATTACAGAATAAAGAACAATGCCCCTCTCATATCTAAGAGCGACTTTTGATGAACTATTTGCCCTAACCGCCATGTTTTGTGACTGTGGAAAGAAGCTGGTCTAGCTGCAATTATCCCAAGTATACACATGGCCAACATGCAAACTCCATGCAGAAAGGCCCCAGGATTCATACCTAGGAGCTTTTTGGTTAACTGTTTGATTGTAATATGTGGGGCGAACAGAGACTTAGCTGCTTTGTTGGAACCGAATTCCTCAAGATAATAAGGACCCAACTAGTATTTCAAATCGATCTTTGTCTTAAAAATATTTACGTGTACCTATTGTTGATATTCTATCACAATGTGAGAATTAAATCAGTTTTTTTATTTTAAGAGAACTTAAAAAGACACTGTGATTCATGTTTTACTGTTTAATTATCCAGGTTCCTAAACATCTGAGAAACCTTCACTGGTTTCCATTGCAGAGAGCACTATGGACACAGTGTGAGTACCACTAACCAATGCAGCTATATTCTATTAGACAATACAGAAAAAGCCATTATATTGGTATATGTGTTAAAATATTTTCAAAGCTGTTTTTGGAAGAAACACCCATGTCACTGTTATAGAAATGTATTGATACTTTAGACGAAAGGATTTATAATTTACTCCAATTAACACTCCCTTTTCGTCTTGTAATATGACCAGGAAATCTGAAAACACTGTACTGTAACACGGAAGTTTTCAAGAGATGCTAAAAAATTTTTTTGAAGCACTTTGGTCAAAGTCTGATGTGTTAGGTCTAGAATTTTTCCGTTTTTATTTGGTCTTAACACATTCAAAATAAAAAAATAAAAAAGCAATCTCTCACTTCTACTTAAAATATTTTATCTTCCACAGTGTCCTGAGCCGCACAGAATGGTCTGCCATGTACCAAAAGAAAACCAAAAAGGAGAACTTTGGCACAGTGTCCAGGGTCACTGTTGGTAGCAAACAGCTGAACAAACAAAATAAGACCATCTTACTAGTTGGTGAAAAAGGAACAGGAAAATCCTCTCTGATTAACGCTCTGTTCAACTACTCCATAGGAGTAAAGTGGCAGGATAAGGTCTGGTATCAGATCATAGAGGAAGGGGATCAAAGTCCAACATCAGATGTGATCATATATGAGATCTTTGATTGTGGTCAAAGAAGTCTACCCTACTCTCTGACCATCATCGACACGCCTGGTTATAGCGACACAGATGGACTTAAAGATGATGTCATCATCAATCAAAGATTGTTTGACTTGTTTCGGTTAGAAGATGGGATCCATGAAGTCCATGCAGTCTGTGTTGTGATGAAGGCAACAGAAACAAAAATGAGTGCCCAGATGTCGTATGTCTTTGATTCAGTACTGTCTCTGTTTGGAAAAGACTTGGAGAAAAAAACTGTGGCTCTCATCACTCACTCAGAGGGAAGAACACCTGAAATTTCTTTTAAGGGTCTTCAGGCGGATATAAGTCATCCTCTTTTCTTTACATTCAATAACCGTCAGCATGAGGCCAGAACAGAGGAAACCAGCTCAGATTTGGAAGTAGCATGGAGAGAGACAGAGAGGGGAATGAAGGGGTTCACTGATTTCCTTGAAAATATCTCAGCTCAGCAGCTGCAGGTAAGGGTTTCGTTTAACTCATTCATCAGACTGATAGCCTCCATTCAAAACCTGCAAGAGAAAATCAAACTAACTGAACTGAGACAGAAAGAAATTAAACAGATCCAAGAAGCTCTGAAGAAACACAAGGAAGAGATGAAGATGAACAAGAAGTTCACTGTGGAGGTAGATGAAGTCTATAGAGATAGGGAGCCTGTTGATAGTGAAATATCATTCTTAAAAGCAGCTGTCTGCTGCACCGTCTGTAAGGAGAACTGCCACTATCCAGGATGTACGATGGCCCTGAACCATAAAGAGTGTGAGGTCATGAATAATAAATCATGCACTGTTTGTACCAGGAATTGTTCTGCATCAGAACATGTCAAAGACAACTGGAGGTATGTGACCAAGACAAGAAAAGTGAAGCGAACCAAAGAGGATTTAAAAAAAAGATATTTACAGAGTAAATCAGATACAAAGGAGGTAAAACTTACAGAAACTCTAATGAAAAAAACAGAAGCCCTGAACAGAGAGATGCAAAATTTGATAGATAAGTCTTATCAAACTGCCATCAAACTGGATCCAACTCTCCTGAAAGTGAACTCAGTCTCCACATACATCAATTTGGACTTCCTGATTAAGACGATGAAGGACAAAGGGGAAAGAGAGAAGGTCCATCAACTAGAAATGATAGACCGGCAAATGGATGGAGGAGCCAAATCAGTCATTGAGTGCAAGTAGGTCCAATAAACATTTGTTACGATTTCATTTAAAAAGAATAGCTGTGGGGGAATAGTCGCATGATGATGAGCACACTGTGTGGATAACACAGTCCTTACTGATTGATAGAAAAGATAACTTGCTTCAGATTACTACTCATATCTAAATTTTTTAATTGTGGTTTACGAAAACAGATAAACAATATTGATTTTTATGGTGGCCTAATATTAAGATAATATATTTACAGTCATGAAACCTTTTTCTTGTTTGAACTTCTTTTATTTTATCTAAACCTAACTAAAGAGGAGATACTTTAAAGAAATCACATGGAGTTCAAAGGAAATTATTTTTAATTAATCAGCATATCAAAAGCGATTTCTGCACTGTTTGAGGGGATGGGTCTTCTAGATCCTTGTCAACATGAAAACTGTTCTTCTGCTGCTGGGTGTTAACATCGAAGTTTTTCAGATGTAAAATGACTGCAGGGTTGAACACCATTTAGCATTTCAAACTTTAAATGTTTAGACAAAAGGTGTATTCCTAATGTGTTTTCTGATTGATGTGATAATCCTTGTGTTAAATATGAAACCTAATGTTTTCTGCTCTTTGGACAGGTTTGATAACACCTCCCTACAACATATAATCTACAACAGTGTTGCCATCAGCTCTGGGCCTCCGGCAGTCTACCAGCTTAAAACAAGAAAAGAAACTGCAGGGACCCTGACCAAAGTGACCTTTGGTAAGAAAAAACTGAACCAACCAAATAAAAGCATTTTGCTTGTTGGTGAAACTGGAGCAGGAAAATCTACTCTGATCAATGCTCTGGTCAACCACGTCCTGGGAGTGAAGTTTGAGGATCAAGTCTGGTTTCAGATCGTAGAAGATGAGAAAAGAAGTCAAACAGAAAGTCAGACATCAGATGTGATTGTGTATCAGATCTTTGGTTTTGAAGATAAAACTCTACCGTACTCTCTGACCATCATTGATACTCCTGGATATGGAGACACTAGAGGGATTGAACATGATGTCATTGTCATTGAAAGACTATTTGAGTTGTTTCGATCAAAAGATGGTATTCGTGAACTTCATGCAGTGGGTCTGGTGCTGAAGTCGAGTGTCAATCGTCTGAGTGACCGACTGAAGTACATCTTTGATTCAGTGATGTCTCTTTTTGGAAAAGACATAGAGAAAAATATTGTAGCTTTGGTCACTCACTCCAATGGAAGAACACCTAAGGACTTGCTTCAGGCTCTCAAAACAGCAAAAATTAAATGTGCAAAAGATGAGAAGGGACAACATGTTTACTTCATGTTTAATAACTGCCAACAAGAAGAAAGAACAGAGGAAGCTGAATTTCTTGAAAATGCTGATAGAATAGCAACAAGAGGACTGATTGGCTTTACTTCCTTTCTGGTAAAAACTGCACCTCAAAAACTAGAAATGACTTTGGATGTTTTAAATGAACGGATCAGATTGTCAGCCTGCATTCAAAACCTGCAGGAAAGAATCCGTCTGTCTGAGCTGAAACAAGTAGAAATTGAACAGATCCAAAAAGCTCTGAAGAACCATGAACAAACTAAGAAGAATGATGAGTTTGGCATAGAAGTTGAAGAGGCCTACAAAGAAAAACAAGCCATTGAAGGAGAGATGTGGTTGATGACTTTATTTAAAGGGGCCGTCTGCTGTACTGTCTGTGAGGAAAACTGTCACAGTTCTGGATGCACTAGTTCTAAAAATCCTGCAGACTGTGAGGTGATGAAAGATGGCCTCTGCACTGTTTGTAGTTTGAAGTGCCCGGTATCTGCTCATGTGAAAGGAAGGTGGAGATATGTGACCAGAACAAGAAAAGTTCAGAAGAATATGGAAAACATAAGGAAAAGATCAAAAAGTGAAAAATGTCTGAGTCTTTTAGAAAGTCTTGAAAATGAAATCAAATGTCTAACAGCAGAGAAATCAGCTTTGCTTGACGAGTGCTTCCAACATTTAGTCTATCTAGATAAGATTGCTCTCAAAGGTAATTCTGTTTCCACATTTGTCCACCTGGACTTCTTGAGTGAAAAAATGAAAGAAAATGGAGACACAAAGAAACTTCAGAAAATAGAGGAGATGAAGAAAAAAGAGGATGAAGGAACTAGAGCCAAACTCCAGCATGTTTTTGGTAAAATAGCAGCAGCTGGAAGGAAAGTGAAAGAAGCAGTACACAGTGAACTAACCACCTTTGGGTTCTGATTTAAGTGGTGTGTTCTTTTTTGCTGCTGAACGATTTTCCTGATAAAAATCAGCCACAACATGGAACATAAATAAAACTTGGAAAACCCATTATAAAGCCCTTTTCTAAGACCAATCAACAACAGTCTGTTATTATCATTGAATCTACTTACCTGTAGTATGTTCCAAATAGTACTTCTTTAAGGTCATTATCTACACGTGTTGACTTTCTGCTGACACACACCCACACACACACATGGTTGTACGTCTAGTGATATCGGGACTAAAACAAACATTGATTCAGAGGGGGGCGTTGCGTGGTGTAGTAGTTTAAGACGGGCACCCCATGTAAAGAGGCCTTAGCCCTCTAAGTGGCTGTCCCGGTTCAACTCCTGGCTGTGGACATTTGCCAATGTCTCTACCACAACTCTCTCCTCCTTTCATATACCTGTCCACTGTTAATAAAGGCCACTATGGCCACAAAACCTTTTTAAAAAAAACATTGATTCAGAGGGATGTAATTGTGATGGAAATATTTAAAGGTATTGTGAATTAATTGACTTAATACATGTTTGTGAATGCATCTAGGGAATATGGCATGTAGGATATCATTAGAAAACAGACGCTATTGAGAAGGAGATTTGATTAGGAGCCTCTGGCAGAGCTTCACTTTGTGACTTGTTTTTTAACCTTGGGGAGCTAGTCATGAAGACGGTGCTGTTTTACTTTGGGAGATGGGTTTTACGAACCATTACCAGTGTATTGCTAACCCTACTCTTAACCCTAAACATAATTGATTCATAGGTCTGACCACATAAGGTCCTTCATCTTCTGACAGATGGTAAATATGCCATAGAAGGTCCTTAATAGGGAACATAAATCAATAAGCACAAGCACACAATCACAGATAACTAATTTGCCTGAACAAGCAAGGAATTTGACTTTGCTTTCCAAGAGATCACAGCATACATACGTTGAGTATAAATATAAAAATGTAGATGAAAATAATAAGGGTGAGGAACAACACATACACAGATTTGCAGCCAAAAAGCGTTGATTTTGATGTTGACTACTTTCGTTGAATAGGTTCCATAGTCATAAAAAAACATCTGAAATGTACTTACCTTATATGAAATACTTGAACCAATCTCTGTAATGCTATTTTTACAATGATAATAAACATATCTTATCTTATATCTTATGTTAACATGCTTTTTTTCTGTTATGGTAAGAAAATGTATTCTTTTTTTTCTCATGAATGCATCATCTTTTATATGCAATTATTGTAATTGAGCTATGTCAGTGCTATACAAGACTTTGGTCAGCCATGTCTTGCTTTTAAAGTTATATATAAATAAAGCTTGATTTGGTATGGTATGATGCTGTTGTCTGCATGTAATTTCTACTACAATCACAGACTGCAGACAGAGATCATAGCTGTTGTGGGAAAAAGGCATTTTAAATAAAGAAGTGAGAGAGATTCCTTAATTTTATCTTGCAGGTTTAATTATATTCCAATTGATCATACAGGAGGACAGTACAGATCACAGTGAATGCTGAATGCTGCCTCCTCACAGCTTAAATGAAGATAAGTATTTATAAAGTTCAGCAACCTTTCCTCGATGACTTGTAGAAAAACCTATTCTCTCAGGGTGGGAATTTCTCAAGATGAAGGCACCTGGCTCTTTAGCTGGGAATAAGTGAATCTTGGCAAATACAAAACAATGGCAATAGCTTGGGTTTAATCGTAACACAATAAGAGAAACTATATAAGAACTATTTATATAAGAAGAATAAATTTTCTTAGGCAGTGAGGTTTTCTCTAACCTAGATTCCCATGTGAACTCAACAACTGTTTTCTGGCCCATCTGCTCTTCTGTTCTTCACACCCTCTGCTTTCAGTGTTAATAATACTAACAGATGAATCATAATAATAAATTTCTCCATCACAATAGCTGTCGCAGAATCTCAACACTATGTAGAAATAACTTCCTGAAAATCATATTTGAAAGGGCATATTGTTATTCATTAAATAATTTTAAAAAATATTACGGGGAAAGTCACTGCATTCTTAAAAATGTTTCTGTCATATGTAGTCTGATTAGTGTTCAGCCTGTTTCCCTTCTTTAAAACTTTTAAAGCCAACAAAAATATCTAACCATCCACGCTGTCCAGTAGGCTTTGTGACTAAGAATATAATTCAATGTAATAACTTATTTAATTAAAATTTTGATTTCTGAATTTTCTATGAAATTATTAAACAAAAATGTTATTTCCTATGAAAATTATTTGCTATGCAGTGAAAATATTTTATTCTACAAGGATCAGCTAATCTGCTAAAGAAACTGCAGTGAAGTAGAAACCTGTTGTTAAGAGGCGGTGGAAAAACCGGAGGAACAGGGGTGCAGTTTCCTATCAGCACTAGCTTTTTTGTTTAACGCCGTATTTAAACGAAGTGTTGATTTTGTTGACAAGCTAAATATGAGAATCATGTTGGAGAAATGCAGTTTCATAGACACAAATGTAAGCATCCAGCAAGATACCTTAAATTAAGAAAAAGAAAATGAACTAACATGGCAGTGATTTTGATTGCTCTTAATTAGGATAAAATTAATTGACCTGGTAAGTAAAAAAGATTTTTAAAAAGTTAACTATTTTTTAGTCCAATAATGTCAACAAATGGCAAATGGAGCTCTGGCATCATCATCTCGATTTTCTTAAATTGTTATAAGGCATAGTAAGTTAGTCCCCTCCCCTGGGCTACAGCCTTATCGTGGTGGAGGGGTTTTAGTCTCCCAATGATCCTGAGAGCTAAGTTGTTGGGAGCTTTTTGCGCCTGATAGGAAAGGGACCCATCTACAGTTACAAAGACCGACAAGGGAGCCGCCATATTTCCAATCTACGTCAGAAGTCCCAAGCAGAAAACACCGGAAAACAACAGATATAATATATGGAGATGCCTCATGGACTGACGCTCATTCACTTTTTTGAAGTAATAAAGTCCCCATACTTTAACACTATACTTGATGTCTTGATCATCCACATGCACAGGATACACCTTTAGGAGCTACCACAGACCAGCACTACTTGGGCTAAAATCAACAAGGTACACAAGATGGTTCACATAGCCGTTACCAATCATATATTAAATGTGTTCGTGATTGGGTGAATGGCTAAATGTAGTGTGAAGCGCTTTGGGGTCTTTAGGGACTAAGTAAGCACTATACAAGTACAGGCCATTTACCATACATCCCGCATTGCAGACTTTCAATTTCCTGGACAGCTCATTGATGTATAAGTGAAAATGAAAAGAATAAAACACCACCATGTTTTACATAGTTACAAACAGCCAATGGGGAAAACACCCTCTCACCCCATTTTACCTGCATCGTCTGGTGAGCATAACAGCAAGCCAGGATTTCCACCAAATATTTGGGCCCTCCCCTGTCAGTCATTACACAACCAAAGGCCTTAGAAGCATCAATAAAACATAAATGGACTGTTGAATTCTGCCCTCTAAAGTATCGATGCCACGTCTAGTATTAAAACCAAATTGATTGTCAGAAGAGTTTTAATAAATACATTTGGTTTATCAAGAAAAATACTTCCCGGGACTATAGAAATTATACTGGCTAGTGGCTACTGCTATAGGCCTGTAGTTATCTATGCTAAGTTTACCAGGTGTATCTTTGATAACTGGCATTAACAACACAGACATCATTGAATCAGGTCATAACCCATGTGCAATAAAACCTGTAAAACAAAAGCAAAAAAGAGGAGCATTCTTAGGACTGGCATATTTAAATGTTCAGCGGAAATATGATTGAAACTGCATGCTTTGCTGACAAATTTCTAATGGCATCCAGGTGTGTTAATAATGAAGCCATTATGATTCTCTATATACCCTACTTCCAAAACTTTTTCCTTTATACAATTGAATGGTGAGCTATAATGCTATCGCTATAATTCAACAATATTGTAAGTACCCAAAATGCCTTCAACAGTGCATGGTAGGGTTATTTTATAGTTTTTACGACTTCTGATTTTGTTCCAAAGTCATTAACTTTGTGATATAACATCTTTTTTGGCTAAGGATTTTGCCCACATAGCCTCATTTCAATATACACTCAACAAAAATATAAACGCAACACCTTTGTTTCTGCTCCCATTTTTCATGAGATGGACTTAAAGATCTAAAATTCATTTCAGATACACAATATTACCATTTCTCTCAAACATTGTTCACAAATCAGTCTAAATGTGTGATAATGATCACTTCTGCTTTGCTGAGATAATCCATCCCACCTCACAGGTGTGTCACACCAAGATGCTGATCTGACATCATGATTAGTGCATTTAAGTGTATTAGCTGAGGCTGTGTGCTGACTTTGGATCGGTCCTCCTTAGGTCCAAAAATAATTACTTCTGTCTTGTTTCTGTTTAGCTGGAGAAAGTTATGGGACATCCAGTCGTTGATTTGTTCAATGCATTTATTTAAGGTCTGGATAGAATCAAAGTCACCTGGTGACAATGTAATGTATAGCTGTGTATCGTCTGCATAGTTATGGTAGCTAATCTGATTGGCTGCTATAATCTTGGTTAGTGGGAGCATATAAATATTGAACAGGAGGGGGCCCAGGATGGAGCCCTGGGGGACCCCACATGTGATTTCTGTTTGTTCTGATGAGAAATTTCCGATGGACACAAAGAACTTCCTATTTTTGAGGTAAGATTCGAACCATTGAAGAGCTGTACCAGTGAGTCCGACCCAGCTCTCTAATCGTTCCAGTAATATAAATTATAGTTAAAACGCAGGGACCAATTGAAGGGAAAACATCCTTGAAAAACTGTGCAGGTAGCACATCAGCTTGGGAACCAGATGGCCTCATGCTGGAAATAACCTTTTCCAGGGCAGATAGAGATACTGGATAAAAGGCGGAGAAATGCAAGATGGCGCCGCGTATGGACGCCTCGGCACTTCGCTCTCTGGTACTAGTTACTGTTTTACTTTTTTGCGTAGTTTTCTGCACTCCCTCTGCTATTAAAATTAGCAGAGAGGAACTTTTAAAAATTGGGCTATCCAGTGCCGGACTTTTTTCACCGGTCTTTACACAACCTGACTGCTTTATGGAGATTCTGATCGGAGGAGCAGCAGCGTTCTGTGGATTTAGACGGAGACGACGACGCGGGAAATGGGCTGGTGTGCTCGTCAAGCTGAGACAGCGGGGATTACGCACCGCTCTCCCATCCATACACCTGGGGAACGTCCGCTCTCTGCCTAACAAAATGGATGAATTGCTCCTTCTCCTATCCAAGAACTCAGACTTTAGTCGTTCTGCCGCCTTTTGCTTCACTGAAACCTGGTCCAGTGAACTCATCCCGGACAGCGCTCTAACGCTGCCAGGCTTCCAGCTGTTCAGAGCGGACCGCTGCGCGGAGCTGACTGGGAAATCAAAGGGAGGTGGAACGTGCTTCTACATTAACGAAGGTTGGTGCACAGATGTCACAGTGTTAAAGAAGACATGCAGCCCTCACCTTGAGTCGTTCTTCATAAAGTGTAGACCATTTTATTCACCGCGGGAGTTCGCCTCGTTTGTGCTGGTCGCTGTATACATTCCACCGCAGGCGTGTGTGACGGAGGCATTACATCACCTCGCCGATCAGATCACAGAAGTGGAGAAAAATCACCCGGACTCTCTGCTAATCGTTCTCGGGGATTTTAACAGAGCTAATCTCAAACTTGAACTGCCTAAATATAAACAACATGTGACGTGTCCCACCAGGGACATGAACACTTTAGATCACTGCTACACCACAATAAAGAATGCATATCGCTCTGTCCCCCGTGCTGCTTTGGGACTTTCTGACCACTGCCTGGTCCACCTCATCCCATCTTACAGGCAGAAGCTGAAATCTGCTAAGCCTGTAGTAAGAACTGTGAGGAGATGGACTGATGAGTCAAAGATGCAGCTACAGGCCTGCTTTGACTGCACTGACTGGAGCGTCTTTGAAGCAGCGGCTTCATCCCTGGATGAACTGACCGACACTGTGACATCCTACATCAGCTTTTGTGAGGACATGTGTGTGCAGACCAACACCTTCTGCTCATTCAAAAACAATAAACCGTGGTTCACTGCAGAACTGAGACGGCTACGCCAGGACAAGGAGGAGGCCTACAGGAGTGGGGATCGGGACCTGTACAAACAGGCCAGGAACCAGCTGACAAGAGGGATCAAAGCAGCAAAGAGGAACTACAGTGCTAAGCTTAAGGACCGTTTTTCTGCTAACGACCCCTCTGCAGTTTGGAGCTACCTGCAGACCATTACTAACTGTAGGAGACCATCCCCCCACCCTGTGGAGAGCCCCGCCTGGCTGAGGACCTCAACGACTTCTTTTCCAGGTTTGAAAGGACTTTCACACCTCCCACCTCCCCCACCATCTCCATCACAAAAGACCCAGCTTCACCCCAAACCACCCACGTACCTGCCTTGACGATCTGCGAACAGGACGTGCGCCAGCTATTTCAGAGACAGAAAATTAAAAAGGCTCAGGGACCAGACGGAGTGTCCCCAGCCTCTCTGAAATTCTGTGCTGACCAGCTGGCTCCCATCTTCACTCAGATCTTCAATAACTCCCTGGAGCTGTGTGAGGTCCCCTCCTGCCTCAAACGCTCCACCATCATACCGGTTCCCAAGAAGTCCCCAGTCACTGGATTAAATGACTACAGACCAGTCGCCCTGACATCTGTGGTCATGAAATCCTTTGAGCATCTGGTACTGACCCACCTGAAGGACATCACAGATCCCCTGCTAGACCCCCTGCAGTTCGCCTACAGATCAAACAGGTCAGTGGATGATGCCGTCAACATGGCTCTACACTACATCCTGCACCATCTAGACTCTCCAGGTACCTACGCTCGGGTCCTGTTTGTGGACTTCAGCTCTGCGTTTAACACCATCGTCCCAGAGCTCCTCCACCAAAAACTGTCCCAGCTCACCGTGCCTCCCTCCACCTGTCAGTGGATTACCAGTTTCCTGACTGACAGGAGGCAGCAGGTGAAACTGGGTAAGTTCACATCCAGCTCCCGTTCCCTCAGCATCGGCGCCCCCCAGGGATGTGTTCTCTCCCCACTGCTCTTCTCCCTTTACACCACTTACTGCACGTCGAGGGACCCTTCTGTGAAACTCCTGAAGTTTGCAGATGACACCACCGTCATTGGACTCATCCGCGACGGCGACGAGTCTGTGTACAGAAAGGAAGTGGAACAGCTGGTTCTCTGGTGCAGTCAGAACCACCTGGAGCTAAACCCGCTCAAAACTGTGGAGATGACAGTGGACTTCAGGAAGAGACCATCATCAACATCTCCTCTCATGATCCTCAACAAGCCAGTCCCCACAGTGGAGTCTTTCAGGTTCCTAGGATCCACCATCACACGGGACCTGAAGTGGACCTCACACATCAACATAATAAGGAAAAAGGCCCAGCAAAGACTGTACTTTCTGCGTCAGCTCAGGAAGTTCAACCTGCCCCAGGAGCTGCTGATAATCTTCTACACAGCAATAGTCCAGTCTGTCCTGACCTCATCCATCTCTGTCTGGTTCGGATCCGCCACCAGGCAAGACAAGGACAGACTGCAGAGAACAGTCAGGACTGCAGAGAGGATCATAGGAACAGATCTTCCCTCCATTCAGGACCTATTCCGGGCCAGGGTCAGGAAGCGGGCCAGGAAAATCACCTCTGACCCCTCACACCCTGGCCACAATCTGTTTAGGCTCCTCCCCTCAGGTCGGCGTTACAGAGCGTTGTACGCCAAAACCACCCGACACAAAAACAGTTTTTTTCCCCCAGGCTGTCGCTCTGACGAACTCTGTCTAGTCACAGTGTGTGAGTGCACTCACATAACAATAAACTATAACTCTGCACTTCTGTACATACTCACTGTAAAATAACCCCAGCTTGGTGTATATATTATCCTTTATTATTTACGATCTGATATTTATTTGTATTTTTACTTATTTTTGTTCATATTTTTCTTTTTTTTTTCTTTTTTTATTTTTTATTTCACTTATTCAAGTTCTGTACTGGAGGAAAAAGTTTGCCGGAGTCAAATTCCTTGTATGTGACATACTTGGCCAATAAACTGATTCTGATTCTGATTCTGATTCTGAAAGTAACAGATGGTGGTGTACAGATAGGAGTCATAGGCTGGAGCCTGAATCAATGATCTACACCATGCCACTTTGCCAACAAAGAAATTGTGAAATTCATTACAATTATCAGTAGAGGCCACAGGTGCCCGAGGATCCAAGATGTCCAGCACAGAGTTCAAAGTTCTGAACAGGCTACGAGGATTCCGAGGATTCGAGTCTATAATGCTGGCTAGGTAGTTAGACCTAGCCAGCATTGAGCCATGCTGATAGCGCGCCCAACAGTCCTTTAAGATTTGCCGAGAGACCTGTAGCCTGTCTTTTTTCCACTTGCGTTCCGCTCACCTGCATTCTTGTCTAAGAGACCTTATAGTGGAATTCTTCCATGCCTCGGCACGCCGTCTAGGCGGCCTAAGATGAGCCGGAGCAACAAGGTCCAGGAGAGACTCACAGAGGGAGTTAAATTGCATGAGAAACTCGTCCAAGTTTGAACAGGCATTAAGACATACAAAAGATTTAAAAAGTGATGAGAATTTCAGCAGCTGAAGATAGGCTGATAAACCGCCGCCTTCTAGCTGGTTCAAACGGCAACCTAGTCGTAGACAATTTATCAAATTCAAATAAAACAGGCTTATGATCAGAAAGAATATCATCGCCAATTTTTAAGGTCACAATAGGTAGGCCAAAGGTGAGCACTAGGTCCAAGATGTGTCCTCCAGCATGAGTAGGGTTCTTGACATGCTGGCAAAAATTAAGAGTCAATAACATTTAACAAGTGTTTGTGTGTGTGAGTATGGCTGATGGGTTGGGTTGGGAGGGGGTTGTATTTGCATTGATGATTTTATTTTTGAAGGGGGGGTTGTGGGGTTATTTTAAATCTGTAAAGCACTTTGAGTAACTTTGTTTGTTTGAAAAGCGCTTAATAAATAAAGTTTGATTGATTGATTGATTGAAGTCTTTAGCCAAGCGCTTTGATGGGCAACAAATATGTATATTAAAATCACCAATCAGAAGTACAGAGTGTCTGCCTCACAGACTAAAACTGGGAGCTGGTTACACAGGAGAGGAGCCTGATAACTAAAAGATCTGCCTCCCATTCTACTTTTAGAAATCGTAGGAACTACCAGTAAATCCGCAGTCAGTTAGGAACATATGGAAGAATCAGATCTCTGATGTACGCTGGAGCTTCATTATTAAGGGCTTTATACATAAGGAGGGGGATCTTAAAGTCTATTCTGGATTTAACAGGGAGCCAATGAAGAGAAAGGTGATCTCTCTTTTTTAATATTCATCTGAACTCTTGGTACAGCATTTTGTGGAATTCCTGATAACAAGGAATTACAGTAGTCTAGTCTTGAAGTAACAAATGCATGGACTAGTTTCTCTGCATCATTCCTGGACAGGAGGTTTGTAATTTTAGCAATATTCCGGAGGGAAAATAAAGAAATCTTAGAAACCTGTTTAATATGGGATTTAAATGTTATGTCTTGGTCAAAAATTGCACAGAGGTTCTTTACATTATTACCAGAGGCCAAATTAATGCCATCCAGATGACGTGATTGACTTAGCAGTTTCTTTTTTATAGCTTCCGGTCCAAAAACATCTTCTATCTTGTCTGAATTTAAAAGTAGAAAATTGCCTTTATGTCAGGCAATAAAATGGAAATCAATTATTTAGAAATCAGCCAATGGGATTTTCTGCATTTTTGTTTAAGATTCTGTCCCTCAAAGTTGAAGAGTACCCTTGATAAAACTTACAGACCTCTACATGCTTTGTAAGAGGGAAAACTTTGAAAATCAGCAGTGTATCAAATAGTTGTTCTACCGCTGTATTTGGAACTATATCAATAAGTCAAGGTTTTGAGCAAAGTGGACTGGAGAACACGGGGTTAATCCGGGAGCTGTGGAACACAGGATGGATTCTCATAGTGGTAGGTAGTTAAAAGAAGACAGAGGTTGGGCTGAGCACTGTTTCGATTTCGTAGGGGTCAATAAACCAGGGTGAACATTTCTTGTGCAGATTTTTTAGATGTATATCACAGGTGGAAAGCCAGACCTTTATTTTGATTTTTATTATATTATAGAGAGCATCTGTTTTTCCATCCACCCATTATCTATCCATGAAGGGTAGTGTGAGGGCTGGTGCCTATCTCCAGCAGACTAATACTGCATTTCCACTAGTGTCAGTATGGTACAGAATGGGACGCTTTGGCGTGTTTCCATTACTTGTGTCCGTTCCAAGCCGACCTTTTTTGTCGGACTACCTCAGCCTTTGTTCCAAGCGTGCCGAAGCGACCGGAAACGCCCCACCTATTGACTGATTTGCCGGTAACATAATATTTTATTATAATAAAGTGTCCTTGAGTAAAATGAAAGACAGTTTAAAATAAAGTATACTATTGTTAGTTTGCATTCCTTTGTTGTAGTAAAATTAATTCAGGGTTCTAAAAATAAGGAGAGAGAGAATCCTTGAAAGTGTTTTAAATATTTAATACAAGTATTATCTCGCCAGAAACATAGAGGGGACAGGCTTTAATTCATGCATTCCCTCAATCTCACCTCCTAAACCAAACCATAAATACATTCCAACTATCACATCTTAATCTTTCAAGGCGTCCGTCCAATCTTCTTGGAGATAACAAATTGTTCTGACGTCCATCAGATGAAGATGCAGACACAATATCACTGAATTCTTAACATATGTGTCTAGTATAGCGGCAACAAACGGTCACTGACCAAGTTACAAGAGAAATAATTTAAATCCAAAACTTCCACAGCACCTTCTTGAGATAATAAATAAATAAATATTAACATTGATTTCTTTTCATTTTAAAAGACAAAGGCAAGTCTTCTTGGTTAGTAGTTTCTTAGCCTGCAGTAATAGTAGCAATTTTAGAGGCTTAAAAAAAGTATCACTCATTTTTTATTTGTTATTATGCAAACCCGATTTACATCTTTTGTTTTCTGTGTTATTGTTGTGCACTCGGACGAGACAAACCCCAAATGTCATGCTATGTCATTGTGTTGCTGAAGTGAAAATGAAGTGTTTTCTGAGAACAAGGTCATTCCTCATGTATATCTTTGTACCACACCCAAGTGACAACTTTGTATGGAGAAACATTACATGCACACACCATACAATGCCAACAAACACACTGTTTTTACTACAAGCTGTCCAAAGCAAAACAGGTTCTAGGTGTGTTCAGATCAGATATTTTAATGAGCACATAATGGCACGGATATATGTGACTTCAAATACTGAGCTCTTCAAATGTCAGCTTCGAGTCTTAGTCATAAACTAATCACTAATTTGTAGTAAATATTTCAGTTACACACAACACAGAAAGTGGCATAGTCCAATTTTGTAATTGTTATTTGATTAAACAGGTTTTTCTATTTCACTTTCAGCTATATTTTATTCCCAACTGTTGACAAAAACATCTTCATTGATCATATTGATAAAAGCTAAAAATTGAATATTCTCAACCAAGCAGGCCATAATGCGAAATCTTAAATCACAGTCAGAAACACAACAGTATGGTATGATGCTTAATCTAAGGAACAACCAGCTATACCTTTTTTTTGGAATCAGGTTTACTTTTTAACGTTTATTTAGCATCATCAAGACATTTCTTGTTGAATGCTATGTCTTTCTTTTCATCATGTTTATGTCCTGTGTGAAATGAAATTCTCTGCATGTTGCTGACAGTCATCTTCTGCAGAGGTGAGGCAATATGTGTAGCACCGTTCCAGCAAGACAATTTAAAATTCTTTACAAGCAAATAAAAAATACATTTCAAGTAAGGTGAGTTGGTAGCACTGTTGCTTTGCAGCAAGAAGGCTAGGATTTGAAACTCTTCTATATAAAATAACACTTACTCTTTCATCATTTTCCAGTGGTGGAGTGGCCATTTGGAGCTATTTGGTTAATTCTGTGAAGATGTCATTTCTAGACTGATTAGGTGATAAGTTGACATCTTTTGTGATCTGTCCTACTGTTGTGCACTTGGGTGAGACAAACCTCAAATGCCGTGCTGTCATTGCGTTGCCAATATGTTATGCTTCGCACAAAAGGACATGTGTTGTGAGAACAATAAGTTAATTCTTCATTTATATCTTGATGTTACACCCAAGTCAAAACTTAACTAACAACTTCGGATATTTGAGAGACAGACTGTCACAAAGGAAAACAGCATATATTTTGATAAAAAATATGTCAAACCCTGGCACAGCAACATCTTTAAAGGTTGGGGAAACACAAAAACTTAGGCCCTGTCCACACGTAGCCGGGTTTCTCACAAAACTGAGATATTTTTCTACGGTTTGGCCTGTTATCCACACGTAGCCGGAGGTTTTCGGCACCAAAAACGAAGCTTTTTAAAAACTCTGGCCGAAGTGGAGATTTGCGTTTTCTCCGTTTTCAGTATCTACGTGTGACGGTTGAAAACGGAGTTTTAAGAGCCGTAACGCCACTTTCCGCGACGAAAAATTCTCCAACACCACATGTGCGACCTGTGTTTACTCTCGAAAACAGCATTTATTTCCTCAGCGCTGTGTTGGTATCATCCATTGTTAAAGCGCGTCTTGTTTGTTTGCTTTTATAAGCTGTATGAATGCTGCGTGCTGAAGATAGAGGATATAAAGTTTGTCTTGGCGGATAGGACTGGGGAGAACGACTGCGCCCTACAGGTTTGCCACGTCTATGAATGTGCTGAAAAACGCATTTATCCGGTTACGTGTGGATGGAGATTTTTTTTTCAAGGAGCCGAGGAAAATCTTCGTTTAAAAAAAAACCCCGGCTACGTGTGGACATGGCCTTAGTTGAAATCAATGTCTCAATTCAGGCAGGAATTTATTCAGAGGAATCATGTAGCAGTAAATAAAAATAAAAAAAAACCTTTGTCTTGTTTTTTGAACCTATTTTTATTGTGCAGGTACTCATACAATTGTCTGCTTTTTAGTTCAATACCCTTTTCTGTTCAGTGTGTGAAAAAGATTTTTAAATACCAGGATCCCAGTGTACTCTTATTTCTCTTATTTAATTGACCCGTTGAACAACTGAACAGTGTTTTTAAATAGTGTGGGTTTGGCACCACGTTTGGTATGTGTTCATACTTTGTTTAAATAGAATGTAACCGGGTAATAGGTGTGTTGAAGTGAACTTTTACTTTCTCTGTCAGACTGATGTGAATTGAATTACCAGCTGGGCAACATTTCTTAAAGCTGGTCTTACTTCCATGAAATGCTATCCCAAGGGCTGTTCCAAGAAGCAAGCTCAAAAAATGGAGGTTAATTTGAAATAGCCTGGCTTGACTTAGTATTAAAGTTCAGTCCAGGCTTATTCGGTTCCACTAATAAAGCTCGGCTGGATTCAGTCACGGCTAATTCATGTCAGATGTGACAACCAAGCTCATGTGCTTCCACGCTACACTTAAGGCAATCCCTGTCAATCGATGCTAGATATGTTTAGTCACACTGAGCAAAGATCTGGGTCTGCTGGAGGTTTCTTCCTGTTAAATGGGAGGGGTTTTTTTCACACCATCGCTACACAGTCTTTCAACAGGAGGGTGTGCTGTAAGTCAAAGACTCAATACAATTTGCTGGGATTTCTTGAAAAGGAACTTCCATCCATCTATTATCTATATTGCTTATCCTCAAGGGGTCACAGGGCGGCTGGTCCCTATATCCAGTGGTCATTGGGCAAGAGGCGGGGTATACCCTGGAAAGGTCACTGGACCATCACAGGGCAACACAGTGACAGACAGGACAAAAAACCATGCACACACAGTAATGCTATGTTCACACCTCCCCAAAGGCCAGCGTCAGTTGCAGCAAGATTACATGTAAAGTCTATGGTCGAGTATGTCCGAGGTCCGTCAGGAGTCCTGCGGTGCCTTGTGTACGTTGGCTCCATCAACTTCACTTGCATTTCATATGGCAACGTAGCAACGCAGAAGTTCAGCAAGCTGAACTTTTGACGGACCCAGCGTAGTTAACGCAGTGTGGCAACCAATCAGAGTGTCTCACTGTAGTGATGTCACTATACATGTATCTTGAATGAAGCGGGATGAGAGAAAAAAATTTCAACAATGGAAGACAAGCTGATCGTGGCCATCTGCAGAGAACTTTATGATTCGTCTTTGTATAGACAGATGAACAGGCGCTCCTCTGGAGGAATAGAGCGCCTGTAGTTGGTGTCCTGGTAGATGATTTGAGCTCCGATGCGGCCCAGGAGGTCATCAAACTGGGCGGGGGACAAACGTAGGTAGCACTGAAAGCGAACCTCATCCATAAGCAGCTCCTGGAGCAAATGGTTAAACTCCCCAAACTCAGAACACATCGGAATAATATGGTAAACCTACAAACGCCGCTGATGTAGCCGAAGTCGACGTTGTCTAGCTTTATTTAGCAAATAAAGCCAAGCCCCTCTCTAAATACTATCCACCATAGTTCAGAACATACGGCAACAGAAGAATCCCCGCCCATGGGATATTTTTTCCTCAGATGCAAGGGTTGCATGCTTTTTAGGACATCCGTCAAATTTCATCCATTGGATGCGTTGCTCGCCATCCAACGGATGCAGTCTGAATGCAGCATAAAACCTAAGGCCAATTTAGAGGGATCAGTTAACCTTAAAGTAATTTTTGGGGGGGGGGCTGTGTGAGGAAGCCAGAGAACATGGAGGGAACGCATATATGCACAGGGAGGTTGGTGGGACAATGCAAACTCCATGCAGAAAGACCCAAGGACTTTCTTGCTGCTAGGCAACAGTGCCACCAACTTCGCCTCTGTGCAGCCCTTAAATAGAAATTAGAAACTTTTTTTAGCAAATAGGATAATAAACTGAGTTGACTTTTTTGTATAATACCTTGAGATGACATGTATTGCGTGTTGGGAGTATATAAATAAACTGATATGAAAGCTCCGGGAAGTGATGTCAAATGATTTCAGGATCCACCCCTGGACCACATACTGGCAGGTAAACAAACTACAATAGCTATACGGCTATTCAACAGTTTTCCAGCTGTGTGAAAATGGTTGATTGGCTTTTTGCCCCTGGGTGCACAAACCACTGCTATAATAACTGCACAAACCAAAAGATCCAGCTGAGAGGGAAAGATGGATTGGAAAATAGTTCACATGATTCTTCTGAGTGTTTCGTACCCGATACACACATACAGTACACAATGGAAACCCCGCTGGAGTTCGACACATCACTTTTAGCACAGAATAAGTCGTCCCCCGTTTTAATGTTACAACAAATTCACAACTTGTTAGATAGAAAAAATAACAAGTTGATCACTGTTACAGAATGTTGCCCAGATAATTATCAGGTTTTTCCAATGCTTAGCGTCATTGTGGCCTAAATTAAGCAGTTTAAGTTCACCAGCATGTCCTCTCTCACCCACACACACCATGCGTAATCTGCATGCACACAATTAATGATTTATATGTATACTGTAGAGAGACCCCTGTAAAAGTAGCCTATACTGTTTGCGAAGCTGTTGTGGTGGAGAAATTTAGTGTTATGATTTATTTGTGCTTTGTAATGAACTGTGACACATTTTTACTTAATGCTGTAGTGTTAGTTTGAATGTTAGTCGTATTGAGTGACGCCTTTACCCAAGTCATGTCAGAGAGTTTTGATAATGATAGTCCACATCCTGCGTTACCATGGGAATGGCTCTTCGACCATCCTTAAAGGTCTACAAAGTTCACAGCTTGATCAATTCAAATCATATTAAAACCTCCAAAACATTTAAAGGAATCTCACTCATTTTATTAAGAGTCTAAAATCCCACTACCCTGTCCTACTTTTAAACTAAACATAGCCTTCTGATAAACTATTCAGAGTTGGGCATCAGAAAATTCTTCCTGAACATAAGCAGAGGGAGAGGACCAGAGAAGAGAGATGAGGACGGAGGTATGATAACTGTTCGCATTAATAGTAAAAAAACATTAAGGATGGTAAAATGTGACCGATATGTTTAAAAGCTAGTGGGTTTTTTATACAAGGGTGTGGAAAGACAACCCAGAAACCAAAAGAACAGAGCCTGACAACCCAAGCTGTAGAGCAAAAGAGTTGATTTTTTTCAGTGGTCCAGTCACCAATGGCAAAGTAAATAGGAATAAAACTTAAAGTCAGGGTATTGTGAATCACCCATAGATGAGACTGGATTTATGTCCCGATCCTAATCCAGGTCGTTCTCAAAAAGCATTATGACAAGTTCTTCCCATCAAACAGATCCATAATGCGCTCCTCCCCTGCATTGGCTGACAGGTGAACAGCTCATCTTGACGCCCTTGGTGCTTCGACCTCAACGTGCCGCGCCCCTCTTCATGCAGACACCAATATCCGTGCGCGCATGCACAATTCATACTGCGCAAAGCGCATATCTTGCGGGGGTCGTCACTCGCTTCTGGGGTGAAACGGTACTCAGGCAGGCCTTCCTCTGCCCTTATCATCTGACTTGCGCATCCTGTCTGCCCCTTGCAGTTTCTGCTGGAGCCGTGTGCGCCATTGCTCGTGGCCTCCTTGGCATCCTGCCTCGTTCCTCTTATGTGCAGCCTACTCTATTTTTGCTTTGTATTACCAGCTTTGTTTTATAACATTTTCAAGGTTAAACCTTGTTTAATGCCTTTTTAGTCTATGTTATATTACATTTATGCTGTTATTCTGTGCTCCACACAGCTTGGAAATTAATAGGCTATGTGTATGTTGGATGTTACCATCTTGTTAGTTTGTTAGTCTACTAATGGACAACAGCTTCTCATGAGAAGAAAGCATTCTGTATAATATAAAAAAATGACATTTTTTTGTTTTTGTTTGTTAGTTACTTTGCATTCCTGAACTACTTGTTTTAAACTTGGACTGAGGTTTGGGTAGTAAAGAATCTGACTCTATCTAATCTTAAATGGTTGCAGTAAGAGGATGTTGTTTGTAAATCTTTGAGATGTGCATGGGAAAATAAATATCATTATATTGTACCCATGAATCTATTTTTGTATCTTTACCATTGGTTTAATACAGCCGACAGTATGACAGTGACAAAAATGATTTTAAAGCTTTTACCCATAGGTTCGCCATTTATTTCATATTGTGAACACATTTACATTTTTTTATGTAGTAGGAGTTTGGGGGTCTGTGCCCCAGCAAAGCTTTAGGTCTAGAATCGCCCCTGAATGATAATGGCTTATTAACGTTAAAACGTGCCGGTGTAACAGAAAAGTAGTAGACTAAACTAAACCCAATAGTAAACTACACGGATATTTTGCTTTTATTAAGATTCTTTGCAGGCTTTTATTAAGATTCGTGGTGGACTTCCTAGTTATTTTGCCATGGATTTTTCTGTCTTGTTGCTCACATAGCAAATAGTAAACCTCATGTAAAACTTTGCAGAATCATAACTATCTTTGTGATTTCCGCATGCTGCTGTTTACTTGTCTTGTGATCAATAATTATTATTAATTACTGATAATTATTTTGATTTCCTGTTATATACAATAATATCTTCCCTTTTAAAATAGGAAGTAAACTCAAACGGAGTAAAATCACAGCTGGCAATGTTCATTTGATTACATTCGTTCCTGCCATCATGCTCTTTACACTCTGAAAGTCAGTTGATGTCCGTAGCTCTATTGAATTAAATCTAGCCTAAAACAGCAAACAAGCTGTCTACTTATCCAGGCAAGCATTACATCGCACACCAAATTTTAGAATATATCTTTAGAACAAATCCTCACCCTCAAATCAGGGAAGACTGCAGGAGTCAGGGCTGCACAAAATGATCTAAACCAGTTAATGAGAGAAGCCTGGTTGCAGCACAGAGAATGGGTTAAACAGAATTTTTTTAAATATCTAATATCTGGAGGCTGTGGGACTCTATCCTTAGGGGGGGGGCTGGTGCCTATCTCCAGCTTTCAGCGGTCGTGTTTTAAAAAGGATAATTGGGAAGGAGACCTAGGTAGACCTATCCTCAGTAAACAAGGCATTTAAATGACTACACACCAGTATAGCCACTGGACCCGATGGTATGTATTTTAAAGACTTTCTCTGAGGATCTTTTACCAGCTTACCATCAGGTTTTCCACCTCTCTGTTTACACTCATTCTGTTCCCAAGCTTTTGAATATATCTATTATTCAAGTCCCTAAGAAAGCATGTCCCTAGAAACATTGTGATTTCATACTAAAGGCTCCCACATCTGACATGATTAAATAACTGGACAAACTTCTGATCAATGAGCTACAGATGATGGTGAATTCCCATTCGGATCAATATCAGTTTGCATTCAGAAGGAAACTGAATACATGCAATGTCATTTAAATGTTATGCACATTATTTAAAAAACTGGAAAGTCCCTCTGCATACGCAAGACTGGTTTTAGTTGATTTCAGTTAAGCTTTTAATTCTATTCAGCCTTTCATCCTTCTGAACGACCGATGGAGCTGAATGAAAACCCATTTTTAATTAAATGGTATCACTCTTGTTTGGTACGCCATAGCAAAAAAATTCAACACTGTCTTGTCTGTCCTGTCTCACACAGTTTTTAGCAAGAGGCCATGAAAATTTCCCGTCAAACTATGATACTCAGTCTTCTAACAGCAAATTCCAACGTAAAACCCACAAGTGTGCAGTACAGGAGTGTGTGAGATGGTGTAATGATCATCATCACATCAACACAAATAAGACAGGGGAGATGCTAGTACATGGTTGTTTGTCCTGTTTGTCCTGCCCTGTGATGGACTGGCGACCTGTCCAGGGTTTACCCCGCCTCTCGCCCGTTGACAGCTGGAGAAAGGCACCAGAACCCCCGCGACCCATTAAGGATTAAGCGGTTAAGAAAATGGATGGATAGAGATGCTAGTACATCCCTGGTCAACTGAGATTATCTCCCAGTGGCCATGCAAAGCCTGGACATCCGACAAGTTACCTCCTTTGACTACTTGGGTTTCCATCTTGATTTTGATTTCAGCTGAGGAACACAGAAGCACCCTTTCTCTGAAGACTTTGGGTGTTTGGCATTTGTACTGACATGGGGATTTTTCAGAGATGAATATGTAACCTACATAAAATTGGCCATATTAGTATATATATATGTACCTATAATATAGGGAAGCAGACAATTTTATATGTTACACATATTTAAAAAAAATCGGTTTTACACGTTATTTATCATATGACATGGTGGTTGATCACAGAATTTTTTTTGTGACAAGATGTCAACAAAGTCGGCGGCGGGTCTTGAATCTATGGTCTTTGTAGTGGGAATCATACAAACTTAACACTCTGCCAACGGGAAAACAAAGGCTTCAATATCTGTTTGAGTTATAAGACCTGCAACTTATAAAAGTATATACCCATGTATGCTCCATATATATTATCATATATGTGCATATATATGCTTTATACAGTGTTGGGGAGTTACAGAATACTGCAAACCTGCTTTAAACTGTATTTTTTTACGTATCCCTTTACTTTATTGAATCCTGGTACTGTATTCTAAATACTTGGAATACTTCCCCTTAAAAACAGCATGTAAGTCTATTAAATGTCACAAGATATGCTGGTAGCTACTCCTGCAGGAAAACAGAGGGCATATTAATGCTAAACATTAGGTACTGACTGGGAAAAAAATACAGTATTTAATTATTTTTGGCACAACACTGCTTCCTCTCAGTGACCAATAACCAAACAAACAAACTGGTTTTTAGCAATAATATCCCTTTAATTTTTATCATATTTTATATTTAGTCATTTTAAATTAAGTTTAGCTTTTTATCAGCCACAGCCAATTTGCAACTTTCTGTTATAAACATGCAAAGTATTGTAAACTGACATTCATTGCATTCCAACTGGAAATCTTTTATCCTTGTAGCCATAATTTTGGTACAGCTCCATGTGGAATGAAGAAGAAGCGTGGAGACGTATCGCGTTGGTAAGACGTATCGCGTCATTTCCTGTTTTGTGACTAACTCGTTTGTAGCAAGTCGGTGTTTCTCTCTCTCTTGAACTGATCTAACTTTCTCTGTCAATAAGTTTTTTCTGAGTTGCTTTAACACACAAACACATTAGAACGTTAATTTTCTTCACGGTTTGGGACTCTTTAAGCGTTTTACTGGGTTAATTACTTTGTTCTTAGGTAAGGTAAGGTACCGCTTGGTTAGCTTAGCTTTACGGCTAGCATGGCTTCCGCAGCTTTCTCTCTTGTCCGTCCATCTCTCTCTACACCTCCTCCTCTTTCCTGCTCTCTCTGTCAGATGTTTAGTTACTCCTCCGCCTCATTTAGTGTCCAGAGACACGAAAGACCACCGTCAAATGCCTTCCAGGGGCCAGGGCTGCGGACATTAGGTCCCATCTGAAGCTTTTGGCCAAGCACAAACGGCGGTATAGCAGGATCGTTATCCATGCTGGTGGCAACGACACCCGGCGACGGCAGTCGGAGGTCACTAAAATTAGCGTAGCTTCGGTGTGTAGGGCTGCCAAAAAGATGTCTGACTCTGTAATTTTTTCTGGTCCCCTGCCTGATCGTACTAGCGATGACATGTACAGCCGTATGCTTTCGTTCCACCTTTGGTTGTCAAGGTGGTGTCCAGAAAACGATGTGGGCTACATTGATAACTGGGGGGCCTTCTGGGGAAAACCTGGACTGTTACGTAGAGACGGCATCCATCCCACTGAGGACGGAGCTTCGCTTCTTTCCAGGAACATCGATAGGGTTATCTCTAGTTCCCCAAAGCCGTGATAAAAATCTCATAAAGATAAATAAAACTCGGACTGAACATAAAAACAAATCAATTAAATGTGGTTTACTAAACATAAGATCTCTCCCCTCAAAAACACTCTTAGTAAATGACTTAATTTGTGAAAATAATATTGATTTGTTTTGTCTTGCAGAGACATGGTTGCAGGAAGAGGACCATGTCACAATAAATGAGTCAACTCCCCCTAGCTACTTAAACTTTAGTGTCCCTCGAAGTACTGGTCGAGGAGGTGGAGTAGCAACTATCTTTCATTCCGATTTACTAATTAATCTCCAAAAAAATAATAGTTACAGTTCCTTTGAGCATCTAGTTTTTAGCTTTCCTCATACACATAACAAAGCAGTAAAGCCACTTTTGTTTGTGGTCTTATATCGTCCACCAGGACCTTATTCTCAATTTTTAGATCAGATTTCAGATTTTCTATCTGACTTAGTTTTAAACACTGATAAAGTCATTATAGTCGGAGACTTCAATATTCATGTTGATAATGAAAGTGATAGTCTAAATACAGCTTTTAACACTATCCTAGACTCAATAGGCTTTACTCAAAATGTGCAGGGACCAACACATTCTTGTCACCACACTTTAGATCTTGTGCTGTCTTATGGCATTGACTGTGAAGAAATAACAGTCTTTCCACATAACCCTATCCTGTCTGATCATTTCCTTATCACTTTTAAACTTACTCTAATGGATCATATCAAACCTGAAAGAAAACTTCATTATACCAGAACGTTATCAGACAACGCTGTAGCAAATTTTAAAGAAGCTCTTCCAACTTTAATTTCCTCAGTTTATAAATGCAGAACAGAAAACAGTGATTTAACTCGTGACCCCTCACAACTTGACATTTTAGTTCATAGCGTTAATTCCTCCCTGCGTCGGGCAATAGACAAAGTTGCCCCCTTGAAAAGGAAGGTGGCTAGCCATAGAAGATTAACTCCCTGGTTTAATTTAGAGCTACGTACCCTAAAGCAGAATGTTAGAAAACTAGAGAGAAAATGGCGCTCCACGCATTTACATGATTCCTTTTTAATATGGAAAAATAGTTTATTGCTATATAAAAAGAGCCTTCACACAGCTAGAACAGCATATTATTCATCTTTAATCGAGGAGAATAAAAATAATCCTAGGTTTCTTTTTAATACAGTTGCCAAACTCACACAGGATCATAGCTCTATCGAGCCAACCATTCCCCAAGCTCTAAGCAGTGACGACTTCATGCAATTCTTTATAAATAAAATAGACTCCATAAAGAATAAGATAATTGGGAACCTTCCCAATATGCTTGCTTCCTCCTTAGTTAATGAGGCAGCCTCAAAAATGGTGGAACCTAATATATGCTTAAACTGCTTTAATGCAGCCGAACTTTGTGATGTACTAAAATTATTAGCTTCATCTAAACCTTCAACTTGCGTTTTAGACCCAATCCCAACTAAACTCTTAAAAGAAGTTTTCCCTCTGATCGCTGCTCCAATTTTAAATATAATGAATCTATCCTTAGTCAATGGATATGTACCACAGGAGTTTAAGATTGCTGTAATTAAACCTCTACTTAAGAAACCCTCTCTTGATCAAAACGACTTAATTAACTATAGACCGATATCTAATCTTCCCTTCTTATCTAAAATTCTTGAGAAAATAGTTGCACACCAGATATGTGAGCATTTAAACAATAATGAGCTGTTTGAGAAGTTTCAGTCAGGCTTTAGAGCTCATCACAGCACTGAAACAGCTCTGGTGAAGGTTACTAATGATATTCTCATAGCCTCAGACAATGGACTGGTGACCATTCTGGTCCTGTTAGATCTCAGTGCTGCCTTTGACACTGTTGATCACAATATTCTCATAGAAAGGCTTCAAAGTGTCGGTATAATAGGAACAGCACTAGGTTGGTTTAAATCTTATTTGTCTAACAGATTTCAGTTTGTTCAGGTAAACAATAGATCTTCCTCAACCTCAATAGTTACTTGCGGAGTACCACAGGGTTCAGTGCTTGGGCCGATTCTCTTTACTATATATATGCTTCCTATTGGTAAAATAATTAGGCAGCATGGGATAAAATTCCATAGTTACGCAGATGATACACAGCTATATCTATCCATAAATCCTGATGAATCCAATCAGTTAGGTAGACTACAGGCATGTCTGGAAGACATAAAAACTTGGATGACTCTAAACTTCTTGCTTCTAAATTCTGATAAAACAGAAGTTGTCGTCTTTGGACCAGAAGCTCTGAAAAAGAAACTACTTAGTCAGCCCCTTCACCTGGACGGCATTAAATTAGCCTCCAGTAATAAAGCAAAAAACCTCGGTGTCATTTTTGACCAAGATATGTCATTTAGAACTCACATTAAAGAAGTCTGTAGGATTTCCTTTTTTCACCTTAGGAATATTGCAAAAATTAGAACCATCCTGTCCAGGAATGATGCTGAAAAACTAGTCCATGCCTTTGTTACTTCAAGGCTGGATTACTGTAACTGTCTATTATCAGGTAGTCCACAGAATACAATTAAAAGTCTTCAGTTAGTTCAAAATGCTGCTGCTAGGATTCTGATGAATATTAAAAGAAGAGATCACATTTCCCCTGCTTTAGCTTCTCTTCACTGGCTCCCAGTAAAATCTAGAATAGAATTCAAGATCCTCCTTCTGACATATAAAGCCCTTAATAATCTAGCTCCATCATACATAAGAGACCTGATTGTTCCATATGTTCCTAACAGAGACCTTCGCTCTCAGACTGCAGGTTTACTGGTAGTTCCTAGGATTTCTAAAAGTAGAATGGGTGGCAGATCTTTCAGCTATCAGGCTCCCCTCCTATGGAACCGGCTCCCAGGGTTGGTTCGTGAAGCAGACAATTTGTCTATCTTTAAAACTAGGCTAAAAACTTTCCTCTTTGACAAAGCTTACAGTTAGAGATATGTTTATAGGTAGTTAGAGTCAGGTCAGACAGGTAGATAGGAAGAGACAGGTTAATGTTAGTAGTCAGGCAGAGTGTCAAAAGTTAGGAAGAGATAGGAAGAGGTAGAGTAGCTAGGTAGAGATAGATTAATGTAAGCCAGGTAAAGATCCGGAGCCGGTCGCGGCTTACCGCCGCGGAAGAAATGCGCCCCACAGGGGCCAGCCAGCGCCGGAGAGAGGTCCCTCAAGGGGATCCTCCCGCACAGTGCGGCCGCCCATTACCTGCCGGGTTGAATCCCCCGGGCAGACTGTGCGGACCCCACCCGTTTATCTCTTAAACGTTTCTCGCCCTCTTCAACTCTGTCCTCTCAGTTCTGTCTATTTTTCCTTAAGATAGTTGTCGACTATCGGTCTCGTGCCGGTATTTAGCCTTAGATGGAGTTTACCACCCACTTTGGGCTGCATTCTCAAACAACCCGACTCCGAGAAGACCCCGGCATGACGGGGGCCGTTACCGGCCCTACACCGTCCACGGGTCAGGAGGACTCAGACAGAGTGTTGGTAGCCAGGTCTCCTAGTAGCTAGGAGACAGGTTAATGTTAGTAGCTATGCTGCTTTAGGCTAGGCTGTTGGAGGACATTATTAGGGTCTGTTCCTACTTTCTCTCCTACTTCTCCCCAACTGCATGATGTGCTGTCAATTCAAGCACTAACCTGTTTTCTATTATAGTAGGTGCTCCGGATTAGCCCTGCTTGACGACCCTGACTAAGATGGCATTGCAGTGACGGAAAATTCTCCACGTCCTGCAACAAACTTGTGCATCAGTTCTATTGCTCTTTCTGTGTCTCTGTTATGTATTCTCCAAGCCACAGACGGTCGCGGCAGATAACCGCTTGTGCTGAGCCTGGTTCTGCCGGAGGTTTCTTCCTGTTAAAAGGGAGTTTTTCCTTCCCACTGTCGCTTCATGCTTGCTCAGTATGAGGGATTGCTGAGAATTCCACGACGCAATCTTCTGTGGTTCTGTAATTTCTACACTAAACATTGTATTGTAATAACTCTTTTTGTAAAGTGCCTTGAGATGACATCTGTTGTGAAATGGCGCTATATAAATAAACTGAATTGAATTGAAATAATTTTCGGGAATCCCATCACAAAAACATATAATAAAGCTAACATCATGTCAGATACAACCACTGTTACAGAGAAATTACCTAACTAACATGATACAGGCCCTGTTAAATAATGGACAAAATAAACAGTGGAAGAGGATTTTGTTTTGACTTTCACATACCTTAAAAGGCTGACCAGCCGGATGCTATATGTTTGCTGTTGACATTGTTGATGTGTGGACCCACCAGCAAAAGTTTACACAAAAATGTAAGAATTTTCCCACCTGGTTCCATCACTAACCTTTGCAAAAATATTTTAGGTGGTCATACAAATATGCCGCTTCATTAATTGATACCAAATTACGGCAGCTCCAGCAATCACTGCAGTTTGCCTGCATACTTTACAGTTTGACACCAGAAACATAAGCGGTGTGACAATATTAATAGTGATGCCAAATTTGATATTTTCCCCCGTTTTACCCACCATGGCTTTAGTCAGGCTTTTCTCAGGAATGCTGGAATGAAATCTAGCATCACTTGAAAAAAAAAGAACTGCAAGAGAGCGTCAATGAGTGAATAATTTCATTCACTTCTAGGTTTATTTGGCTGCAGTTGTGGCTCCAACCCCCCCAGCTCGGTCTAAATCCATACCTGGCAACTCACGTTAATTTTGGTGCTTGCAGGTCGGGAGTGTTTCGGCCAAAGGATCTCTATGGTTACGGCGGCATGTTGTTTAGTGGTATAATGGGATAGTCTACACAACACAGAGACACACATTTCCGAAAATCTTCATCTTTCAGGAGAAAAGTGGAAAACACACAAGTATTCCATTTGTATTACGAAAGTAACTGTTTTCTGAATACCATGTTTAAAACTAGTAAATGTAATGGAATACAGTTACTCATAATTAGTATTCTAAATATGTACCGCCGGTACATGTATTCCATTACTACCCAACATGTATCTGTAGCTGTATATAGGCAGCATATACATGAATATAAATTATATATAGGTTTCATATATGCACATATCCGCAGAATCCTCATTTAGATTCTTCATTCATCTTCAGAGAAAAAGGGTTTCCTATGTTATTTATTTATTCACTTATTTAAAAAGATCTTAAATATTGTGTTATTTGGTCTAATGGAACAAAAATCTATATCCCTGTCTTCCATGTAATTTCATAGGAATATTTTTACAGGCCTACAATATTTAGGCTAATCCTTAGTAGTTTAAGATATAATTTGTTTTCTGGAAATTATTGAAATCTAGCTGCTAAAGTATCTAACACAACATTTCTGACTATAGAGCTGACATATATGTCTTCTCTACTTAAGTAATAGTGTGTATGTTTGATTTATGAAACAGAAAATAAACTCCATTCTCTTTGTTTTATCATATCTTATTCTCAGTGACATTTCATGAAAGTCTGGTCAGCTTTAAGAAATGTTGCTCAGCTAGAAATCCTTTTGTTTTATGCATCAGTCTGAAAGAGAAACCAAAATCTAATTTTAACACACCCTAAACCCATTTACAGTTCCAGTTAAATAAAGTAGGAACACCTATCAAAAATGGTGCCAAAGCCATACTCTTTTCAAATGCCTTGTGGCAGTTTCTACAAGGGCCAATTACTTAACTGACATCAAAGCACATTTGAGAAAATGACGTTTAACAATATTTTTTACACACTGAGTTGAAAGGATAATCACAATAGAAAAGCAACCCTGTGTTTGAGTACCTGCAGCAAAAGGTAGTGTATGTACAATAAAAACATTACCATCCGTGGAACCATTTCATTTAGAAAAAAGACATTATCAAAATAAACATCAAAATAGAAGATTAATTGATTTTATTTTGTAATGGAGGGGAGAAATCTGCCTCTAAATAACCCATGCATTTAAATTTTATTTTAAAAAAATGCAATTATTTTAACACTTTTTTTACAGTCTATTTTCTTTTAAATATTAACCATTCAACATTACTCCCATAAATCCTAAATAAATATGTTTTTGATCTTTTAAATTAGAAATAAAAACATATCTATTTAGACTAGCTCATCAGTAAATGATATGACTTTTGATTTCCTTTTCAATCACTAAATGTTTTTGTTTCTGTTTGTAATTCTGCTGTTACTGCTAAATGTTTTATTGATTACTTTTTTATTCATTATTTTTAATTACTGTTATTGCTCTTGTGCGTTTTTATCTTTCATATTTTTAATACTTTTGTTGCTAAATGTTTTAATTGATTCCTGTGTTTAATTTTCCCCTGTCTGTAATCATGTGAAGCACCTTGAATTGCCTTGTGTTGAGTGTTATATAAATAAAAGTGCCTTGAATTAACGAATCTACGCAAGATTATATGTTCAGAATAGAATAGAATAGAAAATAATAATCCTTTGTTATCCACACAAGGGGAATTTGGCTGAACAGCAGCAAAGTGACACGAAATACAAACAATAATTAAGACTTAGAAGTGGAAAGGCATAAAAAAAGAATTTAAGAGTTAAAAATAATATGTACATTATGGAAAGAGTTACAAAAACCAGAGTAGTGAGTAGTCATCAAAATAAAGTTTAAGTGGCATACCCGGATTGAAACGTTCAGCAAAGCAGGATACTTATATCATTAAAAATATTTAGAAATATGTACTGAATATGCATGTGTTCTTGTGGATAGAAAAAGAAAAAAAACAAATCATATCTAAATTCATGGAAAATTCTTTTTATCTCTGTTTGATTCTTCTTGAAAATGTCTTAAATTTGAGACATTAGAAAACCTGTGTCACTGTCAACATTGATAATAGCACATTAAAAATAACAGGAGGTGACTAAAGTGCTTCACAATCTGAGAATAAAATAAAACCCGGCTTTGAAATGTCAAAATGTCTGACATTTTAATTAATTTCTACAGCTCTTGTCATTTTTGGCCATAATAATTATCAAATTAGAGACAATAAGTTATTATTATAATACAACTTTTAAAATAATCTTTCTGGATCTTTTTTCTAAAAAATGTTTTCTAAAATTATTCCTAATTAGCTAATAAATAAGCTATACAAAACCAACGTTATTGCTGATACAACAAGAAATTGATGAATTATCAGTAGATCAAACCAACTGCAGTATTTCTAATTGAATCTCCAGCTCTTAAATTAAAAAAAAAAACAAGTTCAAAGCCTGATATTCAAATAATTTAAATTATTTTCTTACTTGTTGTCCTTTGGAGTTTAAAATGGCTAAATGTTTCAGGATATGTTCAAAATCTCTTCAGTTAAAATATGTAATTTCTTGATAAAAACTGAAAGTTTTCAGAAACCATGTGATCATTGTTTTCTCTCCTCCTCCAACAGTATAAAAACTCTGAACGCTGACTCATCTTAGATCTTCCTGCCTTTCTGCCTCACTGAAATTCACAAGGTGCCTTTGAGTAGTTAACACCCAGGTAGGATAACCTCATATTGTAAGTAAAGTTAGTTTAGGTATATGGCATGATACACAAAATACAGAATTTTAATACAAAAAGCAGAGTTTGGGACAATGTGAAAATCTTTTGTGTTTTGCCTTTTCATCATTCATAAAAATATCTTCCATTTTCATGCTAATACAGTAGAAATCACTTTAAGTAAGCAAATGGAGAACGCCAGTGAATCTGTTTGATTTTCCTTACTAGACACTGAGACGTGTTTCAACATCATCGTTGTGATCTTTGAACCAGTTTCTCACAATGGAAAGAGCGTGAGTAAATCTTGATTTATGTTTACATCTGAAACCAAATCAAAAGGATATGAAGGATATGTAAGATTTCTTAAAATAACTAATAAAACATTTAATGATGTTATGATAAATTTCACTTTTGCTGCAGAGCATTGACTTTGAAACTAAAGCAGAGCCATAATTTTTTGTGAAGGGAGTTCTTATTGAATTTATGTGCATCTAACAGATTTTATTTTAGATACATAGCTCTCAACAAATTTTAAAAATCATTTCACTCATTCTCTTCAACAAAGTTACAAATCACTACGGAAGCAAAGGTTCTACCAACAGAGGGCAATAACAACGCAAATACTCAAAGCTTATTACACAAAATCCAAAACTTGAAGTCACAAAGTATCACATGCCTTGCAGTAAATGCTTATTTTGTTCAAATTCAAGAACCAAGACTTTAATAATGAATGGTAAGGGGTTTAATTGTTAATATTAAATACATTAACCTGATTTCTATGTAAACGTTCAAGGCTGTTGGATTGATCTTGACGGGTTTAACATGATTGTTTTACTAAAGTATAATGACAAGTTTATATTACATGGCATTATTAGATCAGTGGAAACAGTTTCCCATAGTTACTTCATTTTAAGGAGCTGGGTTTTGTGATGTTTTTCTGTACTTCATTGTTTAAACTAATTAATTATTGAATTTATAAAAAAGAATGATGCTGTAATGTAAAAAAAAGAGAGAAATGCCGCTGGAATCTTCCAGCTGAAAGTACTGGTTTATTAGTCTGTCCACAATAAAATATATTCAGTGAAGCATATTTCCATAGTAAAATCTTTACCTGCACATCTATCTTCTGAAAAGCTTTGCACAATGAAACAAGTAAAACTTTGTAATATTTTTACTTTTTTTTCAAATATTGATTACAATCACAGTAAAGCCATAACATGCCATTTACAACAAACTGTCAGAACAATCCAAAAAATTACTTTCAACAACTGATCTACTAAACTCTATCACTGTCTGATCAAGACACATTTTCCAGAAACCTTCAGGAGTAAAGTTTATCACCTAAACCCTCAGCATCCATTTAAATACATTTTGGAGAGGGTTTAACATTTGATACTGATATTCAAGATAAAGTCGTTCTCAACTTAAAGAGTAACTCAACACCCCACCAGAGTATAACCCCGCCCACATTTATTTTAGAAAAACGGCTCAAAAGAAGGCGTTGGCTGGCGAACCAGGAAAAACGTGGGGGGGGAATACTGGCTGTGCGTAGTCTGGGCTGTGACTGACATGCAGGCAGCAGCTCAGAGTCACAGACGGCCAGAAAGGCGGAGAGAGCCACAGCAACGCGAGCTCCTTTGCCTCAAAGTGAAATAATATGTAGGTTGAGTTTTTCTCCAGTTCAGGAGTAACTGAGTGGCTCTGAGTCATATCATTTCGGGCCGATGTCTCGTTTTCGCAGCAGGTGCCGAACCTGTAGCGGCATTGCAGCATACAATGAGTGCCGTCTCGGAGCGGTACATTGTTGTCACCAAATCTAACGCTAAATATCGATTAGCTCGAGTAATTTCGTGTGATTCTGCCTCGACAGGCGCTCCTGCAGCCACTGTACGTTATTATCTGCAGCGACAATGTGTTGCAGAGAGATGCCCGGTATAAAGTATCCAAGCATGACGAGAAAATAATTCAGGAATGTGCAAAAAAAAAAAAAAGAAAAAGAAACATGAAACCATAACAATTATTCAATTAAAAACGAACTCTTAGCCCAGATTTTATTTTCAATTCACTGATGTTAGTTATCCTTTATCATTACGTTTATCATAGGTAATGAGAAAATGTCAGTAAGTAGGGGTAACTCAGGTTTTGTGCTGCAAGCAGTTCATAGCGCCTCGCTACGGAGGTGTGGCCGAGTTCCCCTCTCTTATACAGAGCCGTAGTAAAAAGAAAAGTAACTACACTAGAAACGCTACGCTAAAGAACTAACTAAATACTATGCTAATGATAACTTGCTAACCTGAAAATCGATGTAAAACGCTCGCTCACTATTCCAACTCCAACTCGCTACGGGGCGAGCCTTGACTGCTTTTATACCCCAGCGGCAGAGCGACGGACATCACACACCACCAAATCACGTCACATAAACTTCTGAGCAAATGGGGAGGAAAGGAATGAAATTCAAATGTAGTGCAACCGAAAATGCACAGATGGCGCCAGACAGACGGTTTTAGGCTCAAAAGTGCGATTTTATCTAATTTGCACTAAACTGTCAAAAAAGGGAGCAGGACATGTAGAGAGAACTATAAGAAGCATATTTATGCATATTATAAGCTACAAAAAGTTGATTTGGTGTTTAGGTGTCCTTTAAATCATCACCATCTGTTATAGACCTTATTCCTACCTAATCTACCTAATTTTTTACAAATATTTTCTACACTTTTTATTAGAATCTATTAACTATTAAGGCTTATGTGACCAATATGGTCAACGGCTAGGGGAAGCAGACAACCCAGAAATCCCAAAAAACAGAGACTGTTAACCCAAGCTGTCGAGCACAACAGTTTATTTTTGGCAGTGGACCAGTTACCAATAATTAAAAAAAAGAAATAAAAAAAAGGACTAAAACTTAATGTCAGGATATTGTCCTCAATCACTCATAGAGGAGGTGGGATTTATATCCGGAGTCACCTATTACTCCATGTCGTCTCCTCCCAGGTGACAGCCTTATGACAAGTTCGTCCCCCAGAGCAGCCATACATTTGCCACATCCACCACAACGGCTTTCCTCAGCTCTTTATCAACCACCACAATGTCCGGTTGGTTCGCCATTACCATCCTTGAGGTTTCCAAGGTCAAAGTTCATCTTTATTAGGAAATAAATGTATAACGATTATAGCTTCCTTTATAGCTAATACAGGACAAACATTGAACAAACATCAGAAATTGTTTTATGAGAAAATGAGTATTTTCTTTTCAAATAGTCTACTAAAAAATAAAAAGCAGCATCCTTCCAAAGACATAAAGAGTACTCCATTCTTCAGATTTTACTGTAAATTTCATACATGAACTCTATCTTTGCACACTGTTTTCATAGTTTTTGCATCATTGTAACCAGTGGGTCCATGTTAACCAAATGCAGAGCAGATAGAACAATCCTTTAATGAACAATCCTTAAAGATTGGCCTCAAAGATGGTCTTTATGCTTTTATCCAATGTTACAGTAAACCTCCAAGGAATGCTGAGGGATCTACATTGTCTTCGCCTTCCTCTTCTACACCACTGACTCCTTCACCTACTCCTCTGCCTCGGTCTAAACCAGCCTTTCAACCCCCCTTTCTAACTATGGGCAATCCATCCTTGAGGTATGTGAGGATAATTTAGACCTTTATTTGCTGGTAATCATATTAGTTATAATGTTTGATATGACATTGCCAGACATTTTTCCAAGAGCCAGAACTAACATTTGTTTCTTTATCTTTGGGTCAAACCCCAAGTTTGGCTGGGGTGTTCAGCCTCAGTTCAGCCAAACCATGAGACATCATACTTGCCTACAGTTCATTTATTTATCTTAGTGTTCTGTTTGCTTCTTAATACCCTTTTCTGTAACTGTAAATGGCAACCGACTCATGCCTTGTCCATACGTAGCAGGGTATCTTACAATACAAAGATATTTTTCTACAATTTGGTCTGTCATCCAAATGAAAACACAGATTCAGGGCAATTAAATATATTCTTTAAAGTATTCTTTAAACAACCTCTTTGAAGTTTCACAATGTCACTATCTGCGACAAAAATGCTCCAGCAACACTTCTGTAACTTGTGTTCACAATCAGAAACAGCATTAATGCCCTAAGAGCTGTGTTGGCATTACAGACTGTCCAAGCTGCTTGCTTGTTTTTATGAGCTCAGATAAGAGGAGGCCTTAAACTTTGCCCTTATATATGAGAATCAACCTGGTCATCCCAGTCTCACTGAGTTTCATCTGGGTAGGGGAACCTGTCTGGTAGCCTTTCCCAATCATTCCTGTTATTGAGAATTCTACTTTGATTATTGGTGTCTCATCTTGAGAGCTAGGGGCTTTGCCAGTTAAGGAATGGTGGTGGCTCAGGCAGCGTCCTGTAATCGGTGGGTTACCCTCAAATTTGTAAGGTTCAGTCGTCTCTTTGGGCACTTCACCGTTCTGCCTAATGGTGGTAGTGATAGGGCCCAGTGACACCAATGTAAGGCAGACTTGCTTCTCTCAGTGTGCTCCAGGAAAGCTTTGGTTACAATATAGCTTACCATAATCAGTGTGCGAATGTGTGCATGATTGACCAAATTTAGTGTGAAGTGCTTTGTTGTCCTCTGGATTAAAGCACTATGCAAGACAATTTAGCTTGGTAATTTGGATATCATTTCCACGGCAATGTGTATAATTTTAGCAAACAACCAACAAATCAAAATCTTAAATCTTTCAATCCTGTCACCAACACATTTTATTGTTATCAAACAACCAAAAAAGGTGACAAAAATCAAATACTCACAATTTCTTTCTTATTTTGTAATTAAGTTTAAAGCAAAGTTTTAGCAACGGAAGCATCAAGCTCAATTCAAAGCTGACAGAGACAAAATGAACACAACATTTCCTGTGAAATTACTTCCCCTCCGCTCACGAAATTACAACTTTGATTCAAAAATTACTTCTAGCACCAACTAATTATGCAACACATTACAAGGATAAGCAGGTATAGACAATGGGTGTATGGATACATTTCCCTCCCAACAGCTTAAACTGTTAAAACTCATTGTTCGTTGTTAACACATCTGATATTTGGAGCTGGGCAGAGAGAAAAAGCTCATACCATTTCAGCCGGTGCGGGTAGTCCTAATATTTCAATCCTAATGCTTAATGACACTTAGCTTTACATTAGAACTCCTTAAAGATTTTTTATAAAAAGTATGAAATTCAAAAACAGTTAAAGTCCCTCTGTGATATAAAAATAAATTAATCTGAATTTGAATGAACCTATCAAAACCCTAAATAAATGCACTGAGCAAATAATTTGATGGCTGAGCCATAACTTTCTCCAGCTGAACAGAAACAAAACTGAAGTAATTATTTTTGGACCTAAAGAGATCCAGAGTCAGCACACAGCTTCAGTTAATCCAACTATAAACTACTGATCAGGCCGGAAATCTAGGTGTAATAATGGACTCAGACATGAACCTCCAGGGCCACATAAAGCAATAACGAGGTCAGCTTTCTATCAGCTGAGGAACATTTCTAGGATTAAAGGACTGATGACACAAGGGGACCTAGAAAAACTCATCCATTCATTTATCTCTAGCCGCCTTGATTACTGTAACAGTATCTTCACAGGTCTACCTAAAAAACCTCCTTCTGTATTAAGTAATTTAATTCTGTTGGCCAATTAATGTGTTATTAACTATATTAATGTGTGCCTTAAATCCCCTCTGTGTTCAGATATAACGATTTAAACATGATGTTGCTGGGTCATCATAAACTACTTGAATCCCATTTCAGCACTGGAGAGCTACTTCTGTATCAGGCTGCCACATCGTTCATAAAAAAAATGATCTTTCTCCAAGCACCTATACTCTATAACCATCCCTACCCCTAGAACCTAACAACTAGTTTTAGTCTCTAGCTATTATTTGCACAGATCTATAGATTCTTTTTTTCAGCATAATTATTCAAAACTGCAATTTGTATGTTTTTGTCATTATCTTGTTTGACTCGGATATTTTGTAAACTTTGCATCTGCTATATTTCATAACTATTTAGTCTTTCTTACTTGGTATATTACACCTTAGTATACAGTCACAGTTTTTTTTTTCTTATTAATATTAACTAGTTTATTATTGTTTGTGTGTTTTCTGTTAGACTGACACTTTGCAGCAAAAACACTGAAAACTGAATAACTTTATTGATATTTTAGACTAATATAGTAAGTCTCTTCTTCTTTTAGGAATTCTTCACTGGACAACATCATCTCTGAAAGTACCCTGATCCAATCAGGAAATCCATATGTTTACCAACTCAGGCCAAAGAAAGTCAAATCTGCAAAACTGACTAAACTGACTGTCGGTGAAAAAGATGGATGCAAAAGACATAAAACTATCTTACTGGTTGGTGAAACAGGAGCAGGAAAATCCACTTTAATCAATGCACTGGTCAATTTTACCATTGGAGTGAAGTTCCAGGATAAGGTCTGGTTTCAAATAGTGGAGGAGGTGGACCATGAAACATCTGAAGTTATCGTGTATGAAATATTTGGTTTTGAGGGTAGAACCATACCTTACTCTCTGAGCATGATTGATACTCCAGGATTTGGAAGCACTAGAGGTATAGAAAATGATGTTGACATCAGTCAGAGATTATTTGACTTGTTTCAATCTGCGGATGGTGTTCATGCCATTCATGGAGTAGGTTTGGTAATGAAAGCAAGCGATAATCGACTCAGTAACAGACTGATGTATGTCTTGAATTCAGTCATGTCGTTGTTTGGAAAAAACATAGAAGAAAACATTGTAGCTCTCATCACCCACTCAAATGGAAGAACACCAAAGAATGTCCTTCAAGCGCTTGAGGTTTCAACCATTAAATGTGCCAGAGATGAGAAGAAGCAGCCCATTTATTTCTTGTTCAATAACTGCCAGAACGAAGACCGGAGAGAAGAAGAAGAATACCTTGAAGGTGCCAATAAGATAACAGAGAGAGGACTGAGAGAGTTCACTGACTTTCTGGATAAGTCGCAACCTAAAAATGTGAAGAAAACTGTTGATGTTATCAAAGAGCGCAGTAAACTGACAGCCTGCATTCAAAATCTGCAGCAAAGAATAATTGAAACTGAACAAAAACAAAAGCAAATCAGACAAATTCAAGACAATCTGATTAAATATAAAGAAGAGATGAAGAATAATGAACATTTTGCTATACACATAGAGGAGGTCTACAAAGACAGAGTACCTATAAAAACTGGTAACTGGTTTAAAGGTGATTCTTATGAAGGAGCTATGTGCTGTACTCGCTGTGAGGAGAACTGTCACTACCCTGGATGCACGCTGGCCCCAAGTCCTGCCTTTTGTGATGTCATCAAAGACGGTTACTGCATCGTTTGCAGTGGGAAATGTCCCACATCTGATCATGTGAAGGAAGATTGGAGATATGTGACAAGGACAAGAAAAATTAAGACGACTGTGAAAGAAATTGAGCAAGTGTATGAAAACAGTAAAACTGAAAAAGAGAAAAACTTGAGTTACCTAGAAAGTCTGGAGAGAAAAATGAAACATCTGGCAATAGAGAAAGATCTGCTGCTTGATGAGTCCTACAAACATATCGTCAATTTGGAAAAGGTTGCTCTCAAAGTTGATTCAGCATCTACTTTAGTCCAGCTAGACTTCCTGATTGAGAAGATGAAAGAGAAAGGAGACAAGAGAGTCCGAAAACTTGAAGGAATTAAAAGAAACATAGATGAAGGAAGCAGAGCAACTTTACAATATCAGCATGTTCCTGAGAATCAGATGAAGGTGCAATAATGGAGTCATTAATTTGACTTATCAGATAGAAATAATAATGTAACTTTTTTTCATGTTTGGAAACAAATTCGATATATTGTAAAGTAAATGTGGTAGAGGGAAAATCTCACTGAATTAAAGAAACTGACTATAAAATGTATTTAAGAAAAACAAAAGTATAAGAAAAAAATATCTAATGTATAAGTCCAATGAATTAATTAATTACTAATCTTATATATGGTTTATAGTTCATGGTAGCGCTTTTGTCTTAGATCTGATTTATTTTACATAACGTCTGTCTTTACTTATCCAATCACAGAGACAGGTGGAGGGTGAAAAAGTCAGAGCATTTTATGGTGCTAGCATGTGGTACAACTTTTCTACACAGGTTTAAGAAATCAGTTCTAGAACCACAAAAAGTACTTTGTAACATAACACTAACATGTCAAAATACGTTCCAAAAGTAGATATGATACATGGAATAAATAATTTAATCAACCAACAATGTATTTTGTCACTCAATATATTATTATTAATAATAATACTTAATGTATTATTTCACTCGTTCACAAATTCATACACATATTCACACACTGGTGATGGTGAGCTACACTGTAGCCACAGCCGTCATGAGGAAAACTGTCAGACAGGCTGCTTGCAGCAGCAGGCCCTCTGATGACCATCAGCAGGTAAGGAAGGTGAAGTGTTTTGACCAAGGACACAAATGCCCCTGTTTCTTCACAGCACTTAATTCAATTTATTTCAGTTCAGTTATATAGTGCAACTTCACAAAAGATGTAATCTAAAGGGACTTTACAAGAAAATGAACTTCAATATAATTGCAAAAGTATTCCAATCATTTTAAATTTTGCTATTTAAGAAATGAGGCTTTGCCCTGGACATGAGGACTCCGGACTCAGGAATCCCTCATACTGACCAACTATGTAGCGACAGTAGAGAGGAGAAAATTCCTCTTAACAAGAAGAAACCTCCAACCGAACCAGAACCTGGTTCAGTACAAGCGGTAATCTGCCACGACTGTCTGGGGGTTTGAGAAGAGACACAGAAAGGAACTGATGTAAGAGTACTTTCTATGTTTAAGAAAGTAAAAAGTCCATTTTACTTTTACGGTGCATTCACACCTGCCCCGTTTAGTCTGCTTGAATCAAACTCTAGTTAATTTGCCCAGAAAGTCTGGTTCGTTTGGGGAGCTGTGAACGGGCAATTGGAATCTGATTCAGACCAAACAGACTCTAGTCCTTCTAAAAAACATAGGTCTCATTTCAATTGAAACAAATTCTGCTGCGGTTTGATTGCAAGTGGACCGGGTACGCACCAAAAGCAGAAAGTGGATTATTGTGCAGGGTTTCTTGGGTAAATACAATCTAATTCCCTGGATGAACAACCAAATTTCCTCCTTAAAAAGATTGTGTAGAAGGATTGAGCGGCTTTGGAAATCAATTAGGTTCACAGTTCACCGAGATCATTTGAAAGATCTTTTAACTTCATTTAATATCATGGTCGGTGAGGCCAGAGCTGCGTATTTCTCTAAATTTGTTCTTAACAGTCAGCATAACCCCAGAGTATTGTTTGATACTGTTGCAAATACTGTGGCACCTGTCAAAATAAGCTGTCCCTTCTTCTCTAATGGTGACTGTGAAAAATGTCTGCCCTTTTTTCTTAACAAAAGTTCAAACTGTGCGAAACAGTGTATCATCCACATCCTCAGTAATTCTTGATCCTCCAACCTGGCCCCCTGTTTTTAGTAATTTTGTCCCTATTTCTCTTAGTCATCTTACAAATATTGTTAATCACCTGAAGTTGACCACATGCCTTCATGACATTATTCCATCCTCAGTATTTAAAACCATTATTCCTTTTATTGGTCCATTTATTTTAACAATTAATAACTCCTCAATTACCTCTGGACAGGTTCCCTTTTTTCTTAAAAGGGCAGTTGTCCCCTTTTTTATAAGTGTCCTGTCTGGCAGTGTGGTACTAAGAATTAGTGACTCATTACCAAAAACAAGCCCAACAGATTTAGTTTCTAAAGACATATCTTTATTAGAGATTGCTATGGGTTTAGTTTCTTGACGTTATGGACCCGGAAACGAAAAAACAAGAGAGAAGAAAGAAGATAAAGAAGAGAGGCAGGAGAGGTAAGAGTGTGAATTGACGATAAAAGAGAGGAAGGGCAGGGGTGTAGCAAGCTTTTCAAAAGTGTGGGGGATGGATTTGTTTTTGTTTATTTGTTAACAGTAAAAAGGATAAATACAGAGACTGGTATCCAGTAACAGCTGGGGTTGAACTCTCTGCTCCTCTTAACCATTTCATCTTCACCCTTTTCCTCTATTACTTCTTCCTCACTCTTTTCCTCTTGTCTGCCTTTTCCTCCCTCCTGGCAACATCCGCAAACTCTAATCAAAATATTTAAAATGAAATAGTGAATTTGAGCATGGTGGTGCAGTGGTTAGCACTGTCAACAAGAAGGTTGTGGGTTCGTATCCCGGCATGGAGTTTTCATGTTTTCCCCTTGCATGCGTGGGTTCCCTCCGGGTACTCCGGCTTCTTCCCACAGTCCAACAACATGACTGTCAGGTTAATTGATCACTCTAAATTGTGTCTATGTGGCCCTGTGATGGACTGACTCCAATTAGTCTAAACAAAGAAATATAATTAGGAAAACACTCTACTTATCAACAAAGCATTGACAGAACATCTTCCCAAACACATATCAAGCTTATTTAAATACCTAAAAGATATAAACACTCGTTCTAAGTACCTGAAAAAGTGAGATGTTAAATCTGCATCCTCTCTTCCCTCCATCTGAAACATGACACCGCCTTTGAGGGTGACTACCTGATGATTGGTTGTTCTGCCTTAACTATCAACTCTCGTGAAATATTAGATTTATCGGTCAACTTGTGCCGAGGGGGCGGGAGCTTATGAGTGGCTACATAAACAGAGGAGCGACTGCTGAAAGTACTTTGTGCAAAACTACAGAAAAAGTGTGGGGGTTGAACCCCCCCTGTGTGTGTGTGTGTGTGTGTGTGTGTGTGTGTGTGAGAGAGAGAGAGAGAGCATGCTGGTGAAAATAAAGTTTCTCCAAACGAGTCTTTGATAGCCGGTGTGAGAAGCCGTTAATCCGTCCTACAGGAATTGACACAGACATGAAGGAGGCTGGGGACACAGACGTCCAGAGGGCCCCAGAGACTAGGAGCCCCAGGTGGACTAACGCAGGGCTGACCACAACCCCCAAGAAAGGAACAGAGGGAAACCCCATGGGAATATCCAGCAGCTACAATGCAGGGGTCTAGGAGTCCGCACCTACGAGCCTATGGGCTCGTACACCAGGGTGTGGCTGGTCCAGGGCCTGGAGACCTTAGGGACCAGGGGCGCCCCACCCCCCAAAAGAGCCCGACCAGGAATCTGCCAAGAGGGTTGCCCCGCCACCGCCGCAAGGCCAGGGACATTTGCAGCATTTTTTTCTGTGTTATGTGGTGGTTTATTTGCAGCACTTTTTTTTTACGTGTGTGTCGTTTTCCCTTCAGGGCCACCGTAGTTCTGGCTAATCACATGGATTGCTCACTTGTTCTTGGGGGCGTCCTCAACTTTGGTGTAAATAAAGAAATAGACAGACTCAGTACAGCACGGACTCAGCGCAGCTGGCAAGCTATAGATATAGTTAAACAGTAAATGAGCTATTATGGACTTTGCGATGGATGGCGATCTCTTCATCCCAATAACAGAAAATACACTTTTTTTTCAAATGTTCACCACTCTTATTCTAGACTGGACTATTTTTTGGTCAGCCGCTCACTGTTGAATGACATTTCAGACACTGAGATACATCCTATAGTTATCATCTATCTGCTCAGCTGTCAGCGAGGACGGTCGCTTTTTTCCCTCCCTCCTCCTCCTGTGTCTTATCCCACAGCTCTCTGTCTCCTGTGCCTCTATTTTTCAATTTTCTCCGAAACCAAACTGAATAAGCGAAGATGGAAATGGTCAGCTGGTCTCTGAATGCTATTGATAAAATCTACTCAACTCTACGAAGCAGAGTTCAACCGGGGTGTCAATCATGGTGATCGGGTTTCTGCTGATTGGAATGGGCAGCTACTGGAACTACCGAAAAATGGAGCAACAAAGATCTGAAACACGGTCGAGATTGGTCACTGTTCTGGAAGCGATTGGACGGCTGAAGGAACAGCTGGATGCGTTGACTCGTACTGATGGGACTCAGAACCAAATGCTGGGGGAGCTGGGACGCAGAACAGACGCTGTAAGAGGCGATCTGGCCGGCGCTCTGGGACTCATCCGCAATTTGTCATCAGACTTGGAGAAACTGTCGGTGCGGATTGGGGCAACTGGAAATTAATTTGATTTGGAACTATTAATCTGGGAATTAATTTGAATTTGGAACTTTAATTTGAACTACAATTTGGCTGAATTAGACTACAAAAGAAACCACTGACAGACTGAAGGGACAGAAAGGAATATTTGATCTCTCCCTGCAATCCAAATAATTTATATTTTGGCTCCCATGAAGACCTTCAACCTGGTCCTAATCAAATGTCCCTGAGAAGAATGTCAACAGAGTCTCCTCTCCCTCGTACACCTGCATCTACTGACGCACACACTGACATGGTTACACACACTCACATTCACACACACCGTCTCGCTGTATCCTCAATTCTCTCTTCTGCAACAGGAAGCTGGATAACAGCGCGCCTCGATGGCAGCCCGTTAACCTGTGGACTGGAGCTCATACCTGCCCATCCTTCCTGATCTGTCATTGTTATTGTGTGAATATGTGCTTAAATGTTTGTTGGTGTGGTTTTTTTCTATTACCTGCGTTGTGAGTGCTGTACGGACCCACAACACAGTTGAGCGTTTTTTCCCCTCACCGTGGAACCTTCCCCTACCCAGATGTGTATTTCTCTATGTTTCATAAACGGGAGCGCCGCTCGGTGGCTGCATGCCCAACAGTGACCTGGATCTGTTTGTTGTTGTTTTTGTTTGTAATGATCTTGGACAGGTTGTACTGTACCTGTAAATTCCTTGTATGCGTCATACTTGTATGTGTCATACTTGGCCATTAAAGCTGATTCTGATTCTGATTCTGATCAGTGATCACGCTCCTGTTTTTTTTAATCTGGTAAATAGAAAAGCAAACTTTCAATACAAAAATGTTAGATTTAATACATAATTACTCAAGAATAATGAATTTATTAAATATATTGAAAAAGACTGGGCTTCATACGCGGAACTTCATGACCTCCCGGGTATGTCGCCATCCATCCTCGGGGAGGCAGGAAAAGCTTTGATTCGCCATTAATCGTCGCTGAACTTCAGGAGGCCCTCGAAAGCATGCACAATTATTAAGCTCTGGGCTCAGATGGATTTCCAGCAGAATTCTATAAAAAATTCTGGAATATTGCAATATTAAACGTTGCAGGAAACAAAGGAAGATGGCAGACTACTGCCAAATATGGAGTCTGCCTACAGACCACTCAGAAATTATTTAGGGGTCTAAAATTCACATTGTAGGAGCATCTCCACTGTGAAAGAGCATTTTTATAATTCAGGAAATCACATTGCATGAATTTTAAATAATTTGTGTTATATTGCTGCAGAAAAGTATTTGAACACCTGACAAAATAAGTGTTAATATTTGGTACAGAACAATTTCAGAGGTCATTGTTGACTCTGATGTGTAGGTCATTGGAATAGGAGCGAAGATCTGGTGAATCAAAGACACACCAAAGAGAGAGACAGAAGCTGTACTATTGTTGCCCACACACATAGAGATTGCTAATTTATAATAGCATGTCTCATTGTTCGAGCACGTATGCTGTTTTCAAGTCTGGAATTTTAAACCGTAATGAAGCGAAAAACTATTTTGGGATCTCAGAAGATCTTTTCAGTGCGTCATGCAACATAACCTACCTCTGTACCTCAGCAGCCTGTACTTCACTTCCAGGTGCCGCTGGAACAATAAGATTAATTTCATCAGCTCTAATATCAGTTCATCATCATAAAAAAATCAGTAAATTTAAATACTGTGGAGTGTTTTGGACATGTGTTTTATTTTGCATGTATTTAAACTCCTGTGGTCTTTTTTTTACAGAATCCCGTGTCCCTGATCTCAGCAGAGATGTCCAATAAGCTGTTTGCAGGACAGTAACAGAGATGTGAGAAAAGTGAACCGTCCAAGAAGCTGTTTTTGCATCTCATTATTTTTAATAGTAATATTGTTAAATATAAACAATCTAATAAAAGAAGATGTCAGCTGAAGACATTTGGTAGTTTCCTTACACTCCCTCCCTCTCCCTTTCTGATTGGTCTTGAAGCCGGGCCTACCTTCCATTGCATGTCAATGGGCCAAGATATGTGGAGGACAGATAGAAAACAACCAGAGTGTCAACAATGGAGTTATCGGAGGTGAGGATGCTTTTTTGGTTTGAAATCGGTATCTTCTATTCTTGAGCTGAGTGTTGATCCATGCTCGGGACTAATGGCAGAGGCTTGATTCGGAGGCTCAGTGTAAACAGAAAACTGAGCATGCGCGCAGTTACGAGCACACAGCGTTCGTGATGATTGACAGCCCTTGGCATCACTTGATTGGTTCAGGTGGACGGCACCGTGGCTTTTGAGCCATAGCTGAGATACGGGAAGGCAGGACTTACCCGTAATGTTATCATTCATAAAATAACTTATTTAATATCAACATTTAAGGCTTGGGGGTCAATTTAATACCATTTCTAATTCATTTAGAGATCCAGACTATCACTTTAATGTTGATAGCATAAGGACTTTAATAGCAAGAATACATTATTGTCTTGTGTTATATATCATGATGCTCATGGATATTTCTTTGCAGGCTGACAGCTAGAGAACCTTGCTCAGGATAAAAATAAATGATGAGCTGACCAGTATTAATAGAAATTAATGTGATGTTCAGCACACTATTTATCCGCAGAGTTGAGCAATAAATTATCTAAAGTTGTGGTAGGAAGTGTTTCCATTGAAATGTTTGTCCTTGTAACAATATTATATTATTTTAATCACAATCATAATGTTAAAGATTCTCTGAGATCAGTGATGTTAAAGATTTGTTTTAATTGGTAACTGTCTCAAAAACTATTGATCTTCAACAAGTCCATGGTGACTTCTGAGGTTAGGTGAGCACAGTTTGACTATGCTACATGTAAAAGACTGAAACACAACTTATTAATGCAAAAATGTTTGCAGGGTTAGTCTGTATTGTTGTTGTATCTATTTAATTACAATAAAGGATTTTTTTCCCCTTGTTTGATACTCTCATTCTTACAGTGCCCTAAAGGTTAGAAATTCTGAAGATTTGTATATGTGGGTAGAACATAGATGCACTAAAAAGCTTTATATTGTACAGATCAAGGTTGTTTTGTGTCTTCTCCTGAACACCATGAAGCCTTAAGTGCTGGTGGTGAAATTCAGGGGATCTAAACCACCAGGACAGCCAGTCTGCATTGATAAGACGGAAATCGAGACTGGAGTTCTACAAATACCTGGGGTGCTTTTAGACCAGAAGCTGGGGTGGACCCCAGACACAGCTTACAGGAAGGTACAGAGTCACTTTATCTTCATCAGATGGCTAAGGTCCTTCAGTGTCTGCGATAACATGCTACAGATGTTCTAACACATAGTCCACAGAAGTGTGCTGCTGTATGTGTTGCCTGCTGGGGAAGTATTACTGTGGACAAAGACTGCAGACGTTTGGACAAACTGATCAAAAAGGCTATGCTGGCTCAGGAGCTGGAAGACCCTGTAAGAACTGCGGTGGAGAGGAAGATGAGGAGGAAACTAAAGGGCATTCTGGGTAATACTAAACACCCCCTTCATGATGTCCTGACCTGCCAGAGAAGCAGCTGCAGTTAAAGATTGATCTATGAGATGCGATCCAAACTGTTAAAATATCTATATAATATAAATCTACACACACGATATAAAACCCTCTGTGGTTTGGTGGGAACATTTTGACTATGACTGCGCTATATGCAAAAGGTTGACAAAATACCCACTTATATTTAAAAGGTAGGATATTCTGATCAAACTTTTTAGCTCATTTATTTGTGCTACCCACTTATATTTAAAGGTAGGATATTCTGATAATGATTTTTAGTTAATCACATTTATATAAAAGGTAGGATATTCTGATCATGATTTTTAGTTCATCACATTTATATAAAAGGTAGGATATTCTGATCATGATTTTTAGTTCATTTATATGTGCTACTCACTTTTATATAAAAGGTAAGATATTCTGAACACAGTATTTAGTGCATCTATATGCCAGTTTCAGCTTTATGTTAAACAGGTAGCATGTTCTGTATTGAAAGAAAAGTGTTCCTCATTTATATAAGTTGTTGCTATGTTATGTCCAAACTGTCACTTCGGTCACATCATTTAAAAGATATTTTATCTTTCCATCTCCCTGGGCTGGTTTTTGTCGCTTGCTCCCCGGTGGCTCCTGGGTCTTGGTCTTAGCCCTCGCGGGGGTGCTGAGGTGGGGGCCTCTGACCGGTGTTGGTCGGCCTCCACGGTGACTGACCGGTTGGTGGGGTGTGGGCTGGTGGGTGGAGGTGCTGGGTTCTGTTGCCACCCGGCCATCGGGCGGTAGTAGCAAGGCTGGAGGATGTCGGCCTGGGGATTGGCCGCCCGGGACTTCGGTCTGCTCACGGGCCTGGCGCGGCATGTCCGGGGTACCCGAGTCGGTGGTGCGCCGGGTTCCGGCCTCGGCGCGGGGGCCCTTGGACGCTGCCGGTGCCTCCACTTTTTATTGCACTTTTTATTCCAGAATTTTCAGAGTTTTTATCAATTTTACACAACTCTTATGAGAAGATAATTTTAGCTGGTGATTTTAATCTACATATAGATAACCTTTTAGATCCTTTATCAACAGATTTTTTAAATATATTAAATTATATGGATTTTAGCCAACATGTCATGCAGCCGACTCACAACAGAGGACACAACCTGGACCTGGTCATCACGTATGGCCTGTCCACCAGTGTGTCCTCTGTTGTTGACTTGGCTGTCTCTGACCACTACTGTGTGTTTTTTAATATCACCAGTTTTATCCAATCAGAGACCTCTGTGAGAACTGTCAGGAAGCGTCATCTAACCCCTGAAGTGGCTGCAGGTTTTCTTGAAGTTTTCAAAAAATTTCCTCCTATACCTTTACCTGCCCCCTGTGATTTTATCGTTAATGATTCTAACAGTAGGCTTAAATCTGCTCTCAACCTGCTGGCTCCAATTAAAGTTGTAAACCCTCATTCAAAACGTACAGTACCGTGGAGAAATGCAGCTATTAGAAAATTAAAGAGGAGCTGCAGGGTGGCAGAAAGGAAATGGAGGAAAAAATAAAATCACAATAAATCATCAGATATACATAGAACATCTCAGATTATATAATAACGCTTTAAGAAATTCCAGAAATACATACTTTTCCAGAATCATCTCAGAACATAAAAATAATCCCAAAATTCTGTTTTCCACCATTGACAACATTTTACATCATAATTCTAACACTTTTCAGAAAACCCCCTCAAACAGTCTCTGTGAGGAGTATGCAGACCACTTCAGAGGGAAGGTAGACACCATCAGATGTAATATTTTATCCTCTCAAACAAACATGGTTTTAGACAAATCAGAGTGTCTGCCTTCACCAGAGGAAACACTGGACAGTTTTGTCCTGGTAGAAGCTGGGACCCTTGATAAAGTTTTCTCCTCAGTGAGGCCCACCACAAGCGCTTTGGACCCGATTCCCACCAGGTTTTTTAAGCAATTTTATGGTTCTTTTAAAGATGAGATTTTAAACTTCATGAATTGCTCCCTTCAGACGGGGGTTTTTCCTGCTGCCTTTAAAGCGGCGGTAGTTAGGCCCCTGCTGAAGAAGAGCAATTTAGATTTTAATGATTTAAACAACTACCGACCATTATCTAACTTACCATTTTTAAGCAAAGTTTTAGAAAAACTTGTTTTTATTCAACTTAATGATTTTATTAACGCTCATAATGTCCTAGAGAAATTTCAGTCTGGTTTTAGGATGAACCACAGCACAGAGACGGCGCTTTTAAAGATTTTAAATGATTTTAGATTAAACTATGATGCTAAAAAGGTGACAGTGTTGGTTCTTCTGGATCTAATCGCTGCCTTTGATACAGTAGACCACACTATTCTTTTAACTCGTTTAAAACAGATCGGCCTCTCTGGTGCTGTTCATAAATGGTTCACATCCTACCTCACAGACAGGACTTTTACGGTAAGTTTAGATACCTGTTCCTCTAAGGTCCATAAGATCACTTGTGGTGTTCCCCAGGGTTCAGTTTTAGGCCCAGTGCTTTTTAACCTGTATATGCTCCCTCTTGGCAGTGTTATCAGGAGACATGGAGTTAAATTTCACAGTTATGCTGATGATACACAGTTGTACATCTCCATGTATCCTGATGACACACGGCCAATGAATGCACTTTTTAACTGCATTTTAGGCATTAAATCCTGGATGGCAGAAAACTTTCTCCAGCTCAACCAGGACAAAACTGAGGTTTTAGTTATCGGTCCTGAGGCTCAGAGAGAAAAGCTTTTACCAAAACTACAATCATTGTCTTTTAATTCTTCTTTACAAGTGAAGAACCTGGGTGTGATTTTTGACTCTGAGCTGACTTTTATCCCTCACATTAAAAACATCACCAAAATAGGTTTTTATCACCTAAAGAACATCGCCAGAGTCCGCCCCTTTCTCTCTCGGGCCAATACGGAGACGCTAATGCATGCTTTTATCACCAGTAGAATTGATTATTGTAATGCCCTGCTTTCTGGTCTTCCCAAAAAGACTACCTCATGTTTACAGCTTCTACAGAATTCAGCAGCTCGTGTCCTGATGAAGACTAGGAGGCGGGAGCACATTACACCGGTCTTAGAATCACTGCATTGGCTGCCCGTATGTTTTAGGATCGATTTTAAGGTTCTTTTAATGGTTTTTAAGTGTCTTAATGGTCTTGGGCCTTCGTATCTGTCAGAAATGCTTTTACCGTATGAACCCTCGCGGTCTCTGCGCTCCTCTGGCAGCCGTCTCCTTATCATCCCCAAAGTCAGGACACAGACTCATGATGAGGCGTCTTTCCATTATTACGGCCCTCATCTCTGGAACAGGCTGATAGATGATCTCAGGGCCGCAGAGAACGTTCATGTTTTTAAGAGCAGGATCAAGACTCACCTTTTTAGCTTAGCCTTTAACTAATTATTATTTATTAATATATTTTTAATCGCTAAGCATGTTTTACCTGATTTAATTTTTAGTTCAGCTTTTAACTGTTTATTTATTAATCTGCTTTGCATTTTTATTATTTGTTTTACACTTATTGTTTTATAATTTATATACTTTATATTTTATTAACTTTATATTTTAATGTATTTTAATCTTTCTTGCCAGTGTTTCCTCTCTGGGGAGCCCCCTGCATCGGGGGCGGTGTTCGGCTGTGGCTGCCTGGGTGCCCCCCAGGTAGCGCTTGGGTGGAGGTGGGGGTACCAGCCCTCCCTCCTCTGGGCGCTCTGGGTCGGAGCCTTAGCTGCTGCTGTTGATCTGCTGCTGCTGATGCAGATGGCTCCCATGATGGCATTTCCTGGCTCATCTGTACTCAGCCCACTTTTTGTAGCTTCTAAGTGTGTGTGTGAGTGAGTATGGCTGATGGGTTGGGTTGGGAGGGAGTTGTATTTGCACTGATGATTTTATTTTTGAAGGGGGGGGAGTTGTGGGGTTATTTTAAATCTGTAAAGCACTTTGAGTAACTTTCTTTGTTTGAAAAGCGCTTTATAAATAAAGTTTGATTTGATTTGATTTGATTTATTGGCGGGGAGGCTTTTTACCATCTAGCACAGGCGCTCGTTTTAACGGGGTGCGCTTGGGACGGGAGGGGGGAGGGCGTTGAGGGGGAGGGGGGGCTAAACTCAACCTGGGTGTCTAGTGACATGTGTTTTGTTAGCAGTGTGAATGTTGGGAAGGATTTAGGTATGCCCCTGGCATGGGGGCTGGTGGATTGCCGGGGCCCCCATGGGGCTCGGGGGTGCCGCTGCCGTGGGCCCCGACTAGACGTGCTGGGGCCTCCCACCCCTGGTGGATCGGCCGAACGGGGGTGCCTATTGGAGTCAGCAGGGGAGCTGGCTCCCTGGGGTTGGCAATGGTCACCCCAGTTATTTTCTCCCCATCCCCATGCCTCTGTCCACCTGCTCCTTCATTCTACCATTCACAAGGCCTTGGGACGTGGGCACATCACTGGGGTGCGGGATGGAGCTTCCGTCTTCGCTACCCGGTGGCGGCCTGGGTCCCGATTTTATTGAGCAACTTAGACACTTACACTTGCAACATTTACATGGAACGCACATGTAGGGACCTGGCGGTGTGGCGCATTGGCGCTGGGGGCGGGACCCCTCATGGGGGGCCCCCTATAGGGGCCCGTTGTGGGGGCCTCGCCTGTGGTGCCGGCACCCACTGGTTAAACGCATCTAGACACTGAGGGCCCGGGGGGGGAGATGGGGGTACCCGGCAGTATTCCCATGTCCCCCCCCTCTGTTTTAAGTGCACATTAGAACAACACGCAACAACACCACATTGAGCTGGGGGAGAGAGGCTGGGGGGTCTTTCCACACCCCTGTTCGTTGGACCATCAGGGGTCGGAGCCCGGATAGAACATCACGCCGTCTGGTCGAGGTCCTGGGCGGGTGGACTGCTCTTGCCGATGTGGGGGCCTTGGCGGTCTGCTTGTCCCCGTCCTGGTGGGAAAAGGGGTCTGTCTCCTGGGTGCAGGGGCAGGGTTCTCTATTGGGGCGTCTGTCCCTGGGCCTGGGAGTATGGAGTATAGTGTACGTATGGGGGGTATGAATGAGTGTATAGCGTCCTTTTTTCGTATGTCCTGTATTTGTAAGAATGTGTACACATGAGAGGGAGGGTACGTATGAGTGTCTCTGTCTGTCTATGTCTACCTGTCAGGTTGGGTGTTTGGCTGCTCTCTGGCCTGATACATCTTCTTCCCTCCCCGTCACTCCCCGTCGGTGATGGTTGCTCCTGCCCGCTGGTTGATGATGGCTCTCGATGCCTGGGGCCGGGGGTCCCGGTTGCGGCCCGGCTCGGTCCTGGTGCATGTCGGGCGGGTCCTGGGTGGTCCGGTGTGTCGGGCGGCCGCTGTTTCGGGCCGACGTCCTCCTTGGATTGACTGGGGCACCTCTTCTGGGGGTGCCGAGGTTGTAGAACAGGTTGGTGCCGTCCGGTGGATCGGTGGGGACCGTGCCTGGCGCCCAGTCCTCCTGCCGGTTCCAGGACTTCTGCTGGCTGGTCTGTTCGCCTGGTGGGGCTGTCCGGCATTGGCTGGGCCCCTGATCTTGGCGCCCTACATCGGATCTGGACCCGGGAGCTGGAAGATCTGGATGTCCAGGTGCCGACTGGGCGCGGCCTGGGGAGGGCGTACATCCGCTGTGGCTCTTGCTGTGGCCCTTGTCAGCTGGTCCCTGGTTGGGGCCCCGCTGGGGGGCGGGGTGCCCCTGGTCCCCGTGGCCTCCGGTTCCTGATCCGGGCCCGCCCTGGCGTAGCCGGTTACCAGCGGAGCCCGTGGGCTCGTCACTGCGATCTCTCGGGCCCCAGCATTGCGGCTGGTGGGTGTTCCCCTGGGGCTTCCATCTGTTCCCCTCTTGGCGGGTGATCGACCCTGCGCTGATCCGCCTGTGGCCTCTGTACTCTGTGGGACCCTGGATGCATACATCTCTTGCCTCCTCCATGTCTGTGCCGATTCCTGTAGGACGGAATTGACGGTTCCTTACACCAGCTATCAATCAAAGGAGCTTACCAGAAACATTTATATTATGTTCATTAATCAATGCTTGTGTGTAGTGAATGTGTAATTCTTAGTTTATTCTACTAGATCCGAACTATTGGTTTGGTTCTGTACAGTTTGTCGTTTTTGTTTTGTATTACTGTTTCTCTGCCGTCCGGCAGAGGTGGAGGACTGGGATGTTTTCTTGTGTTCTTTGTTTGCCTCCCTGTCTTGTGTCGTCGGTTCGCACCTCTGCTGGTCCGGTTTCTTTTCTTCACCTTCTTCCTTTCTTCCTTCTTGTCTCAGTTTAATGTCCATGACGTCAGGAAATTGAACCCACAGTAATCACTAATAAAGATTTTTCATACATATACATCAAGTGGCGTACTACAGCGAAGCTGTAATACTCTGCTTGGGAAAGTAAAACTGTTGGGCTTGTACTTGGTACTCAGACACCAATTCTGTGTAGCATACTGCTAGACAGGATACGTAAAAAAAAAAAAAAAAAAAAAAGATATTTTACAATTATTATATTTAACATCAAAGCTAACAGTTGTTGTTTGGGATGTAAACATGACGATAGCACATTCTGAGGGGTAGCACCGACTGATAGACATAGCTATCAATGCGTGCTACGGTAGGACATTCTGACGAGGTAGCACAGAAAGTCAAAACACTGGTTTTGAATTGTTGGGGGGTGCCGTTCAGTTGCTCGACGGGGGTAAGACCTGGTGCTCAAATCCACTGCCTGTTCTGTGGGTTCTTGTTGGGGAAAATCTTTTATTTATTTAGTCTGATTACTCAGATTTCACTTATCCTGCTACTCAGGGATTTAATATAGTTTTGCTCATTTCTGCTGACTTGATAAAGTACAAAACAAGAACGCATTGTCTATAACCATCTCATGTGCCTTATAACTATCTGATGTTGATTCATGTATGTCCGGTGACTCTTTCAGATAATCTCCTGATTGTCTGGTGACATCATTGTTAACTACTGACCATAAGTATCTTTTCCCATGACCAGTTTTATGTGTACAAGTATGTATGAGATCATTTTACTTATCTGCTTCCTCAAGAGTTGAATAATGAATTGATTAGCAACAGATATGATAAGGTGTGGTTAAATCAACCTATAAATACTTGTGACTGAGTGAAGAACGACAGAGCTCTCTCTGTGGGACTGTCCATGTGAACGTAAAATAAACTGTACGACGAGAGCTGACACTGTTTTTTCTCTCATCCGAGGACTCTCAGACACCCAGATTTCAATGACAGTTCCAAGCCTGGTGAGTTCATTGGGGGGGTTTGTCTGGCCTTGGTTTGGTGCCTGGTCTCGGCGCTCTGCATGGTGTTGGGATTTGGACCCGGGGGACTGTAGATCTGCTGCTGTTCCCCGGGTCCCGCAGTGGCGGCAGAGAACCCCTGTTGGCTGATCCCTGGTTGGGGCCCAGGGATCAGTAAAACACTTGATTCAATAAACTTACTAAGCTAGCAACACTGTACTAAGTAAAAATGAAGGAATTACTAAAACTAATAAACTACAAAGAAAAAAAACAACAGAACGCAATAACTCAAATAAAATTATGCAATGATATCACAGTTTACCATGAGTGTATGTTAAACATTTTTAAAAAGTAGTTTTAAAATATGAACTGCTCCAGGTGTCACTTTTGTTTAATGTCCCAAATCCATAACAAGAAAGTTAAATCTCCGAAGAAAACATAAACATTTTGTTTGATAAGCTGTATTTGCTTTCTTTGCTGTTTGTGTTATCTTTTATTATGTAAAGTAAATGGACTGAATGGTAAATGGACTGAACTTATATAGCGCTTTTCTAGTCTTACTGACCACTCAAAGCGCTTTACATTGAAGCCGCATTCACCCATTCACACTCGCATTCATACACCGACACCCAACATGGCTCAGCAGGACAATGTAGAATTTGGGGGTTAAGTGCCTTGCCCAGGGGCACATCGACATGTGACTGGAGGAAGCTGGAATCGAACCTACGACCCTCCGATAGCAAGCCAACTACTCTACCACTGAGCCACAGTCGCCCACAGTACTTGTAACTGCCTCGCTGCTGAAATGAACTATACTACTTAACTTCATTTGACTTGGCATATAAAGGCATATGATTTAGTAGATTGAAAAGATGTATTGATTAACTTTCAAACAAATTGCACATTACTTAACGCAAGAATGATGTCAGACTTCAGTGACTGTCTTTTGCCAAATTTATTCAAGCATTGCTGTCTGGACAGAAATTCTCTTAAGAGAGCACACTTTTAGGACAGAGAATGGGCACTGAATTTCACAGTGAGAACATAGTATATTATAGAATACGACATATCAAAGAAAATCATGATTGCTTAGGTCATGGGATGACATGACCTGTTTTTGACCCAATCAGACAATTTTTGATACATTATATATCATCACTGAAGATTCTTCCAACACTGATTATACCCAAATTTCCTACGCTTTGTGTGTTTGAGTGTATGTGTAGGCTGTGTGTGTGAAACAGACATGGGGGGATGATCAGGGTTAATATTTCCAGTAGTACCAACTCAGCCTGAACACCAAGTCATAACCTAAGCACATGTTCAGATGTACTTTAGGGAGAAAATATTTTACAACTGATTGTTTTCTAATTATCAATAAATATCAATTATTATTCTTAGCATCCAATTACACATTTTTGATCAAACTAATGTTATATTAACAATAATACCAAACACATAAGCCATATGGTTTATAAACTAAACTAGTATTTTATCTCAATATTTAAGCTTTACTTATATGCACATATTTTGGGACTTTATTGAAGAGTAATTCTAAATATCCCTCCACAACATATGCAATGCAATGTATCAAACACATTTCAGAATCAGTGTTTAACTTGTGTTTCCAGTAAAGATGTATGATTAATTTTCACAGGTTCATATTGTTCTATAAACTATGTTTGAGAAACCCGTCTGTATCTTAGTGCTGATTTGGTTCCTTCCTCTGCTTTTCTCTTCAGATCCTCTAGTTTCTGGACTTTCATTGTCTCTCCCTTTTCTTTCATCTTCTCAATCAGCAAGTCCAAGTGGACATTAATTGACACTGAATCAACTTTGAGAGCAATCTGCTCCAGTCTAATGACATGTTGGTATGCTTCATCCACATGTCTGGATTTTTCTTTTGACAGCTGCTCCATTTCCTTTTCAAGGTTATTTAGAAGACGTGTCTGGTCCTCAAACTTTCTGTCTTTTTCGCAGTTATGTTTGACCTCTTGTATTGTCTTCTTTACTTGCCTTGTTTTGATTACATATTTCCACGTCTTTTTAACGTGAACTGATGCATGACACTTGTTGGTACAAACAGTGCAGTGGCTTCCACTCATTACCTCACAGAACTCAGGGAGCCAGGTCTTGGTGCACCCAGGATAGTGACAGTTCTCCTGACAAACTGAACAGGTCAAAGCTCCTTCAAAAAAGATTAGCCGATTTCTCCCACCTTTAATGGTTTCTGTAGTAATGTAGGTCTCATCAACAAGTACAGTTGCATTCTCATTTCCCTTAATCTCTCCTTTGTGTGTCTTCAGGGCTTCATGAATCTGTTTGAGTTCTGTCTGTTTCTGTTCAGTCAGCTCGATTCTCTCCAACAGGTTTTGGATGCTGGCAGTCAGTCTGATGCGTTCATTTATCACCTCAGTTGTTATTTTTAGTTGTTGAGGTGAATTATTTTCAATAAAAGCTATAAACTCTCCTATCCCTTTCTCTGATAGTACATCAGCTCTGTTAAAGTAATCTGCTTCACCTGTCTGGTCTTCATTTTGGCGGTTATTAAACAGGAAATAGACTGGCTGATTTTTTACATTTGTTGCACATTTGATGTTTGCAGCTTCAAGAGCTTGAAGAGCATTTTTGGGTGTTCTTCCATTTGAGTGAGTGATGAGAACCACAATATTTTTCTCTATGTCATTTCCAAACAGAGACATCACAGAGTCAAAAATGTACATCAGTCTGTCACTTAATCTGTTATCAGTTGCCTTCATCACCAGACCTACTGTATGAAGTATATGAACACCGTTTTCTGACTCAAACAATTTCCGCATCCTGTCAATGACTATGTCATCATGTTTGATCCCTCTGGTGCTTCCATATCCAGGAGTGTCAATGATGGTGAGTGAAAAGGGCAGAATTTTACCTTCAAAACCAAAGATCTCATATATGATCACATCTGGTGTTTGACCTTCCTTTTCATCTACGATCTGAAACCAGACCCCATCTTCAAACTGAACTCCTATTACATGATTGAATATAACATTGACCAAGGAGGATTTTCCTGCCCCTGTTTCACCAACAAGCAAAATGGTTTTATTTATCTGCTCAGTGTCTTTAATACCAAAAGTTACTTTGGACAGAGACCCAAATTTCTCCTTTTTTGTAATCAGCTGATAGACGTTAGGATGTCCTGAGGAGATCAGAGTGCTAGTGGATATCAGTTTTGCCAGAGAGGGATTCTTGAGCCTGTAAATGAAAAAGCAAATTGCTCAATGACCTTTAACCTTTGGTACACATGGTTTAGATGCATAAAATATAAACAAACTAGACTTACATTTCTAAAAGTGCCTGGCAAGTTAAATTTTATAGTATTAATTTTAAAATCTAATAGGAGGTAGAACTGCATACAGTGTCTGGGACAATATTAAAGGGAACCCAATGCTGGTCTTCACCATCTTCATTGCTATTAACTAGAGAGAACGTGTCAGTTTATCTAAAAATTTCATTTGTTTCTTTTCTTCTTAAGTGTTAAATGTATTTTCCTTGTTATTTAATTACTCTTCTATCTATGCACGCACCAGCAGAAGCATGTGATTAGACCAAATTTTTTTATAGATTAAAGAATATTCTTCTTACATATGCTACAAACATAACATTTATTTTTAAAATATTGTAATACTAGAGAAGAAATAAAGATGATCTACTTAGCCAAAGTCAAAGAAAGAAAGACTAATGTCAAAATTCACCTCTATTTCTCAGTTGAGAAAGAAGTCCATAGTACAAACAAGAAAATTGATTGCAAAAGTTTGTTCATAAAATTATAGTAAACCCTTTTGAGAGTCCTTCAGGCATTACTTTTTATTGGATCAATGCAATCACCAATTCTAAGCAATTATCTAAGACTATAATTAAGATGCATTAAAGTAAAAAATATTTTTAAGTTGGAGCTTTTTTTTAATTCACATTAAAACCATTTTTGTTTTCACTGGAGTCCAAAAATGTAAACTATTACTGAGAAAAACTACTTGAAAATATATAAACTAATGGTCCCTAGAAGTTAGTATACGAATAAAAATGAGGTAGCTTTATTTTCTGTCAAAGATAAAATTTCTTTATGCTGTAAAACTAGATGTTATGATTCTTTAGGTTTAATAATTTACAATATTGTTCTCTGCTGCCATCTTGTGCCAATAATTAGGACTTAAAATAAACTTGGAATGGTGAAATGGTTTCAGTGAACATATACAGACCACATCATTTATTTAGGCTTTATTGGACAATAGACATTAATACAAAAAACATCTCAAAGTAAAAGCTTGACTATTACAAAGCTTCAGTATTACCACGTTTTCATTCCCCCTCATATTGTTGCAGGAATATTCGAATATAATTAAGATATGATTACTTATTATCTGTCACAGTGAATGCATCTAGGGCAGGAGATCAGGTTAGAGAAAACAAGATTATTGTTCCATTATAATGTCCCTAATAAATATATGTCAGATCACCTGGGGGGTCAGAAGATCGGGTAGGGAATATGAGAGAGTAAGCTCTGTCCTTCCATGTTTGGCCAAAGATTTTTAAATTCAATTGTTAAACACCTAATAACTAGCCAAAATAACATATCTGATGGACAGAGTCTCCGAACCCATGCATGTAAATGTTGATGAACTGTAGATCTCCTTTAGTGACAGACTGCTACATCCTAGATGCACGAAGGAGCGTTTCTGCAGGTCCTTCCTGCCTGCAGCTGTTGGATTGTTCAATCAAAACTGCTCCCAATAAACATAGATGTTTACATCAGCACTGTAAATTGCACTAATCAACCGAACAACACAACTACTGCTATAACTTGTAGAGTATTATTCTTAGTTTATACTAAGTTATTGGAAGTTACATGTTTCCTTATTAATAAACAGGACCAATGCAAAATCTGTACATATTTCTAAATATTCTAAATATATTTAATTATTTAAACATCTTTCAGTATCCTGCTCTGTTGCACATTACCACCTGGGTTTGCCACTTTATCTGTACTTTAACCTTAATAACTGTGTAGTACTCTGTTTTTGTTACTATGTCCATGATGCAAATATTTTTTCTTCTGTAAAAATTGTGTGTTTCTGTTATGTGTCCTGTTCTGTTTGTATTTGTGATTTTTGCTGCTGTTACGACCAAATTTCCCCTTGTGGGACAATTTAAGTATTATTCTATTCTATTCAGTCTCATCTATTTTTTAGAAGAGCAATACATTTTTACTATAAGTATACATGAAATGTTGCAAACTAGTGGGTTACTTATGGTTATCTAATTCCTATCAATACTGCAGCCCAAAATCTATTTTTATACATTTGTACACATTATTTACTTCAGAAGAAGAATAACAAAAAAAAAACAGTTAGAAAAACCATTACATTTATTAGTACCAGAGGTGTGATTAGTGGTGGAGCGTGCCGTACTGGGTTTCTCCCTGTTAATACACGTCTGTCATTTTACCCCATAGATACTGCAGTGCTAATTTAGTTCCTTCATCCTCTCTGCTCTTCATCTCCTCCAGTTTCTGCACCTTCTCTCCATCTCCTTTTTCTTTCAGCTTCTCAATCAGAAAGTCCAAGTAGACAAATGTGGAAACTGAATCAACCTTCAGAGCGATCTGCTCTAGCCTAACAATATGTCTGAAGGCTTCATCAACAAGCTGTGATTTATCTGTTGAAAGTTCCTCCATTTCCTTTTCCAGAGTTTTTAACAGGCTTAACTTCTTCTCACCGTCTGTCTTGTTTCTCAAATACTTCTCTTCCATACCTTTCAGAGTCCATTGAACTTTTCTGGACTTGGTGACATATCTCCAGGCCTCTCTTACATGAGCCGATGCAGGACACTTCCCAGTACAGACAGTGCAGTGGCCTTTTTGAATGACCTCGCAGTAATGTGGACTCAGAGCTAGTGTACATCCAGGATAGTGACAGTTTTCCGCACAGTATGTGCAGCACATAGCTTTTTCAAAAAAACTAAACATCAACATCTTTTTACTTTTAGTAGGTTCCTTCACCTTGTAGATCTCCACAATTTCTGCAGTGAAGTTTTCATTCCTCCTCATTTCCTCTGAATGCTTCTTTAGAGCTTCTTGCATCCCCTTGATTTCTGTCTGTTTCTGTTCAGTCAGTTGGATTCTCTCCTGGAGGTTTTGGATGGAGGCTATCAGACTAATGCGTTCATTCAGAACTTCTGTAGTTGTCATCATTCTTTTAGGTGGAGTTTTTTCTAGGAATGCTGTAAGAGCTCTCATTCCTCTGTCTGAAATTTTATCAGAGACTTGCAAGAATTCTGTGTCTTCTGTTCTGTCTTCATTCTGGCAGTTATCAAACAGAAAGTACACAGGCTGGTTCTTTTCATTTTTGGCACATTTAATTTTTGTTTTTTCAAGGGCTTCAATAGCATTTTTAGGTCTTTGCCCATCAGAGTGAGTGAGAAGAGCCACAATGTTATTCTCTAAGTTTCTTCCAAAAAGAGACATCACTGAGTTCAAGACATATGATAATCTGTCATTAACACGATTGTCGGTAGCCTTCATCACCAGACCCACTGCATGAATCTCATGAATTCCATCTTCTGATCGAAACAAGTCAAACAATCTGTGACTGACCAACGCATCCTTTTCAATCCCTCTGGTGTCTCCAAATCCAGGAGTGTCGATGATGGTCAGAGAGAATGGCAGAGTTTTACCTTCAAAACCAAAGATCTCGTACACAATCACATCTGATGTCTGACTGTCAGACTGACTGTGCCCGTCCTCTTCTACGATCTGAAACCAGATTTTATCCTCCCACTTCACTCCCATTGTGTAGTTAACCATAGTGTTGATCAAGGTTGATTTTCCAGCCCCTGTTTCTCCAACAAGTAAGAGGGTTTTGTTTATCTTATTCATGCTTCTTTTACCAAAGGCTACTCTGGTCAGAGGTCCGAGCTTTGTCTTTTCTAGTTTTAGCTGATAGATAGCAGGAGTTCCTGAATATATCAGACGACTTCGAGAGATGATGTCCTTGTATTTGTCAGAGACATTCCTGTAGAAAAAATTCATAATTTACCCTTTGAAGATTCAAGCTATTTAAATATTAGGATTTGATTTGCTATAGAAATGTACAGTTAGGCACAGAATTATTAACACTCTACGGGGAATTAGGTTTAAAGGAATCATTTCTTCTGACCAATGGTTTTGTTTGACTGGATTACATAGTCATGTTTTGGAGCAGTGCTGTCAAATTATTAACCTGAATAGGATAAACAATCAGTACTAAAGATTGGGGTGATGACAATGAGGCATTCTACCTCCACAATAGCTGAGGTCCATTTACTGGTTAAGCTGTATTTCTGGCAACAATTATAGCATAAAGACTAAAGCGCACTCCAAGCAAATCAGAGAAAAGCTTATTGAAAAGTACAAGTGAGGGGATAGAGACTAAACAAATCTCCAAGACACTGAACATCCCAGGAGCTCAGTTAAATCAATCATGAAGACATGGAAGGAATATGGCCCATGTGTAACTGCCTAGATCAGGATGTCCTAGAAAAACTGAGTGACTATGTTAAAAGAAGAATAGTGAGAGTTCACCAGGACACCTCTGACAACGCTGAAGGAGTTACTAGCTTCAGCAGCGGATATAAAAGTGACTCTTCATAAAACAACAGTTGCCATGTTTCTTTAACAGTCAGACCTTTATGGGAAAGTGGCAATAAGAAAGCCACTGTTGAAGAAAACTGAGTGAAAAAACAGTGCTCCATTGGAGTTTCCCTAAAGGCACATGGGAGACTCCATGGTACAGTAGGAGAAAACTATTTGGTCTGATGGGACAAAAAAATAGCTTTCTGGCCATCAGACAAGAAGCAACATTTCGCAGGAATCAAAACATTGCACATCACCACAAGCGTACCGTGCTTTGGGTATGCCTCTATGGCAACAAGCCCTGAAAGGCTTGTACTGGGAGAAGGTAAAATGAATAAAGCACATATAAAGAAATCCAGTTCTCTATTTGCTAGAGAACCATCCATCCATCCATCCATCTTCTTAACCGCTTATCCAATTCAGGGTCACGGGGCAGCTGGAGCCTATCCCAGCAATTATCAGGCGTTAGGCAGGGTACACTCTGAACAGGACGCCAGTCTGTTGCAGGGCCAACACAGAGAGACAGACAACCATTCACACTCACACAATTTAGAGTGATCAATTCACCTATCATGCATGTTTTTGGACTGTGGGAGGAAGCCGGAGTACCCGGAGAGAACCCGGGTATACACGGGGAGAACATGCAAAAAGACCCTGGGCCGGGATACGAACCCACGACCTTCTTGCTGCAAGGCAACAGCGCTAACCACTGCGCCACCGTGTGCTAGAGAACCATGGCCTATATTTTTATTTCAGCAATTTTGTAAGTTAACAACATGATTTTTGATAATCGGATATATTTTGTGTCACAGAAACCTGGCTGCAGCAAGAGAGTGAAGCTGATGTAAATTAATGGATTTCTAACTACCAAATTTGTTTAAAAGTAAGTGTTTGATTTGTTTCCTTAAGTTTTTGCACCTACACTTTAAAGCCTAGTGTATGCTTCTCCGGCCGCAAATTTGCACTCAGACGCAGACGTAATGACAGAGACGTTTTTCGTTTATGGTTCTCTGTTTTTTCTCTGCATTCTCCATTGTTTTTTTCTGTTTTTTCATTGTTTTGCTTGACCAGGACAACAGGGGGTGTTAACTTTTCATGGCGTTTCTGCCTACTATCAAAGCGTTGTTTCAGTTTTTTTCTAGGCTTGTGAACGCATTTCTTCGTCAAGGAGCAATGGCCGACAGAAAGTACGTTTTGATTAAGCTGTAAAGCTTTTTACTAGAACTGCAACCCACAGACTACTCTAAAAACACAAAGAAACAAACACAGCAGCCGTTTTTGTTGTTTTCCTACACCTCCTTGTGCTCAAAATCGCCAAAAACAGATTAAATAAATTATCCTTTCAATATAAAGCATGTAGTGGCCAAATGCTGCATTAACTACTGTTTACAGCAATTATAGAGCCCCGTTCTGGTGAAGCGATCTCTGGCTGTTCCTGAAAACTGACCAATCAGATGCATACGCTCTCCGTTGACGGAAACGGATAGTTAAAAAATGGGGCTCTACTCCGTGCGTCCTTGCGTAGGTGACATAGAGCCCTTGCGTTAACGAATAAGGGCGTTGCGTCAATCTGTCTCTGTCAAAACGGACAAGCATAAACTAGGCTTAAGGCAGGGCTCTGTACTCCTTCATGCTTAAAATAAAAATTCAGTTAGTCACTAGGTGAGAGGATGACAAGCAAATCCTTAAAATTATATATGAAAGCCAATAAAGAATTCCTTTTTTATCAGCTTAATCTGCAAAACTCGTAAATTATTCCACATAAATTGAAGGGCCATTTCCTTATACATGCAGCGAAAATACAAATATCACAAGTTATCAAAGAAGTTAATCTGTTAATTTGGAGACAAGGTGTTCTGAACTGCACTAAACCCATTTTTTTTGTTTAAGAAAAAGGTTTTTTGGGCCGAAGTGGCCTTTAACTGACAGATTTTGTAAGGGTACAGAGGTGTGGGAAGACCTGCGACAAAGGTCGCCTCAGATGGGACTCGAGCCAAGGACAGCTGCATCAGGGCCTGGGTAACATTAAACTGACCATTTATGTTCCTTTATGTACCACCAAATTAACAAACAAATACCAAAATAGTGAAACAGCACCTTAAATACGTAAAATAATGACCTATGGGTTTGTTGAAATATTAAAATTAAAAGGCAAAAAAAAAGTAAAACAAATATTTAGTAAAACAGTAAAATAGAAATGTTCTATTACTCAGTTAGCAAAAACATACATTTCTAAGTTTGTGTGTATGCTTTGGAACCCAAAACTGGTGCTTTCTTTTCCAACAACACTATTGTGCTGGTATTTAAGATAGTATAAAACTTTATTGTCCACGAATATAGACATAGTCTTTTTGGCTCTCCAAACATAAAATACATTCATTCATAATATCAGCAGTTTGTACATACTCCTTTGCATGCCATGGTAAGATCAATTAATTTTATTTATTACATATTCAGTGTTCAGTTCTGCTAACACCCACTGAGGAACTGTTTTAGATTATGGTTGGAAGATCCATGAAACCACATCCCATCTCAGGCAATTAATTTTTTTCTTTGTTAAATAGGATGTGTGTAAATATAGTAAAACAAGACATGAATTTCCTTCACCTGATTTTTTTAACTAATTGTGAGTAAAGTTACACAAACACAGCTAAAGTTTGATTCAACCTTTCAACATTTATTTTAAATTCACAAGAGTTCATTTTCTAACCTAAATTAGGCATATAGGTTTTAATCTTATTCAAAAACAGTTGCTCTTGCCTTCAGTCACAAACAAACATTGCCCATTTTTGAGAATTGTTTGCTATATTATAATGGATCTTCCTTTAATTTGTATATTCCTTTGGTGGTTTTTATCTTAATATTTCTTTTGTTGTCTCCTTTAACCACAATTAATTGATAAATTAACATTGGACATACATAAAATGTTTGAAATTTTGCTATGGTTTGATGAGTACATGTTTAAATAAACTTTATTTAACAGTAAAACTTGTATTACTTACATTCTTTGCATGATGATGAAGTTGTGATGTTGATTGCGGTGGAGGCTGAAACCGGTTTTTGTGACTAATCAAAAACAAACAGTAAATTTACTGTTATTATTTTTACTTTTCTATTTTGTTATTACGTTCGTTAATGTTGCATTTGGTACACTTTAAATTACCTCTTCATTAAAAAATTAAGTAATGTGTAATATTTTAATGAAAAATCATAGTGGAGAAAACACAGTTAGCAACATGGGACATTTTATTGTATTTTCAGAGATTACATCATAATCCTGTAAACATGACAGGTAAACACTTGTCAGCTTGATGTCTCAGTTTACAACCTAACCTCCAAAATTCTGATTCATACATTAGAATGTTTTCCTACCTGTGTTGTCAAGCAGACAACTACTCTTCACAATGCTCAGTGAGGCTGTCAAGGCAGGAAGAGTAAGGAGCAGACAGCATTCAGAGTTTTATATTCTGTGAGAGGAGGAGGAAACACTTTGGTCACATGATTTCTCTGAACCTTTATTTGTTTAACATTGGCCACTGATCTATGCTGCCATCTTTCTTTTGCTTTTCTTTACCTCCTCTGATGAATGAAGTCTGTCTTAAAATTTGAAGCCCTATTTAAACTTACTCATGACCATTTATTAACATTTTAGTTTTATTAGCAATAAACTTGTAACACTGTCAATAAGAAAAATATTGCGTTAGACATGTTATATTCATTGATTTTGGCATATATTTAGGTGTTCCAAACAAATGTAATTTTTGTATTCTACTATTACCAATCGTTCAAAATACCAAAATATTTTAATGCTGAGAAAATAAAGAAAAAAAACAGTTAACATGTACAAGAGTATTTAAAAGAATGTTTTCTTACATGATGATACTTTATAAAAGCAATAATGATGTTTTATATTGCAAATAGTTAGTCTATCCTAGATTTATCAACTTTGGTAACTGTACAACATACTGTACATTTACTTATTTGGATTACCTATTTATCTTTCACCAGACTTGTCACAACATACCAAGTGTCCCATAACGAGAAACTGGTTGCCTACATGTTCAAGGGCAGGTTTGCTCTACAAAAATGATTCCTGAAGAATGTTTCCTGATTGTTTGAATAGTTTTGTTAAACTACCAAACCATCTGACATCTTAGTTGACATGTTTTAACCACCTGCAGAACTCCAGGTCAAAGAGTTTTTTTTCACAACACTCGAAATTTATCGTTTATTCTCTGTTTTTATATTTTTGCCCAAGTTCCGTTTTTTGAGTCTCTGTGTAATGTGTTAATATTTCAGACTGTCAAAGGTCAGTATATTTGAAAGCAATGTCCCAAACGAAGATGCATGTATTGCTTCTGTCTATAAGTAGCATTGATTCCGATGAGTTATTAACGTAGAATTTTATGCATTCCTTCACTGTAATGCCATATTTTTACTTTAATGAAGATGAACTAAAAGCACTTTAAGCCTAGTTTATACCTCTTTGTCTGCGTATGTGCGGAGACACGCAAAATCATTATGCGTTAACACAAGGACCCTTCATCATTCACACAAGGACAGACAGAGTTGAGCCCATTTTTTTAACTATCCTTCAAACACAACGGAGAGCACACATCTGTGATTGGTCCGCCCAGCATCAGGTCAAGATTATTTCACCAGAACAGTGTTCTATAGTCGATTTAATAAGTATTCATTGCAGCTTTTGAGCACTAGATGCTATATATTGTACATATATTATATTTTTGTGATTTTGAACACCAAGACTGGTTTCTATGCATTTTAAAAATATTTTATGAGCTGCTCTTCTAGTAAAAAGCTTTCTAGATCAAAACTCGCTGTCACCCACTGTTGCTTGAGTGGATGTGCGTTTACAAGCTGAGGTAAATAAAGTATCGTCAACCAGAGACATCTCTGTACAGTACAGTCTGTACAGGTGTAGACTCTACAGTCTACACCTGTCCTGGTGGAAAATTCTTTGGCAACACTGACACACCAACAGAGAAGTATAAAGGAAAACATCTCCATCAATATATATTAGTGTGGGTGAAAACTTGCAAATGAAGAAGTAAAAATTAGGCCACCATCCCCAGGCACTACCGGAGGAGCGCCCAGGCCGCCGCCACCCACCCGAGGCCATTTACCATTTTCCTCCACAGAGGAAACACTGGAAGGATTAAAATACGTAAAATGTAAAATGATAAAAGATAATATGGATAATAAAATAACTAATAAAATGTGATAATGGAGAAAGTAAAACTGTAAAACATAAATTGTGCAGTAAAACTTACCTATCATTGAAATAAAATAAAAAAATTAAAAAATAGTTAATTAATTAATTAATTACGCAAGCAGTGCAGCTAAACAGGCTGAGTAAGTACTAATCATTTAAGAGCAAGACTAAAAAGGTGAGTCTTGAGACTGTTCTTAAAAATATGAAGGTTCTCTGCGGCCCTGAGGTCCTCTGGCAGCCTGTTTCAGAGGTGAGGGCTGTAATAATGGAAAGACGCCTCACCGTGGGTATGTGTCCTGACTTTGGGGATGATAAGGAGACGGCTGCCAGAGGAGCGCAGAGACCGCGAGGGTTCGTACGGTAAAAGCAGTTCCAAAAGATAAGAAGGTCTAAGACTATTAAGATACTTAAAAACCATTAGAAGTATTTTAAAATCGATCCTGAAACGTATGTTTTTGTAATCATGCTTTTGTAATCATGTATTTGGTATCATTCTGAATGAATCATGTAAAGCACCTGGAATTACCTTGCGTTGAAAGTGTGCTATATAAATAAAATTGCCTTGCTTTGCCTTGTTACAGAGAGATGCTTGAAACTTACTAGATCAGCCTACTAACAACACCTGTGGCTTTTAAAATCTCCACTCGGTTCTGTTCCCGGTCCTCAGAAGCAAAAAATGCTTTAAAAAACACAACAGGGTTAGATGGACCAGCCGGCTTCAGCTGTCAGTGACTGGGGTGCAGTGTTCAGGGCTCCATCAACACATTTTGGGGAGTAGCTGGTTAACATTAGCCAACAGTTGAACCAGAGCTGAAGAGCTTAATTGACAAACTAATCCAACGGTTTCAGCCATTAATATTATAAAGTGTCATAAAATGTTTAAAATATTAAAAAGCATCAAGATAAGCCCTTCATTTCAATTACTAACATTTAAAAAATATGTATAATATAACGGTTAATAATATTACTTTTCTTCGTATTTAATGATGTTGCTCAGGTCTCTTGATTTGTTTCTGTCTTACAAATTTAGTTATTATAAAAGAAGTGTTTGAAAAATGTATTAATTTAATTCCTGGTTAAAATTAGTCCATTGCTTGACTGCTGACAATGCAATAACTCGAATTCATTCTATGGAATGAAGGAGGGATCCAAAAGAACAACAAATGTGGAGCACCAAACTATCATTTGAAAGAACTTTGATACATTAATTAATTCTCCGGACCGCACCTTTAAGAGAAAGTGGCTCTGCCCTTCTGCTCTGTGGTGTCCAGCACTGGGATTCATCCCTCCATCCAAGCCGCCTGTCCTTGAAGTGTTGTGGTGGGCTGGTGCCTATCTCCAGCGGAAAATTGGCAAGAGGTGGGATACACCCTGGTCAGGTCGCCAGTCCCGCACTGGGATCCACAAAATTGTATTTATTTAAGTTATCAGGTGAGAGAATACCTTAGTTTAATGAATTATGGTAATACATTTCAGTCACCAAATTTAGGTAACGAATATTATAATTTATTTTCTTGGGACCGTAGATGGGTGAGGTGATTTTACTCTTGAAGTCAGGGATAATGAGTATTCATGAAAATCCTTTTGTGTTAATATGGTTTATTAAACTAAATCCATAGTTAAAGGAAATAATAATAATGAGGAAATACTCTTATGAAATGAAGCCTCTTTAATCAGTTTTCAGAGGTAGAGTGGCCAACTGGCCTCATTTGTTGAATTCTGTTGGGATTTCACCCCATTTCAAAAGGAAAACTAGAATATGTTGTTCCAAAGCCCTATCTCCTACTCAGGTAAAAAAAATCTTATCATAAGAAAGCAAAGCAACGGATTTCTCATGTCTAGATTGGTTAGGTGATAGATTGACATCTTTTGTGATCTGTGCTATTGTTGTGCACTTGCATGAGACAACCATCAAATGCCTTGCTGTCATTACGTTGCCAATGTGTTTTGCTTCGCACGAAAACGAAATATTTTGTGAGAACAATAAGTTCATTCTTCATTTATATCTTGATACTACACCCAAGTGACAACTTGGATATTTGAGAGACAGACTGTCACAAAGGAAAACGGCATATATTTTTGACAGAAATTATGTCCAAACAAACCCTGGCATTGCAGCATCTTTACAGGTTGGGGAAAGACAAAAACGGAGGTGTAATCAATGTCTCAATACAGGCAGGAATATTAGACAATAGATTTTCATTTCCATCACCACTGTGTGAATGTTTGCATGAATGGGTGAATGACTGAATGTAGTGTAAAGTGCTTTGGGTCCGTAGGGACTAAGGAAAGTGCTATACAAATGCAGGCCATTTACCATCTTATTCAGAGAAATTATTTAGCAGTAAGTTAAAAAAAATTAGGGTCATTTTTCTTTTTTTATCTATTATTTTTTGCAGGTACTTAAACAAATCTCTTTTTTTCAAATAATAATCCATTCTGTTCAGTGTGTGAAAAGATTTCTAAATACCAGGATCCCAGTGTCCTGTTAGTTTTTTTTATTTAATTTGTCCTTGGAGCAACTGCCACAAACTATTTTTAAATAGAATGTGGGTTTGGCACCACGTTTTGTATGTGTTCATACTTTGTTTAAATTGAATAGTAACTGGGTAATGGGTGTGTTGAAGTGAGCTTTTACTTTCTCTTTCATACTAATGTGTAAAGACAATTAAATTTCCAGCTGGGCAACATTTCTTAAAGCTGGTTTGACTTCCATGACATGCTATCCTGAGGGCTGATACACAAAGCGATCTCCAATGAAAAAGCCTCACTTGAATTATTGTAACAGTTCAAACCAGAATTATTCAGCTCCACAAACAAAGCTCGGGTGGATCCAATCCTATTCATGCTAATTCAAGTGAGGTGTGACAAGCAAGCTCATGCATGTCCATGCTACAGTAAAGGCAGCCCCTGTCAATTGATAAGCTAGATAAGTCTGCCCAAGGCTAAGTAAGAATTATTAATGCAAGCCTACAAGTACTACAAAGAAATAATCGAAATGTGAAAAACCAGCTGTATGAAAAAAAGGCTTTGAGGCTGCATGTTGTAATAATGTGAATTATTGATTACATTACAGTTGTAATACTGGTTTTCTGCAGTAGATAGTGTTGCTAACACCACATGTTTTGTCAGCGTCAAATAGCGCTAAAAAAGCAACTAGTTTGACACTAATTCATTTTTAGGCTGGAGCTTGCAAAGCGCGTGGGGGGGCCTGTCTGCCGGATGTTTTAAACACTAGTGGATCGTGAATGGCTAGACAACATTGATGTCACTACAGTGAGACGCTTCTTACTGGTTAGCGCGCTGCGTCAGGAGGGTTAGAAGTGTCAAACGCTCAGCTAGGTGAACTTCTGTGTTCCTGGCTTTTGGCGCTTTGACGCTTGAAATGCAGGAAAAGTTTAAAAAATGTATATGGCCACAATACACAGAGCACCGCACAGACTCTGACACATCTCTGACAGCCTCATCCATAGACTTTACATGTGATCCTGCTGCTCCTGATGCTGACGTTTGGGGCAGTGTGAACGCACCGTAACATCGCACTGGAAATTTGGGAATGCATTTGTAGGATGAGCCTGGCCTTCAAGTCAGGAAAGACTGCACAAAATTATCTCAACCAGCTAATGAGAGCAGCTTGGTTGCAGCACAGAGAATGTGTTAAACAGGACTTTTTACATCTAACACCAGGAGGCTCTGAGACTATATCCACAGGAAAACTAACATGGACCCAACAAAAAAAAACAGGATCTGTCATTAACAACGTCACCAGAGCTCCTCACCCTATCTCCTTTAGAGATAGGGTGAGGAGCTCGGTCATCCGGAGGGGGCTCAGAGTAGAGTCGCTGCTCCTCCACATCGAGAGGAGCCAGTTGAGGTGGCTCAGGCATCTGGTCAGGATGCCTCCCGGACGCCTTCCTGGTGAGGTGTTCTGGGCACGTCCCACCGGGAGGAGGCCCAGGGGAAAACCCAGGACTCGTTGAGGGACTTTGTCTCCTGGCTGGCTTGGGAACGCCTCGGGATTCCTCCCAAGGAGCTGGCCCAAGTGGCTTGGGAGAGGGAGGTCTGGGTCTCTCTGCTTAGGCTACTGCCCCCGCGACCCGACCTCGGATAAGCGGAAGAAGATGGATTGATGGATGGATGGATGGATGGATGAAAATAACGGCAATGGCAAGACAGATTTTACCTTCTCGTTTTTGTTTCAACAGTATTTTTATATTTTTACATGGATGGATTCAGCTAGCTGTTAGCTTTCTTGTAATGCAAATGTCTTGGTGCTGTCTTTTTTATTATGGAAATCAAGAACACAGAAACACATTTCTGCAATATAGTTATATGGTTTAGTTTTTTATGTTTGAGCTGTGTCTGGTTGATATAACATGGAAGTGGATACATTTGTAGTGAAGTTGGAGCTTGACAATTTGGTAGTAAATATGTATACATAAGTCAGAAATTGGTCGATTTATGATAGTTTGAATGTTACTCTAGGAGCCGTACCCCCATTTTTGGGTCCAGTCGGGCTGAAAAGCTTCTATGTTTAAGTAGTAGTGTGTATCCTTGAATGATAAAACTGAAAATAATCTTTGCTTTGTCATTCTCTTTGTAATTTCTGATTATCTGAAATCTCATGGCAGTCAGGTCAGCTTAAAGAAATGTTGCACGGCTTGAAATTAATTTGTCTTTGTGCATCAGTCTGAAAGGGAAACCAAAATACCATTTCAACACACCCATAAACCCAGTTACTATTGAAATAAAATAAAGTATGAACACAAACATTCCACCACACTCTATTCATACACCATGTGGCAGTTGCTCCAAAGGCAAATTCAAACTGACATCAAAGATCATTGGATCCTGGTTTTTGACAAACTTTTTCACACACTGAACAGAGCAGATTACTGTATTAAAAAGAAGTGATTTGTTTGAGTACCAACAGAAAACTCAATTATTCTAGTACTTTTAAACTGATGTATCCATATTTTTTAAATATTAACTATTCCACATTACTCCCATAAAATAAGAAAATTTAGGATCTGATTTAATTAACCCATCCAAGATTACGTTTGCTTAAACTCATGGTTAATTCTGCTAATCTTTTTTTTTTACTTCTTGAAAATCAGTGTCATTTTTAACATTATTAATATAGCATATTAACAACAACAGGAGATGAATGAAGTACTTCACAATCTGAAAATAACATCAAATCAAGCTTTGAAATGTAATGTCTGACATTTAATTAATTTCTGATGCTCTTTTCATATTTGGCCACAATCATTCTCCAATGAGTGACAATAAGTTGATTGCGATACAACTTTTAAAATAATCTTTCTTCTTTTATGGTTAAATAGTGCTACATGATCTTGTTCTATCTTTGTAGTAATCTTAGTAGCAATTTTTGCAGTAATCAGAATTACTGTACTGTGTCAAGAAGCCCAGCACATTTACTTTCTCAAGCATCATGGGTTTCGCTATATTACTAGATATATCAGAAAATACCACAATACTGATTATTTCAAGATGTAACAGCGGTGACCACAGCCCCATGATAAAGTTTATCTGTGAACACCTGAATCCATACCAGAGTGAACACCCTTGTGTGTGCTTGAATGTGTGTGCTAAGGTGTCTGTGTGCATGCAGTTGTCCCAAAGGATATAAAACAACTTTTGTTTTCAGTACCATCTACATATGACAGCTCCAAATTAATAAACAGTGAAAACAGAAAATCAGTTATATTGTTTTATTAAAGTGATAGAAATACATACACTACTATTACATTTTATATTGAGTGATTTGTAACATTAACCAGATATATTTCTGAAGTAATCTGCCCAACACTGCCTCCTTGTGAAGCAAAAGGATAGAAATTCTTCATGAAAATTTCTACAATTTTTCCTAATTTACTATTAATTAAGTTTAACAAAACGAACATTGCTGATACAAGAAAATAACGTTTTTTTCAGCATCAAAATGAATTATCAGTAGATCAAACCAACCGCACTATTTCTAATTAGATCTCCAGATCTTAAATAAAAAACAATTTCAAAGCCTGATATTCAAATTATTTAAATTATTTTGTTACCTATTTGCTGTCTTTGTATTTTAAATATATAAATAAAATAAAATGTTTCAGGATATGTTTTTACTCTCTTCGGTTAAAGATTTAATTTCATAAGAACTGAAAGCTTGTGTGAAACCATGTGATCAGTGTTTTCTCTCCTCCTCTAACAGCATAAAAACTCTGAACACTGACTCATCTTAGATCTTCCTGCCTTTCTGCCTCACTGAGATTTACAAGGCGCCTTTGTGTAGTAAACACCCAGGTAGGATAACCTCATACTGTAATTAAAGTTAGTTTAGGTATATGGCATGATACACAAAATACAGAATTTTAATACAAACAGCAGGGTTTGAGACAATGTGGAAATCTTTTGTGTTTTGTCTTTTCATCATTTATCAAAAAAATGTTACAATTTCTTGCTAATACAGTAGAAATCACTTAAAATAAACAAATGAAGACCAGCAGTGAATCTGTTTGATCTTCCTTACCAGACACTGAGACGAATTTCAACATCATCGTTGTGATCTTTGAACCAGTTTCTCACAATGGAAAGAGCGTGAGTAATTCTTAATTTCTGTTCACATCTGAAACCAAATCAAAAGGATATGAAGTAAGATCTAATAAAATCACTAATAAAACATATAATGGTGTGATAAGAAATTTAACATTTGCTGCAGAGCATTGACTTTGAAACTACTGTAGTCATAATTTTGTGTGAAGACAGCTCTTATTAAATCTATGTGCAACTAGCAGATGTTATTTTAGATACATATCTCTCAACTACTGTTAATAATTTAACTCAGTCTCTTCATCAAAGTTACTAATCACTAAGGAAGCACAGGTTCTACATGTGCACCATCTGTCGCAATCTGTAGCCCTCAATGAAGCCCCAGGTTATTATAGCATTCCCTCTTTTGTCTCCAGGGGTGTGTTGTTCAAGGTTTTTTTATTTTTTGTATACTGTATTTGTTACTACACTGTCACCACAAGAGGGCAGTAACAATGCAAATAATAAAAGCTTATTGCACAAACTCAAAAACTTGGAAGTCATAAAATATTACATGCCTTGAAATAAATGCTTATTTTTTTCAATATCACAAACCATGACTTTAATAATAAGTGGTAAGTAATAGGAGTTTACTTTTTAATGGTAAATAGCTTTGTATTAATTTGTAAAGTAACTTTATTTCTATGTTACCATTCAACGCCGTCTGATAGATTTTGACAAGACTTAAAATGATTGTTTCACTAAAGTATAATGAAAAAGTTTACATTACATGGCTATTTTAGATCAGTGGAAACAGTTTCCCATGATGACTTCATTTTATGGAGCTGGGTTTTGTGATGTTTTTCTGTAGTTCTTGGTTTAAATAAACAAATTTCTGTTTCCAATATTCTGCGCCTTTTTACAGAAACGCCCATATTGCATATTCAGCATGGGGAATATTGCTAAATATACTGCATGCATCTTGCTCTGGGTTTAACAGGCGCGATGCCTTCTGCGTCATGTTAGTAAATGAGCTACAGCCTGTTTTTGCTGTGCCGTTTGTGCCAGTTTTAACAAAAGCAAACCGTTGATAAATCAGGCCCTTAGTCTTTATGAACCTCGATGAATTGCTCCATTCAGATCAGGAACTTTCCTGCCGTCTTTAAGGGCACGGTGATTGAAAAACAGCAATTTAGATTTTAACGGTGTGTCCAGACCAAACGCGATAGGAGCGACTAGAGCTTCAGGTTTACATGTAAAATCAATGGAGGAGCGCGATGAAGCGCGACTTTGGGTCCCGCGACACTTCAGAAGCAGTTTTACGAACCGCAGACAGAAAGACAGCTGCTCAGAAATGTAGTTGGTGTTTCGGCAGGCGAAGCTTGGACCTTCACGGCACAAACTGCAGGTTTGACGAGCAGGTCACGTTCTGCAGGCGGCAAGGAACCGGTGTTTATGAGTGGCTCGCTGCTGTTTATGGATCCCTCCGCCGTAGCTAGACTGTATCTGTAGCTCACCAAACCGCTAGTGCAGCGGTCCCAGCTCTACCGGAGACCAGGCCGAACACGTAATCCACTCTGTCCTCCATCAGATCGGAGACCATAGTCCATAATCCACCGCCAGCTGCACTCTAGCCCCAGCTCCGCTGAAAGCTAGTTCGTGCGTGAAAATACCATATTTTAAGCGCGACCAGTTCGTGTTGTACACGCTTCAAGGTGCGAATGTGCACGCAAACAGCTAGGCTTGTCGTGCTTGTCCTATCGCGTTCAGTGTGAACACAGCGTAAGGATTTTAACTAATTTTGTCCAGCATTTTACTTAGTTTAGAAATGCTTTTTCTGTAATGTCCTGCTTTCTGGTCTTAACAATAAGAGTATATCAGGTTTATAACTCCAACAAAATTCAGCCGCAAATGTCCTGATAAAGACCAGGAGGTGGGAGCAAATTAGACCTGTCTTAAATATATTGCCTTCTCTTGACTCCCTTGGGTCAATGCCTTGGCTGCCACGGTTGCCAGTGCAGCGCGGGTTTTCTGGCTGTTCTGTACTCAGCCCAATGTCCTTTTTAATAATGTTCTTGAGTGTGTATGCACATTGGGGTTTTGTTGGGGAGAGGTCGGCATAAATGTATAAATGTGATTATGCTTTTAAATCTGTGGGAGAAGAATGGGAATGTGGTTTATAAGGTGTCCTGTTTAATCTGTAAAGCACTTTGAGGTGGAATATTTGTATGGAAATTTCTTTGTAAATAAAGTTTGACTGACTGATTTAGTTTCAGTATGAAACCTTTAGTAGTTTCATTACCAATAACTTTCAAACTCACGTCAAAAAAAAGGTTTAAAAATACACTTTCACATTTTTGAGGTTTATTGTTTATAAATTTGTTCTTTACCTAAGACAAGGGGTTATTGTCATGTTAAACTGTTGCATTTTTCATTATTGTATTCTTTTCAGCACATGCGTACAGGGCGCTGACCGCAGTGTTGTTTTGAATATGAATGAAGACAAAATATGTATGTCACTTAATGTGATCGGACAAACACATTGGTATGAGTGCATTTTAATAAATGCATAGATTTAAAGTTTGCACACCTACATTGGATACACGGGGATGCTCTATCACTATAAGGTTAGCAAATAATGCATAGAACATTCATAGATTATAGGCACATTTGTTTTAGTTACTGAATTCTGTGCAACGTGTTCCACACATTAACCACACACGTGAATCTTCTTCAATGCCATCTTCTACTATAACTAAGGGAAAAAGGAGTAGAGATTGTTTGGTATCAAGTCAAATTTCAGTATAAATAAAAAAGAATTCTTGATGATAAACTTCTATCCAATCTTGGGAAAATATTATCGGCAGCCACCACAAATAATACCAATGCAGGTAATGTTAAAATCTGTTATACCTCTAGAACATACAGATTTAAAACTATTTTTATTTAACCTAGTTCTTGTATTATAGGATAGTAAATTAACAACTTCCAAAAGACAATGTAACTGTTCATCCAATCTGAAGGATTTTTTTAATACCCTTTCAATGAGTATATTATAAAAATCAAACTGTTCTTATGGGTAGGTGATGAAGTTGCAAGGTGTCCTTGCTATCACCCAGCTTTTTCACACAATCACAATAAATGTATTGCAGATTTATTGCATCTTCCCAAAATTTCTTAATCAAACTATTATAAATATTTGACTTTAACTTATAATATTGTGGATATAAAAAGAATGGGGGGAATTAACTGAAACTAGTAAAATCTGATTTTTTTCTACAGGAATGTTTCGTCACAATTCAAGAACATCATCTCAAAAAGCCTCCTGATCAATTCAGGACCCCCTGCTGTCTACCAACTACAGACAAAAAAGTCAGAGTTTGGACCTCTGACTAGAATCACTTTTGGACAGAAAAACTTGAACAAGGCCAACAGAACAGTGCTGTTGGTAGGTGAAACAGGAGCAGGAAAGTCCACTGTCATCAATTCTCTGGTCAACCACATCATGGGAGTGACATTTGAGGATGAAGTCTGGTTTCAGATTGTAGAAAGTGAGAAGAGGGGGCAGACTGAAAGCCAAACATCAGATGTAATTGTATACGAGATCTTTGGGTTTGAAGGTAAAACTGTGCCATTCTCTCTTACCATCATCGATACACCTGGATTTGGAGACACCAGAGGCATTGAAAAAGATCTCATTGTCAGTCAAAGATTGTTTGACTTGTTTCGATCAGATGAGGGAATTAATGAGATTCATTCCGTGGGTCTCGTGGTGAAGGCCTCAGATAATCGAGTGAATGACCGCCTTTCATATGTCTTCAATTCTGTCATGTCTCTGTTTGGGAAGAACCTTGAAAAAAGCATTGTAGCTCTCGTTACTCACTCAGATGGAAGAACACCCAAAAATGTTCTTCAAGCTCTTGAAGCTACAAAAATAAAATGTGCCAAAAATGAAAAGAATCAACCTATTTACTTCCTTTTCGATAACTCCCAAACTGATGACAGATCAGAGGACGTTGAATTCCTAAAAATTGCTACAGAAATTTCAGAGAGAGGAATGAGAGCCTTTACAGCTTTCCTAGAGAAAAAACCAGCACAAAAACTGATAACAACTACGGATGTCCTGAATGAACGCATCAGCCTGACAGCTTGTATCCAAAACCTGCAGGAAAGAATCATGCTAACTGAGCAGAGACAGAAGGAATTTAAGCAAACCCACGACGCTCTGGTCAAACAAGTAAAGGACATGAACAAATCTGAGACAGTCACTGTAGAGGTTGATGCTGCCTACAAAGAAAAGGTGCCTTTGAAAAGTAAAAGTTTTTTCAGGCAAAATTTTTTTGAGAAAGCAATGGTCTGCACTGTGTGTGAAGAGAATTGCCACTATCCTGGGTGTACATTTAGTCGCAGTCCTCAACATTGTGAGGTCATTAAAAAAGGCTGCTGCACTGTCTGTACTATGAAATGTCCTGCATCAGCACATGTGAAGGAAAACTGGAGATATGTAATAAAAACAAAAAAGGTTAAGAAGACTGTAGAACTTAAAAAAGACATGCAGTCAGAGAAGGCCGACCAGGATAAAAAGTTTACATTTATTAAAAGTCTTGCAGAAGAAATACAGAAACTGAAAGCAGAAAAGTTCCAGCTTGTTGATGAGTCATACCGACATGTTATCAAACTGGAGGAGATCGCCCTCAAAGTTGATTCTGTGTCCACTTTAGTTCACTTGGATTTCTTGATGGAGAAGATGAAGGAAACCGGAGAAACAAAGAAGTTTCAGAAACTGGAGGAGATGAGAAGCCGAATGGATGAAGGAACTAAACTAGCACTGCAGTATTTGTGGAGTAGAACAACAAGTGTTTAAAAAGTGATGAAGCAAAAGTCATAACACATCGAAGCCTGTCCTATCTTATCATGTAAAAGATCAAATGGCTTTATTATTTTTTAGATATTTACTTTAAAAAATGTTTCTTTTTACATAGATTTGCTTCAAAAAACAGTCACTGTCAATGTTTCATCAAATATTTTTTTCATCAAATATAGTTTACATTTGTGTATCTTTACTAAAAAATGTATATTCCTAACTGTACTGCAATACACGCAAATTACTCTAAAGAAATCATCTACATTATTGTGTTTGTTTCAACTCTGGTAAAGGTTTTGTTTAAAAAAAATAGTTTCACGACTTTGGTACAAAACTTTTGGTGGCTGCTTTGTTTAACTCTATTTTTAAAATAAAAAAAACTTTTAGTGCAGTTTTGTAACATAACAGTTATCTTAGGTTATAGTGAGAAGGTAAGTAATTTGGGATTAGAAAAGAGACTACTGTTAATTTCTGCTAGCAAAGCATTAAAAATGGGTTGTTTTCAGTAGTAATTTTAAACCATCCTAATTTGAAAAAAGGTTTTCAACAAGGGGCAGGCAAACAAGTAACAGCATGGTGTGTTTTAGAAAGGGAAGGGCAGGTTTAGAACTTTCAGACTTTGAAAGAAAAATACGACCTGAAAAGATTTTTACAGTTTGCTTCAGTTAAGAGATTATTTCAAAAAGGAAATTCAGTTTAACACCACTAAGTAAACAAAGTGATACAAATTATAAGTAAAGCATATAGAGAAAGGAAAATATTTATTTCCACGATCTATAATGGACTGAACTCGAATGAAGTCATCTCAAACAACCCGTATAGATAGACCACACACAGAAATGTAAAAAAACAACAGAGTTTTTGGAGATAATATGTAAAGAGTTACAGCAAGTATGGGTGAATAAGATCCCAGTGATTTGTGAGGTGCTGCATTTCTATAATTTGTATGAAGACAGAGTTGTTGGAAACCATATGTATTTGGTTCAGATACCTTTGGTAGCATCTAAAAATTCTATAACAAGGAACTGGGGAAAGACAGAATAACCAATGAAGGATTAATGAATGGCAATTATTGAAGGAATATATACACTGAAGAAAATAACCTACAAACTGTGACTCCCAGAAACATAAATGAACAAAAATTGTATTTAATTGTATGTAATTATATAAACGTTCAATAAAAATTCAAATGTAAATGAAAGATGTAAAGCCGATGTTAAAATAAACGTTTTATTTACATACCGCATCAGACACTGTCAGACTCTGAACGTTTATCAAATGAAGCTTAGTATAACGCTGTGTCCACACTGAACACGATAGGAGCGAATATGAAGCGCGACACACGCCTAACTGTTCGCGTGCACATTCGCACCTTGAAGCGTGTACAACGCGAACTGGTCGCGCTTCAAATATGGTATTTTCTCGCGCGACCTGGCCTTCAGCGGAGCTGGGGCTACAGTGCAGCTGGCGGAGGAGGACCGAGCTGACGGAGGACAGCGTGTTCAGCCCGGCTTCAGCGGAGCTGGGGCTACAGTGCAGCTGGTGGAGGAGGACCGAGCTGACGGAGGACAGCGTGTTCAGCCCGGCTTCAGCGGAGCTGGGGCTACAGTGCAGCTGGCGGTGGATTATGAACCGAGCTGACAGAGGACAGAGTGGATTATGTGTTCGGCCTGGCCTCCGGTAGAGCTGGGACCGCTGCACAGGGGGTTTGGTGAGCTACAGACATAGGCGGAGATCCCGGGGGGGACGGGGGGGACACGTCCCCCCCTCACACAAAGTTGTCCCCCCCACAAAAGAAGTTATTGTAAACACATACATGGTATCAGTAAAACTGTATTGTCTTCTAAAACCACAACTAAAAAGTTAGTCTGCAAATACAGAACAATGTGTTTTTAATTGTTGAGAAATTATAGGCCACCCCCCTTATTCCTCAAGTTGGTACGGTCGGTCCACACACACTGTTTCCAACGGGCGGGGCTGCCGGCTCTCACCCGCTAACAGCTTCACAGCAGCTCGCAGGCTTACAGGAGGCGGGAATCAAAAGCCAGCGGTTTCCAGCAGTAAGTCATTTAATTATCATATGCTGGTTCTACAAACTTAAATATGTATGTCAAATGTGGTCATAATATGTCGAAAATCGACACCGATTACTGGGCGATATCTTTAGACTTTGATCACCGGTCGGAGATCCCTTTATGACAGACCACCACCACAGTAAAAATAAGTTGTCACTTCATGTTCGCTGGTCATTCCAGGGTTATTCCACTATTATTTTTCCATTCACTAAGGTGACCAAAAGTTCCTTTTCCCGGAAACGTACGCTTTCACGGTCTGCCCCTGAAATCTGCGGAGCATTTATAGATCGATGAAAATGTCCGCGTTTCATCCTTTTAGCAGATGAATATGGGTAAGAATCAGAACTAACTGGTCCGATGTATGGAATACCACAGCGTTTAACCGCTCTTATCACGTCTTCTCCAGGCTCTGCAGTTGTTTACAATAGTGCAGGTGTAGCTTAGGGATGAACTGGTTGCAACAAATGTGTGGTGGAGGCACGTTGCTCAAAGCTCTCTGTGTAAAACATAGAGCCGAAGATCCCGTTGGCCACACAGACCCAAAAACACTATGAAAAGTGAGAAAAGTGAGAGATCGATTAAATTCAAAGATAAACTATAGAGTATTTATATGTTTAGTGTATTTGTAAAGTAAACGTTTTTTATTTTTAATTATTAAAATGAAACAAATATTTAAAGAATATATTTTTAGATTTTGTGTATCTTTTCGTTCAGTAGGACTTAGATAAAGTTATTAAATATTACAGAGTTATTCTCTAATAGCCTACAAAAATTTCTATGATTTATTAAAGAGATTTCAGTCATTTTGATACTTGACTTGATTTTTGAAGTAGTTTGATGTTATTAGCCTTGAAAGTGTTTCTGTAATAATGTTTGAAATTCTTCATGCTTACATTTTTGTAAATCTACTTTGACTGTTGTGGAAATTAAGACATTTTGTTGAATGTGGTCATAAAGGCATCAATTCATAACATTATTTAACATGCTGAAGGCAAACTATGCAAAACCAGATGCAAAGAAGCAGGAGAGAGCATTTTTTTTCATGTCTCCCCCAAAAAATTACTCTCTGAAATTTGACTGTTTATTGTCCCCCCCAAAATTGAAATGGGATTTCCGCCCCTGGCTACAGATACAGTCTAGCTACGGCGGAGGGATCCATAAACAGCAGCGAGCCTCTCATAAACACCGGCTCCTCGCCGCCCGGAGAACGTGACCTGCTCGCCCAGTTTGTGCCGTGAAGGTCCAAGCTTCGCCTGCCGAAACACCAACTACATTTCTGAGCAGCTGTCCATCTGTCTGCGGCTCGTAAAAGTTTATTATATTTAAGCAACGTGGGACGTGGTGCGGGATCGGCAACCAGGAAACCAGGTGAGGAGGCCGTTTCAAGGCTCACTTCTAGTTCGAGATGTGCTTTTACAGCAATAACGGCTTTAAGAGCCACCCACAAACCTCTTCAGAGCATTCCTGTCTAAATAGTTTATTTTTTTGTTTCTGTCTCTTATTGAAAACTCCTTGTTTCATGTAGTTCGGGGTGATTAGCCACGATGTTTATCAGTATTTCCTCCATGTCCTGCTGAGGCTGTGACTCCATGACAGTCACAGAATCACTGAAACTCTGTCCCCTGATTGGTTGTCGCGGCGCGATTTGACGCTGGAGTTCAGATTTTTCCGACTCGAGCGATAGACGCCATGAGCGCGAATGCTCAAAATGCACCACATAAAATGCAGAGCAAATTTTCCATCGCATCTGTAGCGCGAATTGTTCGCGCAAATCATGCAGAATACCTTTTCCCGACGCAAATCTGCTTCTGAAGTGTCACGAGACCCAAAGTCGCGCTTCATCGCGCTCCTCCATTGATTTTACATTAAAACCTGAAGCTCTAGTCGCTCCTATCGCGTTTGGTCTGGACACAGCGTCTTTGAATTATTTTTTTTTACATAAAGTCCTTCTGAAGATCCATCCGGATCAGTATTTTGTTGTGTCACAGTCGGCAGTGGATGCTCTGTGGGCCTGATTTATCCAGATCCCAAATAGTTTGAGTGAAAATTTGTGTGTGCCGTGAAAATTTTGCAACAATGTTTTGTCCTTCATTTTCACATCATTTTATAAGATTTCGTGATGCGCTAGGGCTGGACATATGGACCAAAAGTTCTATCCCGATATTCTGCTGCTGAAATCCGATTTTCTATATGTAACTAGATATTTTTCTTCCTAAAAGGTATTGACAAAAAGCAATTCAGAATATTAGCTACATTTTGCAAATGTGATAAATTAACTTTTATTAAAATACAACTAGATTTTCATTAGAAATAGTGTAAAAAAAGGTATGGGCACATATTAATAATTTTGCTTAATACATAAAATATTGTTTTATTCCTCTGAACCAAAATAGCAATAGCTTTGCTATTAAAAAGTACGTTTTTTGGGGGTCAGGGGTGGGCTGGTGTTGAAATTCAGCCCAGGAGCTTGGTTCTGAGAAACCAAGAAGATGAATATAGTTTATTTGTTTAGTACTTTGTAAAATATAAGTAGGGCATGTTCAGGATGCGTTAAATATTGCTTGCCAACTGCCATTAAGCCAAAGTTTATCACTTGCAGTATAAGTTTTATATGTCCCTCCTGTCTCCCATAGGCCCCTACCATACTGACCAACATTTTTTTTTAGCAATTAGAAGTCGAGTTTCTGCATTGTCGGCTGTAAATCAATGTACATGTGCATTGCCCAAACCTGTGGAGATGGGGACCTGCACACAGACCGCTCTTCCCATTTACAGTTGCCATAATGACAGAGAGCGGTCATTGACAAGTCTGTGCAAACTTCTGCTAAAAAGTTAGCCATTTCCCAGTTACCCAGGGCAACATTAACTTCAGAAAAACAAAGAAAAGTTCAGTGACTAAACACCTTAGAGACCTGAGTGGGATTTACATCAGAGATGCATTTCAACAATGGAGAAACCTTCAAATCTTAAAAGGCTTCAAAACTGGTGCATCTTTGACAAAATTTCTGTTGAACAGGTAAGACAGTCATATATTCAATAAAGGAAATCAATACAATGTTTTATTGATAAAGTACGCCATGACATACTATGAAATCACAGGTATATATGCGCACCCAATTGTAGAAGTGGGGATCTGGGGTGGGGGGTGTTTTGGCATAGTATACGGAAACCTCTGTGCGGAGTATGGGCTGGAAAACCCAAGGTCAAAGTGGGAAACCTCTTCTCGGTCATTCTCGACCACCTCCAAAGGTGGTCGAGAATGACCGAGCAAAGATCCTGTGGGACTTCCAGATCCACATAGACAGGATGGTAATGGCGAACCAAGCGGACATTGTGGTTGTTGATAAAGCTTGGAACGGGAAAAAAACCGCAGTGGGCGAGAGGGAAATTTTCATATATAGGTTTGAGCAGGGTTTACCTTCAGTACGAATGTAGCCTAACAGCACAGGAACAGTTACATATAATTTCTAGGACAGGTACACTTTCACTAACAAAGCAATTTAAGGTACTTGGGGTGAAAGAGGGATAAAATAAAAGCAACTATAAAACAACTGTAAAAGCATAAAACACGACATTACAGACACTTAACATGTGAGACATTTCAAACATACCAGCTATTATTAATCTAATACTCAAAGGCAGCTCTAAACAGATTTTTAAGTTTTAGCATCGATTTAAATTAACTCTGTCTTCAGTAGCTTTGCATTGGTCTGGGAGTTTGTTCCAGGTAAGGGGAGATCTGATAAACTGCTTCTCCATATTAGGTTCTGATTCTAGGAATGATTAGTAAACAAGAGTTGAAAGGCCTGAGGGGTCTAGGGGGTTGGTATAATGACAAGAGATCTTCAACATATTTTGTGCAAAGCCATTCAATGATTTATAAACTAGTAGGAGTATTTTGAAGTCTATTCTCTGAGCTATAGGGAGTCAGTAGAAGGACTTTAGAATTGGGGTGATGTGTCCTACTTTCCTGTTTCTAGTGATGGACTCCGGCCTAGCATTTTGAGTCAGCTGCAGCTGTCTGAGTAACTTTTCAGACAGACCTGTGAGGACGCCGTTGCAATAATCAATTCGACTAAAGATAAATGCACGGATGGGTTTTTCAAGGTCCTATTGCTACATTTCATTACCTACTGCAACATGGTTTGCATTGCCGGCAGTAAGTCTGGCTGGTTTCCAGTGAGAGTTGGGCTCCTCTATGGTTGCCCTTAGTCACCGATCCTGTTCATAACATTTAAGGACAGGATTTCTAGATGAAGCCAAGGTGTTTAGGGGATCCGTTTTGGTGGCTTCAGGATCGTGTCTCTGCTTATCTCAGATGATGAGGTCCTGTTGGCTACATTTGAACGTGATCTCCAGCTTTCGCTGGAGCGGTTCGCAGCTGAGTGTGAAGCGGCTGGGGTGAGGATCAGCACCTCCAAATCCGAGACCATGGTCTTGAGCCGGAAAAGGGTAGAGTGCCTTCTTTGGGTCGGGGATGAGGTCCTTCCTCAAGTGGAGGAGTTTCAGTATCTGGGGGTCTTGTTCATGAATGAGGGAAAAATGGAGCAGGAGATCGATAGATGGATTGTTAAGGCATCTGCAGTTATGCGGGCGCTGTACCGGTCTGTTGTGGTGAAGAGAGAGCTGAGCCGAAAGGCAAAGCTCTTGATTTACCAGTCGATCTATGTTCCTACCCTCAACTATGGTCACAAACTTTGGGTGGTGACCTAAAGAACGAGATCACGGATACAGGCGGCTGAAATGAGTTTCCTCCGCCGGGTGGCTGAGTTCTCCCTTAGAGATAGGGTGAGAAGCTCTGTCATCCGGCGGCTCAGAGTAAAGCCACTGCTCCTCCACATCGAAAGGAGCCAGTAGAGGTGGCTCGGGCATCTGGTCCGGATGCTTCCTGGACGCCTCCCTGGTGAGGTGTTCTGGGCACGTCCCAGAGGGAGGAGGCCCAGAGGAAGACCCAGGACTCGCTGGAGGAACTATGTCTCGCGGCGTGCCTGGGAACGCCATGACATTCCTCCTGAGGAGCTGGCCCAAGTTGCCGGGGAAAGGGAAGTCTGGGTCTCTCTGCTTAAGCTACTGCCCCCGCGACCCGACCCCGGATACCCCGAATAAGATGGATGGATGCATTTTGCAACATTAGTCCTTTAGACGTCTAATTTACTGTTGTTTTAATAAAAAAAATTTGTGTTCTCTGGTATGAAAGAATGCCCTCTGAATGTGGTCTGCTGTGTTGTAGAGTTGCCTACTTTACTGCCTCCCTATTGTTAGCTTCTCACAGCTACAGGTATGCTCCCGACCAAAAAAACCTTCTAGGTGTTCCCAGCGCCACTGAGTGAGATGGCACTGGGCGTTACCGTGCTTTCTGACATTTGAAGGTCAAGCTTTTTCAGAACAGGGTGCATTTTGCCGTATAAACTTTATTTAACTAATGCAGAAAATTTTGTTTGGAGAAAATATTTACAGGCAGCATGCTTATACAACTCAGAAAAAAATTTTTTTTTATGATTTTCAGTGAAGGAGACCTTTAATCCTTGAAATGTTTTTTAGGTGATAAGGCTGACTTTGTTAAATAATTTTTGTGACCCTGGAGACCATCACTACACCTTGTTTTTATTAGGTTCTAGCTGTAACAGATGAAGCTGTTTGCTGATACTTGATTGTTCCTCTCTAAAAAATTTATTTTAAATATGTTCCATAGTCTTGAAATGTTTAATTCATTATGAAAGATTGTCTCATTTAAACATGTTTGAAACAAATGATAGTGTATGTAACAGGAATGTGAAGAAAGCATTTATTTGGTTAAAGTGATAACAGTGTTCCGCTGTCTAATCAATCCTTTTTCCTCATAGCTAACATAGCTGTAAAAGAATTTCTACAGATTACTTATCAGGTTTGAAAGTAAAATTCTATGAATTTAATAACAAATCCCCTTAATGCATCTGTACAGTCACTGTCTGAACAAGTGGACAAAGGAAAATGTTAAAGAGTAACAACAGATTAGTCCTATTTGGTTCAGTAGGTCCAATGAGTGTCCTGACCAAAGACAAGCATCAAGCAATATACAATAAGCAACTCTAAATAGATAAACCATCACTGGATGACTTGCATTCTCTTCTGTGCCATTAAACGAGCCAGGTCAATAAATTAGAGACAAATCACCACCCATTCCCACCAATCACCACATATCTGTAGTTGTGTAGCTGAATACTTGGGTATTTTTCACATTACAGTTATTGAGAAAATGGGCATAATCTTTATACTTGAAGGGAACCAAATCTATCCCATAACGATTTTTTGCTGAAAAACAAAATATCTGAAAGTATGCAATTTAAATTGGAAATGCACGTTTGCACAGAAAAGCAACGCAGACCACTTGATCCTGTTATTCATCCTTGAGCAGTAAAGCTCGACTATTATAAATAACTGAGCTTTAGATTAAAGAATTGACGTGTTGCGTGCCATGCAGTGCATTCTAACATGCCTTATCTGAAAAAAAAACTTAAGTCAACCAGAACAGGGTGTTTCAGTACAACGGTTCTGAATAACACACTATTGTTTGCATGGCTTTGCAAAGAAAGAAGATAATGTAATCATGTTAAAGCTATGAGGGTAGTTTAAAATGCTTTTAGTTTCTCTTTATTAAAGTGAAAATATGTTGTTACAGTAAAACAATGCATACAAACCATAAAGCTCCATGGATTAGAACTAGAAATAAAACATCTTTAGCAAAGTGTCAGCAGCTGCTCTCCTAATCACTCATCAGAATCAAGGCAACTTAAAGACAGAAACAATGCATTCCTCTACCTTTCAGGACATTGATGTTAAAATATACCAAACTCTGACTGTCAGAACAATGGACTTGTAAAGCTTCAGTTGCTAATTATATATATATATAAACACACTATACTAAATACAATACACTATAAATGTTGAGTGTCATGATAAAATTATTTTTTGTCTTGAACTCTTGCAGGTGAGAAAAATCTGTCAATTTAGATGTCAGATGGAAAGATAATATATAAAAGTCAATCAAGCAATCAGGAAACCATTTCCAGGTATCCCTTTTTTAGAACGAACCTACCCTTCAACATGTTGACAACCAGCTTCTCCATGTTTTGTCAGACATGCTGTGATAAATAAACAAATGTACAGTATTTTTTGTATTTAATAAAGTTGATGAAAATTAAATAAAACTAAGATGGACACATTTGGAAGTCCTATATTCACTGTAAGAGCACCATTGTATTGTTGTTTGTGCAGTATCTTGATATAAGGAAACATTGTTCCACCCACTCTTAATTGTCAGCATGTTGGCTCTTCTCACCAGTACATAAATATATATTTATAATTTTGCGTCACAACAAAAAGAAGAATACAAAAATGTAAGATATTCTGAACTCCTAAATACACAGAGGAATTACTGAATATAAGATAAAAGGTGTACATTATTTTAAAGTTTTTGCACCCCTGTCCTTGTAACTTAAATAAATATATTTCCAATCTGCTTTATTAAAGTAAAGAAAACTTGACTTCTGATCTAAACTAGCCAGATATTAAAGATAAAAACAATTCCATGGTGAAACAAAAAGTTGTCCTTGATAACACAGTTAAGCCACGAACACTAAAGACTGGTGATTAAATTGATATTTCATAGTATCAATAAAAAAATATATATTTAAAAATTATAAATAGCACAATGATTAATATGCTTTAGGTACAAGGCCACAAGATCAATTTGTTCTGATTATTAACATATGTGCTGTAAAATTACTAAGAACAATAGTTTAACTGTTCAAAAATGAAACTAGATAGTATACTGTGGAAAATTTAAAAATGCATCAGCTGAGCAGATTCAAGCTCAACGATAACAATGATTCAGATCATTGGTTGTGAATGAAAGTCTTCTGACACTACAAACCAATGAGGGGGAAAACAACGAAGCTGCCATGAAAATATTTAGTTTCAGTTTCCTGATGTGATAACATTTTGTTTCGGTGTAAGAAAAATCTTGTATTTCCAGCTGAGCAAAATAAATAAATCAATTCTTTTGGTAATTTTCCTAAATTAAAAAGGCCTTCAACAAAGTGCTAGGAAAATTAAAACTTTTGCTCAGTTTCCCAGACTTGCAACATAATCCTCGACTGACCCGAGATAGTCAAGCTTCAACTTCTGCTAAAAGGACAAAATATGTATTCCAGTACAACTGAGATGATAAACGTGCAACTAACCATCTCAAAGTTAGGTTTTCAACCCTCCTAGTGGTCATTAATGACCCTGCAAAGAAAAAGATAGAAATTACAACATTTCTTAAGTAATCAAACAGTGGAAAATATATTCCAGTGTCTGACCAGGTACAAAGAAAAAACCCCAGAAAAAGTCTCACATTACTCACTAATATTCTTATTTAACTGTCCGAGAATCATCTTTGCTCAGTGAAGCAAATGCAAGCCTGAAGTATGAGCAATGAGAAAGACAGTTAATGTTTTACTGCAGGGTTTCAAAGATAGAGCATTGAGAATGGCTCTTAGACAAAACAGCTTTGTTGTTGTGACTTACAATATATAGGTTTCAAATCAAGCAGGTGACATTGTCATTGAGATTAAATTACTTCAACGATTACCTCAAAGTTAAAACAAAAAGAAAGTTGATAATTAAATTGTCAATTTTTATATAGGTGTTTACTTTCAGAAATGCTGCCATGTGAAAATAAATTATTTTATCAGATTTAAAGAAACCTTGTTGACTGATGACCAGAAACCTGAAATAAGTTAAAATGTAAGTTTTATCTACTAATCAATAGTGCTAAGCATTTACTGAAAATAAAACAAAAACATATTAAGAACTGTGACAGTGGAGTCATTTTAAATAGCAGCTACACAGTTTAAGAAAGACTTCATCAATCAGTGGGAGATAAAGAAAAGCAAAAGAAAGGTTGCAGCATAGTCCAAGTGCCAAGATTAAACAAATACAGGTTTAGTGAAATCATGTGACCAAAGTGTTTCCTCCTCCTCATTTTGAATAAAACACTTAGAATGCTGACTGCTCTTTCCTCTCCCTGCCTTGACAGCCTCACTGAGCATTGTGAAGAGTAGTTTTTTTGATTGACAACACAGGTAGGAAAACGTTTTAATGTAACAGTCTTCATTTTTGAGGTTAGGCTATAAACTGACAATAAACTGATATATGTTTACTTTTTATGTTAACATTTTTAACAGATTATCCAAACTAAATAACTCTAATGATTAGTTGAGCATTATGTTTTTACAGCTGATTAGATCTCTGAAGACTCAAAAAGGTCCCATTATGCCTGTTGTGCTTTCTCCATAATGTGATTATGTGCATTATGAAAAACAATGTGCCTAATGTATGACTTTAACCATACAAACATTAAAACACGATTCAGATCAATAATAACTTTATTATTTGTTTTTGATTAGTTACGAAACCTGTTTCAACCTCACTGGAGTGAACATAACTTCATCATCATGCAAAGAATGTAAGTAAACAAACAAATACTATTAACAAAAACAATAACTTTTATTTAAATCTGCACTGATAAAACCATCAAAATGTTCTAATTTCCTACCATTTTTCAAATGATTAACCTATCATTTATGTGTAGTAAAAGGTAACTCAATAAAAGGCATATTACAATTTAAAAAAGAGCAAAAAGAAATAAACAATATAATTGGAGAAGCAAACAGCAGTGTGACCTTGACGTTGTATTATTGTACTGCAACAATGCTTAACTTCCAAACAATATAGCTTGTGAGATTTATAACCCAATACTCTGATAATTAAGAATGACATAAATTCTTTAAATTTATGCAATTCTTAAAGGAACTAAGTGTTTAGTTAATAAAAATCTTTGAAAATAAATCTGTTGTTATACATGTTTTATTGCTATTGAAATATTTTTCTTTCAGTTTATAACGACACATATAATTTTAGAAATTAGACTTTTATTTTAAAATCATGTCATACTAATTCTTCAAAATGTTTAATACGGGGGAGAAAATGACAGGTGGTAATTTTTGTGCCAATCTCGTCCAGTTCTATGCTAACTACCTGTTTAAACTCATGTTTGATTCAGCCACCATATGTAAAGTCTTTTAGACTTTGCCTACTAAGAAGTCACACTATGATGTTCAAACTTCAATTTCAAACTTTAATGTCCAATTGTGTTGCTAAATAAAAATACCATGTTGCTATGATATGTTTTAAAGTGTCTAGAGCATTTTCTCAGAAACAGGTATGTGCAAGTGACATCCAAAGTAGGGCTGGGCGATAATGAAAATAAAATAATCATGATTATTTTCACTATGGATGGATGGATGGATGGATGGATTTTCACTATATTGAATGATTTCTATTTTCAATTTGATTTAGTCTAATCAAAGCAACAATAATAAAAACAATTATGTATAGCCTTCACTATTAATGTTGCATATAGAGTGTGCATCCTGCTACTGTTTTTTTGCTAACAATATCACATCATTTAAAAACTGCGTGTGTCTCTTTGTACTCAGAAGGATGATAGGAATTCAGGTGATTGAATGGATTGGTTGTAATACCTAGCTTTGTTGAAACGGCCCGTTAGCAGATTTTAGAGATCGGTTTAGTCTGGCTTCTGTCCTTTCTGAAATATCCAAACCCTTTCCAAACTACTGAACTCTAATTGTCACTTCTCTCCACAATGTCATGGCCATGTTCTCTTCTGTGCTCAGTGTCACCAATTTGGTCATCTTTATCATCTTCCCTGTTGTCCATTTACACTGCACTTTCGTTTTACCTACTGTACCAGCATGGGCCTGCTGCTTCTAATTACCAATGTTTTCTGCAACTTGATTGGCCAGTTAGCTTGACAACAAGGCATGTGTTGTGTTTAAATGGAAACACTTGAACGCAGCAACAGCTGCTCTGTCCCGCACCGGCACTTTTCTTTTGTACGCGTGCCTCACATACACATCCGATTCTTCTACACTTTCCGACTCCTACCACAAACATGGAGGACATAAGGAAAAAGATTGAAAATGGCAAATTGAAAAGTGTGAATTACACCAAGGGAAAAGCTCCATTCTAGAGTAAGTTTATCTTATTACAACCCTTCAAGTTGAGCCAACCGGGTTTTGTTCAGTGTGTTGTATGTAAAGCTGTCATATGACAGCAAAAAATACAGGTTTGTCACATCTCCAGAGACATTTTGAACGGTCATGTGGCGGACCCAACAGAGCCCCTATTTCAACCTGCTATTTTATGTCCACTTTGATCTGTCAGAAACCATTTGTTTATTCACAGAAAATAGAAATGCTGTTTTTTTTCTAACTGCAGAGCATTAGCATTTTCAGAACGCACCCAGCATTTACGAACACACCCAATGAATATAGCATTCTATCATGCTAAAAGCCAGCCCCTCGGGCCAGGCTCGGGCCCAGATAATAGGCTCGTGCAGGGCACTAACTGATAGTATGATTCCCCTTGATTTATTATTGCAATTATTTAATTGCCACTTTCAATGACCAAAATGAAACCTAAAATATGTGAAGAAAACAGTGGGTACTTCAAGTAAAGATTAGCAATTGAACAAGTTATAAAGTATAGATTACAATTACGTAATAAGGCTCTCTATATAGAGAAAAAGAAATTGTATCGCTTGTAAATAAAAAAATAAAATGAATACAATTCACTTTTACCATTTAAAAAGTAAACAATTATAGTGCAAACTAAGGTAAATGCCATCTTGCCAAAGGACTATCACTGCTCAAGCCTTGGAGGGCATTACTTGTTAACAAATAAAAATGTAATGAACACAAATGTCAATTGAACAATGAAAAAAAATTGCAAATAAACACTGCCATGTGAGAAATGAAAAGTGTAAACTATAAACTCAAACAAACAGAAACCTTAAATAGTGCTGTGTGCAAAAATTTTCATAGAACACTGATTAGATCAAGCAAGGCTTGAACAGGCGCTTCAAAAAGGAGCAGCAGACTTGGTGTCCTGAGTGGTTCACTCAAACTAGTTTTATAGATGTCAATCTGACTAGTGTTTACTCCAGGTTCTTGCTAAGGAACAACACAAGCATGTTGGCCGTTTCAGGTTTCAGGCAGGTTTTGGGCATGTCACAATGTTTCCTCCAGAATTGAAAACCAGCTTGGAGGGGGAGCTAGTCGCTGGGATGCAGAGATACTTTTTTTCCACTTAAGAGTGGGAAATTTACCTGATGCTCTCTCCACCTATCCAGTGGATTTCCCTCACTGTCCTGCACAGCACATACTAAGTAGCTGCTCAGCTCAGCTTCTGTTCTAAAAACGTTCTAATGTTGCAGGTACTGTTTCAAGATGGAAAAAATACATAATCTAAATGTCATGGGTCTGGCGGAATTTTTTTTTTACTGTGGATGGGTGAAAAATATTAATATAATATTTTTGGTTGATTGAGTCTGAAAATCTCTCCAACTTTGCTTTGAATGCCGATATCCTCACTATCTCAGCATCCAGAGCTCCCAGAGATTTGATGTCTCCACCTAAAAAAGCAGCTTAGCCGCAGGTACCCGTTCTATTGCAGGACTCTGATCTGTAAATTTTAGGTTTGAGTTTCTCTGCACAGACCGGGCAAAAACAGGCAAATGCTTTGGATATTTCCCGCTGCCTGGTGGAGGAAGACGTTTTCGCTCGTCCTGCTGATGGCTTCTCACTTTGAGCTTTTTTAATGGCTTTGGATGGAATTACGTGGTTTCACTGCTTTTGGTGGAGGAGGTTGGATGTGCTACCTTGACTTGTCGAAACAGTCTTTTTAAACAGTCTACATTTACTTTTTTTTTATCCACATCATTATTGCTGCCGCCAAAATGTTGCCAAACATTTGATGAAGCATTTTGGTTTTTGGAAAAAAAATTCTCCTCTTCCTCCTCCAACAGCTCTACTTAGGGGACTGCTACTTCAACATTTAAAAACTCTTACATTTCCTCACCATGACTTCCCTACTCGTTACAGACTGGGTGGAGTCACGTGACTAAATCCCCTTCCAGCGTTGTAGTACTGCTTCTTAAAGGGACATGAGTATCACCAACATGTACATACATTTTCTTCCTTTTTTTAAAAAATACTGAACATACCGCTACGGGCAAAATGACATCGGTAAATGTCATAAATTTCCGCAGAGATCAATTTTCGGTATACCGCCCAGCTCTACATCAAAGTTTTATAAATCTCCTAAATGATAGTGTGGCTCTTTACTATGATAAAAGTCTAGTGCTTCACAAGGTTATTCTTTCTAAATCATGCCTTCCTCCTATAGACCCCTATGCATTTCACACTGACCACAGAATTTTTTAGCATACAGAATTTGGGTTTATGCTTTGTCAGAATGTCAGTCAAAATAAAATTGAGTGATGCTTGATGGCGCTTGCAATTTTTCCTCTTTGACTCGCTGTGACAATACAGGTGATGTGCATGCACACTTATTGAAGTGGGGCTAGAGGAAGCAGGAGGAGAGGTAGGAAGGATGTTTTGGGAGGTGGCTTAAATAATCTCTCTCTCTGAAATACTCCAGAACACAGTTTTAACATTAAGGATGCCCAATTATGATGTCAGTCAGTGGGTTTACATTTAGCAAGAGATATATTTCAATCATTGCCTTAGTCCGACTTAAATCTGACTTTTAAAATGCATGTATATACTTTAGCTTGACTAAAGTAAAAAAAATGGAGTTTGAGAAATCAAACTAATGTACCCAGATAATGCGATTTGAGAATCAAATTTCTCTGCATGTAAACGCCGTCACGACTAGCTGAGCTTTTAGACGCCTTGGGACTCCCACTTGGAGAAGTAATAAGACCCCGGAAGAGGGAACAACAACAGAACAAGCAGTAGCAAAAAATGCACGTTAAACAGTCAACAACTTGCAAAATGAACTGTTGCAGCATTATCCATTTTGACAGTCTTCTAACATATCCTGCTTTTAGTCCGTCTGGTTCACTGACTTTAGCATTTGTTTACTATCTCTGTGACTCTAGTCCAATAGGATAATGTCAGCATGAAAGGGCAACATGCGCTTTTTCGTGGTGAAAAGGACTTTGACCTAAACTCTGGCAAAGCCATTAGACCAAGACCTTCACCCAGTCTCCAACATGTCCATGCACACTGGAATGCAAAAACATCTTATTGCAGCTCCCAATATAATGTTAGCAATCACTGTGGAGCCAGAATGACTTCTTGGACTAAAACTCAGGGTTGAAGGTGGGCTTTCTATTTCTATGTACTGATGTATAAACATACTGATTGAAATGCTAGACTCTACGGCGAACTGTTTTCTAATACAGAAACCACAAAATGGAAACATTTTATTTTCTCTTAAGTTTAGCATAGAGTAATAAAATGACAATCTGTACTTTGCAGATAAAATGTCTAGAATGCGGTTAAGGTGGCATTCACTGTCACTGTTTGCAGGTTACCTCAACCATCTCTTGTTTATGTATTAGCAAAATATATAGAAACAGTCTAATTAAGAACAGCTATTTATTTTGTCTCTTTGTAAGCTAATCTAAAACAAATTAATCCTCCTTGTAAGAAACCAGTGAAAAAAATGTAAATGGATACATACTATTCAGAGCATTATTTTCTCACAATCATGCTAGGATTTTAGATCAAATAGTTCAGCTTTTACAATATTCTTAATAAAAATTAAAACAAAATGGGGAGAGGAATTGAAACTAGTTAATTATTACTTTCTTCTACAGGAATGCATCATCTAAATTCAAGGACATCATCTCAAAAGGTCTCTTGATACAGTCAGGACCTCCAGCTGTTTTCCAACTAAACACAAAAAAAGATGACTTTGGACCTCTGACGAGAAAAACTCTCGGGGAAAAAAACTTGAACAAGGCCAACAGAACAGTGCTGCTGGTAGGTGAAACAGGAGCAGGAAAGTCCACTGTCATCAATTCTCTGGTCAACCACATCATGGGAGTGACATTTGAGGATGAAGTCTGGTTTCAGATTATAGAAAGTGAGAAGAGGGGGCAGACTGAAAGCCAAACATCAGATGTAATTGTATACGAGATCTTTGGGTTTGAAGGTAAAACTGTGCCATTCTCTCTTACCATCATCGATACACCTGGATTTGGAGACACCAGAGGCATTGAAAAAGATCTCATTGTCAGTCAAAGATTGTTTGACTTGTTTCGATCAGATGAGGGAATTAATGAGATTCATTCCGTGGGTCTCGTGGTGAAGGCCTCAGATAATCGAGTGAATGACCGCCTTTCATATGTCTTCAATTCTGTCATGTCTCTGTTTGGGAAGAACCTTGAAAAAAGCATTGTAGCTCTCGTTACTCACTCAGATGGAAGAACACCCAAAAATGTTCTTCAAGCTCTTGAAGCTACAAAAATAAAATGTGCCAAAAATGAAAAGAATCAACCTATTTACTTCCTTTTCGATAACTCCCAAACTGACCACAGATCAGAGGACATTGAATTCCTAAAAATTGCTACAGAAATTTCAGAGAGGGGAATGAGAGCCTTTACAGCTTTCCTAGAGAAAAAACCAGCACAAAAACTGATAACAACTACGGATGTCCTGAATGAACGCATCAGCCTGACAGCTTGTATCCAAAACCTGCAGGAAAGAATCATGCTAACTGAGCAGAGACAGAAGGAATTTAAGCAAACCCACGACGCTCTGGTCAAACAAGTAAAGGACATGAACAAATCTGAGACAGTCACTGTAGAGGTTGATGCTGCCTACAAAGAAAAGGTGCTTTTGAAAAGTAAAAGTTTTTTCAGGCAAAATTATTTTGAGAAAGCAATGGTCTGCACTGTCTGTGAGGAGAATTGCCACTATCCTGGGTGTACATTTAGTCGCAGTCCTCAACATTGTGAGGTCATTAAAAAAGGCTGCTGCACTGTCTGTACTATGAAATGTCCTGCATCAGCACATGTGAAGGAAAACTGGAGATATGTAATAAAAACAAAAAAGGTTAAGAAGACTGTAGAACTTAAAAAAGACATGCAGTCAGAGAAGGCCGACCAGGATAAAAAGTTTACATTTATTAAAAGTCTTGCAGAAGAAATACAGAAACTGAAAGCAGAAAAGTTCCAGCTTGTTGATGAGTCATACCGACATGTTATCAAACTGGAGGAGATCGCCCTCAAAGTTGATTCTGTGTCCACTTTAGTTCACTTGGATTTCTTGATGGAGAAGATGAAGGAAACCGGAGAAACAAAGAAGTTTCAGAAACTGGAGGAGATGAGAAGCCGAATGGATGAAGGAACTAAACTAGCACTGCAGTATTTGTGGAGTAGAACAACAAGTGTTTAAAAAGTGATGAAGCAAAAGTCAGATCAATTACTATATATATCTCTCTAAGTTCAAAGAGAAAGTTTCATTAGGTGTATTACCCCTGTAAACATTTGACTTTACAAACTTGGATTAGGTTTTAGTTTGAAAAAAAATCAATCTCATATTGGTAAAGAGAAAAGAGTTTAATAATTAAGATAATAAATTGAGTAATCATTTGTCAAATTAATATTTTTATCTTTTTAACAATGTAAGTAGGAAATTTGACATAAAATATTGGTGAGAATAGAATATTTAAAACCGCATTCCGGATTATTTTGAGGAGTGAGGTTTTTTTTACCCAGTGTATGAAGGCCCCTCCCAAAACATCCCTTCTGCCCCATCCTGCGAGCTTTTCGCTCCCTCTACCCCCTTTCCTCTATACAATTGGGCACGCGCAACACTCGTTTTTTCACAGCAGGTTATTGTGTACTTTATTAATAAAATATTATATTGATTTGCTTTACTGAATATATGACTTTCTTACCTGTTCAGCAGAGATGTGTCCTAAGCTGTGTCGGTTTGAAGCCTATTAAGATTCGATGGTAGCCTATCTCCATGTTGAGAAGCATCTATGATATAAATCTAAGGGGGACACATATCGACGTAACACCCTACTCTGGTCTCTAAAGCGCGGCCACATCTCCACAGGTTTGTGCCATGCGCACGTTTGATTGACAGGCGACACAGCAGACATTTGAATTCTATTGCATAAAAGAATTCGGCGCTCAGTCTGAATTGCATATGAGTCTATGAGAGGAAGGAGGGACTTAAGAAAAATAGCAAATGTTGTGGAGCACTAGCCTTTTATCATAGTACTGAACCCCACATAATTTTAAAGTTAAATAAAACTTTAATACATATATAAATTCTCCGGAATGCAGCTTTAGCCAGAGACTGCATCTCCAGTAGGCTGTCAACTTACAAGTAATACGTGTAGGAAGCAAGAATAACAAAAAACTAATCAACAAATATCTCTTACGACAAAATTATTATGTATCTTTATCATTTCAAACTTCAATTGATTAAATTTGAAAACTTGATAAAATAATAGTATGTTGGACAGCATGCTGGTCCTTTTACTATATTTTCTGCTGTTCCTTCCAATGACTGTTTTTTCCAATGACAGCCTAATAATATATTTTAAAGATTCGGAAAAACTGAGCTAATCCAATTGACTGTAATAACACTACTTATTGTAGCTGGTGTTTTTGTATTTAATAATGGATATGTTTGTGTTTGTTCTACAATCAGTCCTACAGTCAAAGTCCTACAATCTATTGGGAAAATATTTATACTATCTATATATATACTCTATATATCTCATTGGAAGTTACATGTTTACTTGTTAATGCATTGTACAATGCACAATCTGTACTTTTCTAACTTTTCTATAAATTCGAATTGTTTAAACATCTTTCAGTATCCTGCTCTGTTTGGCCATTTCTGTATGTAAATGTTTTTGCTGGGGTTTTTTTTGCTGCTGGGACAAATAAAATATTATTCTACTCTATTTTATACAATTACAATCTAAATTGTCTTTGTTCTTTTGGGAGGAGAAGGGCGATGAAGTTGTGGAGTACCACTGAGGAATAACTGTGATACTGTATATATATACTGAGACACTTAAGTTTATGTTCAAACTATCTATTAAAATTGTTATTTTCAAAATATCTACCAATTTACCTTTTATTTGTTAAACAACATTTGCATGATGTAATCTGTCTTCCTTGAATTACATATTTGATAAAGAAAATCATTGTGCTCCATATGTGCTTACTGGATCTGAGTTTTGAACTTTATTTTAAAACGGTTATGGATTCTTTCCAGGCGCTAAGGGATCTAAAATCTAGATCCAGACTGCCTGTCTGAGCATGTAAAACTTAAGTTTCAAGAAACCTTGAACATTGGACCCCTGTCAGAAATATTCTCAACAAATTTGTATTTCAATTATCTGTTTTAAACTCTAAGTCTTTAAAATTGTAATCTGTCCATGCATTCAGTCCCTTTAAACTCAAAGAAGAGCAGGATTTGCTATCAGTGTTCTTTGTTTTGGGTTTTTTGTGTATGTTTGTGTGTGTGCAGTGTTGCCAACTGTCTCTGACAGAAAGTAGCTGAAGTTGCCCCAGAAAGTCGACAGATGAAAATAAATAAATAAATAAATAAAAGTCGACAGATGATGTCACATGGTAATTTGCATATCAATTACATCATCACTAATATGCCATTGTCCATTTTCTTGTACAACATCCAATACAAATAAAACCAGTTTGCAATAAACACTGCAAAACCATTGTGTTCACACATAAAAAATAATTAAAGTAGAACTGGCATGAAATTCCCCACAACATTGGGTCCTTTTTAGCCACACTCTAAGGCTGCGGTCACACCAGGGAAACCGGGTTAAACGCAACCGGGCTTGAAAGGTCTAGGAGCAGACGGCCTGCGGTCACACCAGCCATGTAGGAAACGCGCCACTCTGTGGCCGAGTAGTGGGAACCATTTACATATTATTGACGCAATTCAAAAGCGTCTGCGTCACTACAGTCCGGTGGGTGGCGCCAATAGTTGTTTTTGGTTGATGTGATCGCACACCCGATAAAAGAAGAGAGAAAAACAGTGGCATTCCAATTTACGACATGGAGAATGATAACAGCAACAACAGTTTCTGCCATTGCTTGTCATAATCAGCCAGATTTACACAGTGCTCGTGGTGGAAGAAAAACATAGATCTGAAAATGCCAGAGCACTACGGATGCAGCGATTTAGGAGGAGACAGCAACAGGCAAGGATTTTTATGGAAACACTGCACCATGGAAGCGCAAAAAGGAGGTAAGAACATAGCCTTTGTAAAATGTTTGCTGTCTTGGCGTCCTACTAGATGTGCATTGTCGTCTTCTGTGTATCCATTATGAGAAAGATGCCGATTTGCTACCGAATTTCTGACGAGTAAAATAACTAACCACGTTAATTGCGCAACCTTTGCATTAATGGCTGTGTGTGCATGCTAGCCCTCGTCAGCTGTGCTGCGGTCCTATGCTGATAGTGTGCTGCAAATAAAGTGTACTTTGAATATGATGTAAATATTGTCCTGTTTGCTTTCGGACCGTCTGGATTCGAGAAAGGAGTGGTGGGAGCAAGTGAGCAGCAACTGGACCGACTCGGATTGGCACGAAAACTTTCGAATGAAGAAAACAACATTTCAGAGTTTGTGCCACATCCTGAGGCCATGTCCGCAGCGAGAGGTGTCCAGATTCCGAAAACCATTGTCTGTGGAGCAACGGGTGGCAATGTGCATCTGGAGATTGGCTACAAATGTGGATTTCCGGACTATTGGCCATTTATTTGGGGTGGGCAAATCTACCGCTGTTGAAGCAGCCAACCACGTGTGCACTACGATTGTAGAGACATTGCTGTGCCGCTTTATCAAGACGCCATCTCACACCGAATTCAGAGCCATTGCTCAGGGATTCAGAGACCGGTGGGGATTTCCACAATGTGTGGGAGTGATTGACGGCGCTCACATTCAAATGCTGGCACCTGACCCACCAGCTGAGTATTATAACTGGAAAGGTTTTTATTCGATCATTCTGCAGGGTGTACTTGATCATCGTCTGCGATTTTGGGACATTAATATTGGATGGCCTGGCAGAGTTCATGATGCAAGAGTGTTTGGTTCATCATCTATTTTTCAATGTGGTGAAAGTGGTACTTTGTTCCCCAACATCACAGAGGTTTTCTGCGGTGTACATGTACCTTTGGTCATACTTGGGGATGCGGCGTATCCACAGCTGCCGTGGTTAATGAAACCATACCAAGACAATCAACACACTACTCCAGCTCAAACTACCTTCAACTACAGATTAAGCAGGGCAAGAATGACTGTTGAAAGAGCTTTTGGTCGCCTGAAAGGCAGATGGAGGTGTTTGATGAGAAGGTACAATGGAAAGCTGAACAACATCAACAATGTGGTCGCGGCCTGCTGTATACTTCATAACTTCTGTGAGGAGCACTCCCCAGATGCTGATGTGACTGAGATGGAGCATTGTGATGCAGACAATGTTCTTCCTGCTCTACCTGCTGCTTCTTCAAATGCTGCACGAGATGCTCTGTGTGACTATTTCTAAGGACTGCAGCGCTAACATGACCTGTTACAACTCTGTTGGGCTACTGTGTGTTATTGCTTTGTAATGAACAGCTGTTATGTCAAAAAAATTTGGTGTACTGCAACAGCACATTGCCTTTTCAATGAGAAAAGGGTTTTTCCTGGGTGATCAGATTGTGCTTCAATGGCAATTATTTCAGTTATTTCAGTGGCAAGTGAATGGTGGACTAATCACTCCACTATCAGTTTTAAATTACCAATTCATGCAGCAGTAGCTGTGAATCAGGTGGTGGATACCACATTACTATGCATGATAATCAAAAACCAGATTAGTTGGCTGCATTGTTGCTATAAATGGGTGTATTTATTTACATATCCTGAAAGTGGGGCTCTTCTGTCTTAATTTACTGCTCTTTACAACTTCACATCTTGACTATGGTTTCTCCTGATGACCATGATTGCCACTCAATATAAACATTTCTTACAATTTATATAACCTGACTAATGCAAATCGGACACAAATATAGAAATATTCAGCAGATGTCACACGGTGCTATGATGGAAGGATGAATGCATGGAAGACTTCAGTAAATATAATTTATTTTAACACGGCAGTCAGCACAACATCTACTTGTGCCCCTAACAATAGTGCAAACAGTTTTATAATAATAAAAGTGTTTCACATCTAAATTAAAAAAAACACATATTCAGTCAAATTAAGGCCACGTCCACACTAAGCCGGCGAATGCCTTAAACGTATAATTATTTAGTCTACACCCCCCTATCGTCCACACTAACCCGGCGTCGTTTAAGGTCTGTGGCCGGATAACTATTAGCCTGGTAAGAGAGCCGTGTAAACCTTAATTCAACGGTTAAGCGAGCTAGTGTGGAAAGCTTCCCCGGATAATGAAAGGAAGTGGCGTCAATGAATGCTGCGTCAATAACAATATAACACTACAGACGAAGACAACAGCGAAGGGTAATAAATCGATCTCGTCGTCTGTCCACACCAAAAACTCTCTTCTTCTGAGCAGCTATTGTTCTCTTCGGTTAACTGGACAAGCAGATATGTACTGTGCTGTAGAGCTTCTTGTATATATTATGTAGGCGCCTGCGTCAGGTAGATTATACGCGTTTTCCGTTCGTCTTTTCGCGCATGCCCAGTATTTGCACAGGTCTGTATGGGATTGCGCAATCATGGGAACTTAAACGGACCTTAAACGGGGCGTAAATGATCGTGTTGAGTGGATAACATTAGGCGTCTAACTCCCCGTATAACCTTATCGGCTTAGTGTGGACGTAGCCTAAGTCTACATGTCCTGCGATCCTTCTGCACCAGGGAAGGGGTGTTGTGCTGTCCTGGGCCGCTGCGGCTGTACAGCTGCAATGATAATTGGGCACATGTCCTTCATCTGTTGGAGAAGTGCCTGTTGCCTTGCAGCCTCCACTTGCCGCCAGCGCTCTTCAGCCGCCATTTGCTCCGCGAACTGTCTTTCCTGCATTTTCCCTAAATGCATCCATTGCTTGGACCTGGTCCCTCTTCCTCCATGCCTGTCTCACCTCTGGGCCAGGCCTCAGCGGTGTGGTGGTGCTGCTGGACAATGGGCCAGGCCTCAGCAGTGTGGTGGTGCTGCTGGACTCTGGGGCAGGCCTCAGCGGTGTGGTGCAGCTGGACTCTCTTCCTCCAACTGGCGACATGTCTTTCCAAAAACAGAAAGTACATGTGTTAAATGGAAAGTGTGATTCCAGACACGCCTCAATGAACAGTGGAACACAAATTAATTGTATATGTTGTGTAATCTCGCTGCATGCTTGCTCAGTATGAGGGATTGCTGAGAATTCCACGACGCAATCTTCTGTGGTTCTGTAATTTCTACACTTAACATTGTATTGTAATAACTCTTTTTGTAAAGTGCCTTGAGATGACATCTGTTGTGAAATGGCGCTATATAAATAAACTGAATTGAATTGAATTAATCAATATATTCTCCCCATCCAGTATGGTCATCATAACTACTTCCCACTGACAAGTTTTGGATAATGTAGCAGAACAGAAAAAAACAACGGTGATGTAAATCACGTCTCAAAGTCAGTAATTGTATGATAACAACTAACCCCCTTTTCCAACATTGCAATGTTTAAGGATTTTGGCACAACATTATTCAAGAACAAAGGCTTAATTTTTGCGACCCACAAATACACTCATAAGATAGTGGTCAATGTGTTATACAGATGTTTTCATCAATGCTAGACTAGATTAATTCATTGCTCATATTTTTGCGAAACAAGGATACATAGCAAATGTAAACACTCGCTAAAGTTACTTACCACAAGCGTTCTTGTCCGACTCTGCACTCTGTCTCACCGGGTTCGATTCTAGCAGCTTTGGCTCGGCTTTGTTCCAAGTATCCGGTCGATCGCATCAAACCATGGGAAGTTTTCTTTTTCGTCTGCCGCAGACCCAGATTGCTTACATAAGCCCCGCGCATTCAAGTACTATCCGCAAAGCTTTTTTACCTTTTCCCGGCATTGCACACTAGTGCGTTCATAGCCCCTCTCCTCCAAAAGCACAGAGACTTTTTTGTAAACCACTATGTTTTTGTGAGTCCTATCAAGCATCTCCTGTATGGTCTCGTCTACACAGACATTGATAAGGCACTCGATCTCTGCGTCGGACAACCTGGAGCCTTTGCTTGTAGCCATCTTCTTCTTCTGGTTTTTTGTTATGATTTTTGGGTTGCAGACGCTGTATAAATACGTCCGCGGTGGGCAGGACTTCCACGTGGGCGGCGCACATTCATACTTAATTACGTCTTCTTCACGTGGGTGGGGTTAAGCAATCGAGCAGAAGCAACTGCGCTCAGAACAACCGCCAGAGTCGGGCCAAGAATCCGCGCTCAGGCCAGAGGAGCCGTGCTGGGGCCTCTGGTCACCTGCTGTTCGGTCCCGGGTAGAACATAGGTTTGACCGTGCCCTAAGTACACTAATACTATATCAAAAGATCGCTTGCCGTGATTCAGCCTTGTTGTAGAATTGCAGGTGTGACGAGGTAGCCCTTCGTTAGCATTAGCAGAGAACAACCAGCTTTTGGAGGGCGGGGCCTAGGCTATGTGCTTCTGTGGTCAATGAGTCTCCAACGATATTTCGAATGTTCAACTATAATATATAATAATCTTTTTTCGCCCAAATAAAAGCATACTAGCACCAATGCTGCATAAACAAACTGGGATATTAGCTGTGAAGCTAATTCTGAACATTAGCTATGAAGCTAATTGAAAAGCGAACAACTCAAACAATGCTACAATGTGTACTAACAGCTGAGGGACATTATTCAGGAAATATGCTTACGTGTACAGGGATATTTGCTGGTTCACGGAGAGTTGGTATTAATCCTGGTAGGAGTTTAAGACGATCTGTGAATCCACTGCTTTATTGTCCCAAATTGGAAAAACAGTCTTCCTAGAAATATTTGCCACAAACTACCACATGCTTCGGCAGTCGGTCGGGCACATTCCCTGCATACATAAAATCTATCCACAAGCTTTTCAGTGGCTCAGAAATGGGGAGGACAAATGTATGTTCTCTTTTGTACACCCAGGTACAGTGCAGCTTGGATGTGTTCTGGACTCCATGCTGTTGGTTTGTTGTTTGCCTGTTACCGTAGCTCTCCGCGCCGCGGAGGGAGGGGCTTGCAGGGTGTAGTTCGGGGAAGGGGGTAATTGGCTGGAACTCAACACGTAATATGCAGAAACGTGTCGTCATTTGCCAAACTGCCAAACAGCCCGTTTCTGAGTGCTAATTTCACTATGTAGGCAGACATACCCTGGGACAAAGGAAAGACTAATCAGTAATTTTAACCCCTTAGGAGCCGTAGGCAGGCTGGGGGAACTAAAAGATATGATCAAAAACCTCAAAAAATTCACATTTCATGCCAGGTCTACTTTAAATAATAATTATAAAAAATTAAAGGCAGCCTTAAAAGCTCAAGGTAAGATGACAAGAGGGGAAAAAAATGGTATGTGGCTTTTCAAAGAAAAGTTGGTATAATGAGGAAAACGGCATAACAGAAAGAAGGCATCTAGATTAGGATTAAATAAAAGGGTTGAATAAAAGAATATTTAAATAGGGAAGACGTGTTCCTGGAAACTGTGGAACATAATACATTATTTTGAGAGAGCGTAAATTTACAAGATATCAAATTATCTGTGTTTCCCTGCCTTCGTAAGGAGAAGGTAAAGAATGATGTTTGTGTGGCTTCAAAAAAGAACGATCGGTTCATGTTGAAGAAAAAACTTCTTTTGTGAGGATTTTGGGTGAAATCAGGTCCATCTCTGTGTACAACGCTGGGTGAAATGAAGCGAGAGGTTTATGATGTGTCATCATGCTGTCTGAGCATGCGCAGATCATTCCCGCGCTGAAAGACGGTTCAGAGCAGACCTAATCGGGTCTGTAATCTGCAGTGAATATCAATGACAAAGTGTCACAGAAAGTAGCTCTGGGTTGTCAAAAATGTCACTAGATTGGTTGCTAGGCACTTTATGGAAAAAATTTTGTTAAGGCGGTCTGAAAAGTCGTTAGAAATAGTGAAAACGTCGCTAAGTTGGCAAAACTGTGTGTGTGTGTGTGTGTGTGTGTGCAGTCCTTCTGATATTACATACCAAGCATGTGTAATACTGGCATCAGAGATTGGCTTTTATATTAGGCACCATTATTCTTCTATATTTGTATTCTATTTAATTTTGGGTTTAAACATTTGCAAATCCATACAGGTGCATTTTAAATAAAGCACGTCAATAAACAACTTAAAACACAGATGGAAAGAAGATGATATTTATGCTTATTTCCTATGTTCCAGTAAACCTCCAAGCAAGGTTAGTGGCTCCAAATGTCTGCCTTCATCGGCTACATCAAAGACTCATAAACCTGCTCCTCTGCCTCGAACTAAACTGACAGAAGTACACCCCTATCTTGACATCAGCAATCCAACAGTGAGGTATGTAAGGAGGAATCCAGCTGATCTACCTGGGGGAAAAGTTTAAAACATACAAGATTGCAGGTCTCCTAACTGCTAATTCCTGTCACCTTATTATACATGCTTGAATTAAGACACCTTTGTAACTTATTAAAATTAGTGAGAGATAGAAGCAATTACATTTATTTTTTGTTTCTTTTTATACCTGATATGATCCCCTGCTTGACTAAGCTGGCAAATGTGTTCGCTCTGATTTTTCATTTGGACCTCTGCTCTGCCTTAAATGTGCTTTATCGCTGTGTCCCATTATTAGTACCCTTACAAATGTAAGTGGAATTTCTGTTTTTGTTTTAAAATACTTCTGCATGTCTTTTTTAACTTATACGTTAGGTCATTGTGAATCTAGAATTGTCTAAAATGCCCGTTTAGGAGTGTTCCTGTTTTTGAAAATATTTTCCTCCTGCTTTAAGGCACCAATATGATGTGTTTTATCATCTTTATGCTAATGACATTTACCTGCCTTCCTCATTTGGAGTGTCCGATTTCAATTATCTCACTTAACTCCCTTTATAAAAAGTATGCAGTAGTTAACACCTACTTCAGGTGCTCAATGTGATACAGTATACTCTTGTGATTATTAAGGGTTCTCATGTATGAGTCCCAGACTTAAATGCAAAATGGATCAAAGTTACTCTATATAGAGAATATATATATATTAAGTCTAACGATGTAAGGATCAATACTTTATAATGTCAGATTTAACAAGTGGTTTTCAAAAGAGGAATTCTATAAAAGTTTGGAAAGTAGCTTTGAGAAAGTCTGTTCTTCTTTTAGGAATTCTTCACTGGACAACATAATCTCCGAAAGTACCCTGATCCAATCAGGAAATCCATCCCTTTACCAACTCAACCCAAAGAAAGGGAAATCTTCAAAACTCACTAGGCTGACTGTCGGTGAAAAAGATGGATCCAAAACACATAAAACTATCTTACTGGTTGGTGAAACAGGAGCAGGAAAATCTACTTTGATCAATGCACTGGTCAATTTTACCATGGGAGTGAAGTTCCAGGATAAGGTCTGGTTTCAAATTGTGGAGGAGGGGGACCATGAAACCTCTGAAGTTATCGTGTATGAAATATTTGGTTTTGAGGGTAGAACCATACCTTACTCTCTGAGCATGATTGATACTCCAGGATTTGGAAGCACTAGAGGTATAGAAAATGATGTTGACATCAGTCAGAGATTATTTGACTTGTTTCAATCTGCGGATGGTGTTCATGCCATTCATGGAGTAGGTTTGGTGATGAAAGCAAGCGATAATCGACTCAGTGACAGACTGATGTATGTCTTGAATTCAGTCATGTCGTTGTTTGGAAAAAACATAGAAGAAAACATTGTAGCTCTCATCACCTACTCAAATGGAAGAACACCAAAGAATGTCCTTCAAGCGCTTGAGGTTTCAACCATTAAATGTGCCAGAGATGAGAAGAAGCAGCCCATTTATTTCTTGTTCAATAACTGCCAGAACGAAGACCGGAAAGAAGAAGAAGAATACCTTGAAGGTGCCAATAAGATAACAGAGAGAGGACTGAGAGAGTTCACTGACTTTCTGGATAAGTCGCAACCTAAAAATGTGAAGAAAACTGTTGATGTTATCAAAGAACGCAGTAAACTGACAGCCTGCATTCAAAATCTGCAGCAAAGAATAATTGAAACTGAACAAAAACAAAAGCAAATCAGTCAAATTCAAGACAATCTGATTAAATATAAAGAAGAGATGAAGAATAATGAACATTTTGTTATACATATAGATGAGGTCTACAAAGACAAAGTGCCTTTCAAAACTGGAAACTGGTTTAAAGGTGATTCTTATGAAGGAGCTATGTGCTGTACTCGCTGTGAGGAGAACTGTCACTACCCTGGATGCACGCTGGCCCCAAGTCCTGCCTTTTGTGATGTCATCAAAGACGGTTACTGCATCGTTTGCAGTGGGAAATGTCCCACATCTGATCATGTGAAGGAAAAGTGGAAATATGTGACCAAGACAAGAAAAATTAAGACGACTGTGAAAGAAATGGAGCAAGTGTATGAAAACAGTAAAACCGAAAGAGAGAAAAACTTGAGTTACCTAGAAAGTCTGGAGAGAAAAATGAAACATCTGGCAATAGAGAAAGATCTGCTGCTTGATGAGTCCTACAAACATATCGTCAATCTGGAAAAGGTTGCTCTCAAAGTTGATTCAGCATCTACTTTAGTACAGCTAGACTTCCTGATTGAGAAGATGAAAGTGAAAGGAGACAAGAGAGTCCGAAAACTTGAAAGAATTAAAAGAAACATAGATGAAGGAAGCAGAGCAGCTTTACAATATCAGCATGTTCCTCAGAATCAGATGAAGATGCAATAATGGAGTCATTAATTTGACTTATAAGAAGATAAAAACATTTGAAATATTTGTTTTTATCTTTCAAAAAGGGAAAAACTTAGTTATCATATATAACTAAATCTAATGTAGGGAAGTTAGTTGTTGATTATGAGACATCAAAAATATAACATATATATTACAGGAATTTCTGAAAACAATTACTGAATAAGTCTGGTGTAATGATAATGCTATAAAACCTATAGCCACAATTAATGGTGGAGATTATGGTAATTATAAACATATCTTAAAATTTGTATGTTTGATTTGATTTGTTTTCTTTACACAGAAAGGTGGAGGGTAATTCAGTTACAAAGTTTTAGTTAGGAAAGTTTTCATTAAGTATAAACAATACATTATGAAACACTAAAAAATATATCTAAGAAGTATGGGACAAATTAAAGCAATAATTGTACCCAAGCTGCATGGACATTAAAAACTCAAGATGGCTAATATATCAACAAGTACACAATAATGTTTTGTTTTTGTTCTAAAACAAATTCTGACTTATGCAACTGTGTATCCTGGTTTTCCTTGATGATGTACAAAATGAGAAATGATCAGTTCTGTTATTTTATGCATCACTTATTTAGAAAATTGATGTCAGTGCTAGTTGAAAGCGGGGGTGGTCCAATGAGGAATTTAAATTCACTCCAGGTGTTTGCTGCACAATAAAAATAACTACAGGTGATAAAGTCCTTGTTCGTGAGTTATTCCAGTTGTGTTGTAATGCTAGTTGTGATGTGACGTGCACGAACAAATCAAATTCTTCTGAATGGCTCTTCACTCTGAACAATAAGAACCAAAAATGGCCCTTCTTGTAGAGAGCCAGTGATTTTTGTTATTAACTAAGAGAGTGTGGTCTTAGTGTCAACGAGGAGGCGGGTGTTTGAGCAGTGCAAACTACGGATGCCTGCTTGTCAACTACTATTTTCATTTTATGGCAAAATAAAACAAGCCGCAGAGACAAGATTGAGCAAGAGTGGGGCAGTAACCCCTCCTTGCCGGAGAAAGACAGCAATGTACCATCTGGCGTGCAGTCTACCTCAACTTCATAAGAAGATGGAGAGGGAGAGGAGTGTAGGAGGATGGGGCAGTGGTCAGCCTGCAAATTCTGAGACCAAGAGGAGGTGGCACAATTGGAAAACAGTGAGTGTAAGAAGCCATAGGCACTGGCAAGACAATGAATCCCCAATTGAGCACATTTTACATGTAATCCATCATTGATCTCAGTGTAAATTATATGATTAAAACACTCCTCTTTCACTGGGTATGTGGGGAAAGGTCAGACAACACAAAGAAACAAATGAAACATGCTTGAGGTATTTAGTATAATTTTAGGTCTTTCCTCCTCAACAGATTATGAAAAATTATCAACTACATTTAAACATATAATAAGGCTTCATATGCCTGTTTGCTTGAGGACTGCAACAGCAACATTTTTGAACTTGTAAGAGTGTTTCAATGAAATCCACAGAAATTCCAAAGAAATTCTGACTTCTATGAACTTATACATATTGTACATCATTACAAAGCTAAGTGTCTTTTGATTACAATTATATATGCCAATCAAAGATACAATCATAACTGTAGGTACGGCAAGCCCTTTTGCGAACACCCCCCTAGAAAATGCCAAGAAAAAAAAATGTAATTAATAAATAGCTTAATCCTGGTTATCCCTTCTGCATGGCACATCTGCAACCAATAGCTAATCGATGGAAAGTCATTTTCGTCTTTCTTACCTGTCACAGTCCACAGGTCTGATGATTGATGCATTGAATAGCCAAATAAATGCAGATGTATGACATGACAGGGTGGCTTTAAATTACCTATCCAAATACAGACATGAGATAATTAATGAACTGTGCAGAACAATAATATAACATTTCAGCAACATGTCCAAACACCCTTTTTTGTACAACATTAAGGAAGTTGTGGAGCTTTATTTCAGAAGAACCAGTAATGATTCTGATGATTGGGGCGGGGGGATGGGGGGTCCAGTGAAGGGTAATGCATTTAGATGCCGCATATGGCACAGTTTTGGGCACCTTTCAGCTTTAGAAGAAAAATATATGCAAAAAAATGTTTTGGGTTTATTGTTATCAAATTTAGTTTGGAAAAAGGTATTAAGTCAGGCTTTAAAACCAAAATGTGTTTTAGGTCATGACCTTATTCTACAGCCATTTTTATAGCATCTATTCTTAGAAAAGACATAGGTGGACATAAAATGTTATCTTTTTTCAGTGTATTACAATTGATATTGCTTGGTAAAAATAACAATTAGACATATCACAGTTCTGGGAGAAATTTTAGAGTGTTTGCTTTCTGAAAAGACCCCTGCCATGTCTACTCAGAATGGTTCAAGAACAGCTTTAACTTTAATTTAAATGTAGAGCGGAAATTGCAGGAATATTAAAGCTGTTGGAGATATTCAAAATAATTAGATGATGACATACAACACAGTTTCAGTGCTAAAAAGATCTACCTTAAATAAACTTGCCGATTGAGAGATGCAGCCTATGTCCAAAACACTCTGTTTTTTAGTTGTGAGGCTTTCACAACATTGGTGCCATGACTGTGTCTCTCTAATCCTGAAACCCTTCCTCAGAATATCCTACCTTACTGAGGTACAGAGGCAACGCATGTTGATGCATGTAATCCATCTTTCAGAATACCTACCTTTGTAAAATACAGAAGTAGCACATGGTGGGCCTGCTAAAACAACATGCCAGAATATCCTATTTTCATAAAATACAAAGGTAAAACATGGTTTGGATTATATTTATAGATAACATCCTACCTGGACTCCCAACCTTAGGTTACTGGAAGAATGAAACAGTATGTATGGTTCTATCAAAGTTCAGTGTGAATATGTACGTTTATGAACCAATATTAATTATGAGGTATTAGACCAAATTATCTTTAAAAGCTAACAGAAAAGTTGTTATGTGTTCAAACGGCAAATTAACAATGAAAAGTAGAGGAAATATAGAATAATGTTTCAATGATCATGTACGTAATTAGAAATCTGCAACATTGTTGACAATGTATTCTTAATATTATGCTATCTAGCTATCACAGAGACTGACAGAAATGTGTTAAGTCACATCTGGAATCAGTAGCTGAGCTAACAACAAAGAAAATAGCGACTGCGAGGCTATTAGCAACACCCCCGAATCGTATATGTACCATTCAATTCCATAAATGCCAATATTAGCTTGTTTTTGGGGATTGCAAGTGTGCTAAAGACGCAACTAGAATGACATGTGTGTTAAACACCGCAGAACTAATCTTAGCGACCTTCTTAGCAATTGCAGAGTTTTTGGCTTTAGCATTAGTGGTTGTGATAATGTAGACACAAGTTAGCACGTTTATAAAGACTATGCAGACATCCTTTATGCAAGTCATTAAGAGAAGATTAAGGGAAAACACCAATAAAGTGGTTTATCATAAATTAATTTGATTACCTCTGGTCAGAGAGCCTCTTACTTTGAACTGTTCTGATGAAGAGGAAAGCACGTTGAGTTCAGCAGGTCCAATGATCAGAAAAGTCGTGGCCACTGCTCTCGATCTGAGGTAAGAGATTTCTATGTCGTATTCTTGAAGGACAAACTGCTCCGGTGACGTAGTTTGAGACAAAATCTCTTCATGGGGAATCTAGGATTCTTTAAGATTCTTTCTAAAGGAGGGGAAATAACCAGGGTGGAGTCAGAGGAAACAAAAACAGCTCACAACACTTTACTTTGAATCCAAGGTTTTTCTGAAGATGCAGTCTTTTTATCAGCCAGCGAGATCAACATGGCCACACACTTTTCTTCCCCAATGAAGCCTGTGAAGAGCTGCAAACAAAGAGAAGTATTCTGGATAAGATGAACATTTGGAGTCACTGTACTGATTTTTTGGATAAATAACCTGTTATAGGATCTGCATTACAAATTCATAGTCAAACTTCACGAGTTTGTCTCATGCTGTGAGTGAGGCTGCTGTTGGGAGTTTTTAAGATTTTACCTTTGAGTTGGGGATCCAAGGATTCCTGAATCTAAGTTCCTTCAGATCCTCAATCTCTGCTTCAGCTCTTTTGATTCTCATCTCAGCTTTTGAGAGCTAAACTCTTACTGCACTCTATCGTTGCAGCGCCATCTGATGGTCACTCTGTAACTAGAAATACATATTAGCTTTCAGCTGTGAGTTTCACAGCTAAAACAAGGTAATCTGACAAATACCAACTGAAATGTGAGGGTTTAGTTAAATTTTTAATGAGGTTGTCATTATTCCACTCATCTGGAGACAAGCAGATAAAACAATAAAACATCCAACGTTTCCGCTTCTGCCGAATTAACAAAGTGAACAGCTTTAGCTATTTATATATATATATATATATATATATATATATATATAATGTTGAAGGCCCAGCCAGTTGTGAATCATGCCAAATTAAGCTAACAGAACAGTCCGTAACTAGTTCACAATGAAGAGTAGAAGAATTATTAGAAAAATAAAACTCGATTCGACAAAATAATGCTTTAACAATCATTTTCTGAATTAGAAATTAGTTACATTCGAGACGATGAGGATGACGGCAACAAATAATGATAATATGGCGAGTTGATGTCACATCCGGGAATAGCAGCTTAGCTAACAACAGAGAAAATAGCTATTTTGATTCTCTGACTTCCATATGTACATTTAAATACCATAAATACCAGAATTAGCTTGTTTTTGATTGTTGGTGATGTGTTACAGCCGATCGCAGGGCAAACAGAATGATCTGTGTGTTAAACACAGTAGAACTCATGTTAGCTACCAAATTAGCAGTAGCAGAGCTAGCTAATGAAGGACTATTTGTACCTCGGAGAAACTGTTTATTCACATTAGCCATAAAATCTCAAACTATTATAAGAATTTTTTGGCGTTCTGGTTGTTTCAAAGCCGTTTTTCAAAGAAAAATAGATCCTTTCGTTCCTTGTCTTAAAATGTATTTTGTGACTTACTTTAAATGAAAAGTCATAAAAGTTCAGAGAATCACCCCGCTGGAATAACGGAGACAGAGTTTAGCATATTTATAACAACTATGCAGATATCCTTAAAGCAGGTTAGGAAGAGAAGGGAAAACACCAATAAATTGGAATAAGCTCACGTAACTTTTTACCATCATTACCTTTAACGAATAAAATTACAGCATATGGTTCAGTCCTCTGCTAGCTGTCAAGCACCACAAAGAAAGCGAAGAATGATTGTTTTATCCTGAACTAATTACTTACCTGTTTCATACTCACTTACTGTAAACCGTTCTGATGAACAGTAGAGCAGGTCCAGTTCAGCAGGTCAGACGTAGCGACCGCTCTCCGTCTAAATGTGAGCAAGATGAAGATGTTCCCGCGCTCGTCTTCCGCACTGCAGTCTATGGAGAGCCGCGCGCAACGAAAAGCAACAGCTGCTACGTATATCGTTTAATAGATCTGAGGTGTGCTTTCTGGGATTCAGTTTTATATATAGTGCAGTACAGTATCAACCACGCCCTATTGGATCAGCTTCTGACCAGTTCATTAATCAGCTCTGAGAGAACAAACAACTTCATACATGGTTGTAGATATGAAACTGCTGAGAGAAACAGGACAGCATAACTAAGCAATAACTCAGCAATGTTTTATCTAGGCACTGTGAGTAATAAAAAAACTTGTAAATGCAAATAAAAATTTGTTCGTAGTTTCCCCAACAAACAAACTTACCAGGGAGGCTTCTGAGCCTCCCTGGTAAGGTCTATTCAGGGGTTCTGGAGAGGAGGGTACGACGGATAGTCGAACCTCGGATCCAGGAGGAACAATGCGGTTTTCGTCCTGGCCGTGGAACACTGGACCAGCTCTACACCCTCGGCAGGGTCCTGGAGGGTGCGTGGGAGTTCGCCCAACCAGTCTACATGTGCTTTGTGGACTTGGAGAAGGCGTTCGACCGTGTCCCTCGGGGTGTCCTGTGGGGGGTACTCCGGGAGTATGGGGTACCAGGCCCTCTGATACGGGCTGTTAGGTCCCTATATGACCGGTGTCAGAGTCTGGTTCGCATTGCCGGCAGTAAGTCGGACTCGTTTCCAGTGAGAGTTGGACTCCGCCAAGGTTGCCCTTTATCACCGATCCTGTTCATAACGTTTATGGACAGGATTTCTAGGTGCAGCCAAGGTGTTGAGGGGATCCGTTTTGGTGACCTCAGGATCGGGTCTCTGCTTTTCGCAGATGATGTGGTCTTGTTGGCTTCGTCTGAACGTGATCTACAGCTCTCGTTGGAGCGGTTCGCAGCCGAGTGTGAAGCGGCTGGGATGAGGATCAGCACCTCCAAATCCGAGACCATGGTCTTGAGTCGGAAAAGGGTAGGGTGCTCTCTTCGGGTTGGGGATGAGGTCCTTCCTCAAGTGGAGGAGTTTAGGTATCTGGGGGTCTTGTTCACGAATGAGGGAAAAATGGAGCGGGAGATCGATGGACGGATTGGTAGGGCGTCTGCAGTCATGCGGGCGCTGTACCGGTCTGTCGTGGTGAAGAGAGAGCTGAGCCGAAAGGCGAAGCTCTCGATTTACCGGTCGATCTACGTTCCTACCCTCATCTATGGTCACGAACGCTGGGTGGTGACCGAAAGAACGAGATCACGGATACAGGCGGCTGAAATGAGTTTCCTCCGTAGGGTGGCTGGGCTCTCCCTTAGAGATAGGGTGAGAAGCTCGGTCATCCGGAGGGAGCTCAGAGTAGAGCCGCTGCTCCTCCACATCGAGAGGAGCCAGTTGAGGTGGCTCGGGCATCTAGTCAGGATGCCTCCTGGACGCCTCCCTGGTGAGGTGTTCCGGGCATGTCCCACCGGGAGGAGACCCAGGGGAAGACCCAGGACCCGTTGGAGAGATTATGTCTCCCAGCTGGCCTGGGAACGCCTCGGGATTCCTCCCGAGGAGCTGGCCCAAGTGGCCGGGGAGAGGCAAGTCTGGGTCTCCTTGCTTAGGCTACTGCCCCCGCGACCCGACCCCGGATAAGCGGAGGAAGATGGATGGATGGATGGATGGATGGATGGAGTTTCCCCAACACAACAGATTAAAAAGATGGTAATTCACTCATGTGATTGAGCTGTGATGGAGCAGGGATGAACCTAAAGGCTGCAGTAGTAGCAAAATTACGAGTAAAAACTCAGAATTTCTGAAATTTATTGCACCTATTTTCCAGAAAAAAAACTTGGAAATTCTCTGTAATCATCGTTACAAGACAGAAATTTTGAGATTAATCTCAGATATTTTCTGGGGGGGGGGGGGGGGGGGGGGGGGCAATTATCTGATGTAAAAAAGTAGAAAATTTGTGGAAAAAAATCTAAGAAATTTCTTTGATTAAAGGCATACATTTTCGATTTCTAAACAAAGATATTTTTGACGTAAAGTCAGAAAACTGTAAGAAAAAAATGTATGCCTTCTATGACAGAAATTTCTTAGATATTTTTTCACAAGTTTTCTACTTTTCTACATCAGAGGATTACACCTTTTTTTCTAGAAAATATCTGAAATTAACTCATAACTTTAGGACTTTTGTGAGTATTTCTGTGGATTTTTTTTCAGGAAAATACGTGCAATTAATCTCAGAAATTCTTAACTTTTAATTGTAATTTTACCACTTTTTGACATCAGAGAATTCCTGATTTTTTTCTGAAAAATATGTGACTTTAATCTCAGAATTTCTGAGATTTTTTGGACAGAAATTTTCTCCAAAATATTTGTTTTTTGTTTTGTTTACAATGCCCATAATACTATTTCATTTTTGCTACTTTTATTTTGTACCGTCCACCTTCTGCTGTAACATTGCAGATTTCCCACTTGTGTGACTGATGAACAATGAATTTAGGACCAGTATCGGCTCGCATAAACCATTTTTCCTTTTATTCTTTGTTTGCATAGCAGAAGATTCATCTTTATATTCATCTTTAAATGAACCTGAAATACTCTGTAACTTGGGGTTTGATCATTTGATTTTATCAGAGCTGTATACTTTCCATTCTATCAATGACCGTATTCTACATACATAGCACTGCTCTCTTACCTGTTGAATGGTCCGGGATTACCGCAGAAATTAGCTCCAGAATAACGGGGGGATGAAGGAAGTTTAATACAGAGGTCTCTAATCAGATAATGTATCATCTGGGAACCTCTGAACATGTAATCTGGAGGAACGATAAGTGTTTTGTCTAAAATGGGTTTTCTCATGCTGTGTCTTTACCTTCTTAGAAGATTTTATAACACTCGTTCCAGTTGACGTAAGTAGACATTTATGGCTCTCAGGATGACCGCTGAACGTTCAGATGGTTGTTAATCCATCTTCTTTTCCTCCTGACTTTCACCGGTCCTTCCTGATGGCTCCAACATCTCTAGCCATCTTCTTTCCTGTCTTCTGGAGCCTGTGGAGTAAAATGAAATTGCATCATGACCGAGAACCTGTGTATCAAACTTTCTTTTAATTTTCAAAAAACATTTAAGATTGATTTTTTTTATTTTTTTATTGGATGCAAGAAAACAAAAAATATCTTATATATCTTTTTTTCAGTTTTAGTCTTGGATGAAAAATATAAAAGGGAAATAAGTAATTTTTCATCATTCGGGTTAATGTTACCTTGGAAATCGTTCTGCAGCTGGATCCACACACTGATTTTATCACAGACTTTTTCAACACGCAAAGAGCTTTAATTGAATCAATATATGAGGAACATTCACATTCAGATCTCCAAAGTTTATGTTACAAAGATTTCCATGATTAAATGTGTTATTTTTATGATAGATGGGACCATTGCACGGATATTTTTTTTATCAATGGGGCTAGATGCAGAACACAGAGTCAACATGCAAAGATTTTTTTATAATTCACTGTGAACCAGTATGGGAGTAATATTGATTATTGTGCTACAAAAAATAACTTAGCTGCTCTATATGCAATAATTCACCTTAATAGTGTTTAAAGTTACACGTTCAAAGCCCTTTTTGATCTTTAAAATACAGTTGTGAGGATATGGTTTGTTAATTTATTTTTTCACTTGTATTTCATTGCTGTAAGAGCGGAAACAAAACCTCATGCTAGACAATTTTTGTTTTTAAAATAGCATCCGAAAATAGCCACTTTAGCACGAAGAACTTCTGGCTCGAATAAACCTGCCACATTAAATTTTAGAATCCATTTATACGTTTCATAATAGTGACCACAAACTAAAATTGGAAATATAAAAAACACCAACATTGATTATTTTTTACATATAATTCAAACAAACAAAAAAACATTCAATGTTTCACTTTTTGATTTCTGGTTGTCAATTGAAAATGGAAAAAACGGATTGTAACTGAATTGTTGACTTTTTCTCGTAAATTTTGATCATTTTATTAAAAAATAAAACAAGTACCATGATAATTACTTACCTTGATAATAAGAACGAACGACAGTGAACGTTGTTAGCATAGTAGCATGTCTGAAGATTGAAAGCTTAGGCTAATTAGCATAAGCTTAACAGCTAACAGGCTAATAGTGTAAAAACAAAAAAGTATCTATCAGTTCACACCATTTATATTAACTTTTTACTCCGTGTTTATAGTCGAATCTTTCACGACATGTTTTTTGGGGGGGATAATTTCAACTGTCTAACAGAAATAGAAATAATCATACTTAGCTGCCCCTACTTTGAGGAACAGATGGCCCGGATTAACGGATCCTGGGTGTAGTTTCCACTATCTAACCAGCAGGTGGCTCCAAAACAACTCAACATATAACGCTTTATTTCTTCCTTGTTCAACCCGATGCGGCCATATTAGCTTTAAAAATCAGTAATGTAAAAGGTATCCCAATAAAATTACTGGTAAATCATATGAATAGTAAAGTAACAACCGAACAGAAATAAATATGCTGAAATATTACTCACTTTCCCGCCATTTCTGTTTAAATCTGATCTTGCCGGAGAAGCACCTGCCGGCTGCAGTTACATCAAGCGGCCACCAGGTGGCTCCACAGCTATATGTATAGGTGAGGCCTTCACGTTGCTGGAATTTATATGAAAACGTTATACCAGACACGAACAAGTAAAGTGAAAAGTTCATTTTCAGGAAGTTTCTTCTACTGTTTTACTTATTTTCTTTTTAGAATAGGATAGAATTCAGCATATTGTCATAATTTGCACATATCACAAGTGCAAAGCAACGAAATGCAGTTTGCATCCATCCAGAAATGCAAGCAAGAATATAGATGGATTACAGAATATAGATATAGGCTATTATAGATATGTTACAAATGTACACGGTATGAAGTTATGATATGAATATACTATAACTATTTTTGTAACCATGTAAAGCACCTTGAATTGCCTTGTGTTGAAAGTGTTTATACAAATAAAATTGCCTTGCCTTGAACTATAATTACTGTTTTGTACAGTATGATTGTCTAGTAGTGATATAAAGTTCAGGTAGTAGTAAAGTGGTGGTTCAGTCCATGTTATTATTCTGTTTATGCGGATATTTATAATTGTTTCATCTTTGTTTTTTATTCAAACGACACTATGTATTTCAAAATGCACCATAACCATTAACATTTAAAATATACATTTCATTTTTGTTTATTTTGATTATTAATATCGGAGGGAAGCAGATTTTATGTATTTTCCGACGGTCAGTGAACGCAGCCCGGTCTCTTTTCGGAGTGACGTGTCCGAAAACCCCGGAAGCTGTCAGTGTCTCCAAAATGGCCTACCAGACTCTTCAGCAGGAATATTTACAGATTCCTGTTGTTACCAGAGCTTACACCACGGCCTGCGTCCTCACTACGGCTGCAGTGGTAAGACCAACCCGAACCGAACCGGACCGAACCGGGTCAGTCAGCCATTCAGGGTTCTGCTGGTTTCTACTGAGCTCCAGATGTTCTGCTTCAGATCCGACTGTGAGCTTCATGTCTAATGAACGCTGTCAGGGTTCTGTTCAGGTTCGGGTAACCAGGTCATAAAGGCAGACCGTGATTATAATCCGGTTTTATTTAATCTGAGGCTTTGGAGGGAACCTTCCGTCACAGACTGACCCTGAACGCACCATCAGATGCTGAACATCTTCATCTCCTGCCTTTCCTTAGGGAGGTTTATTGTTCAATAAATCAGATTTATTCATTTAATCCTGGATTAATAATCCTGGTTGAGGAGGTCGGGATCTGATCCAGATTGATGGGGACCCAGTTTCTGTGGATCTAGCTGGTTTTCATAGATCTATCTGGTTTCTGTGGATCTAGCTGGTTTTCATAGATCTATCTGGTTTCTGTGGATCTAGCTGGTTTTCATAGATCTATCTGGTTTCTGTGGATCTAGCTGGTTTTCATAGATCTATCTGGTTTCTGTGGATCTAGCTGGTTTTCATAGATCTATCTGGTTTCTGTGGATCTAGCTGGTTTTCATTGATTTGTTCTGCTGTACAGAGATCTAACTGATTTGTGTAGATCTGTTTTGGTTTCCATAGATCTGTTTTTTTATAGATCTGTTCTGGTTTTCATAGACCTATTCTGAGCAGGATACCAGACCAGGAACAGCTTCTATGGGTAGAAAAAACACTGAGAGAAAATAAGGTTAATAATTGGAATGACAACAGATAAAATCTGTCATCTGGAGAGTAGTAGAAGAGAGAAGAAAAGTGAGTCTGTTAGGAACATATGGAACAATCAGATCTCTGATGTACGATGGAGCTGATTATTAAGGGCTTTATACGTAAGGAGGAGGATCTTAAACTATATTCTGGATTTAACAGGGAGCCAATGGAGAGAAGCCAAAACAGGAGAAATGTGATTTCTCTTTTTAATATTCATCAGAACTCTTGCTGCAACATTTTGGATCAACTGAAGGCTTTTAATTGCATTTTGTGGACTTCCTGATAATAAGGAATTACAGTAGTCCAGCCTTGAAGTCACAAATGCATAGACTAGTTTCTCTGCATCTCTTCTGGACAGGATGTTTCTAATTTTAGCAATATTCCGGAGGTGAAAGAAAGAAATCCTAGAAACCTGTTTAATATGAGATTTAAATGTCATGTTTTGGTCAAAGATGACACCGATGTTCTTTACATTATTACCAGAGGCCAAATTAATGCCATCCAGATGAAGTGATTGATTTAGCAGTTTCCTTTTTAAAGGTTCTGGTCCAAAGACAACAACTTCTGTCTTGTTTGAATTTAAAAGTAGAAAATTCAGAGTCATACAGGTTTTTATGTCTTCCAGACATGCTTGTAATCTACCTAACTGGTTGGTTTCATCAGGCTTTATGGATAAATATAATTGTGTATCATCAGCATAACTGTGGAAATTTATTCCATGTTGTCTAATTATTTTACCAATAGGAAGCATATATATATAGTAAAGAGAATCGGTCCAAGCACAGAACCCTGTGGTACTCCACAGGTAACCCTTGAGTGTGAAGATGATTTATCATTAACATGAACAAACTGGAATCTGTTGGACAGATATGATTTAAACCAGCCTAGTGCTGTTCCCTTTATCCCTACAACATGTTGGAGCGTTTCTAAGAGAATATTATGATCGACTGTGTCAAAAGCAGCACTGAGATCTAACAAGACCAGAACCGTCACAAATCCATTATCTGAGGCCATTAGAATATCATTAGTAACTTTTACCAGTGCTGTTTCAGTGCTAAGATGAGCTCTAAAACCTGAATGAAATTCCTCAAACAGGTTGTTGCTGTTTAGATGCTCACATACTTGATTAGCAACTATTTTCTCAAGAATTTTGGATAAGAAAGGAAGTTTAGATATAGGTCTGTAGTTAGCTAAATCATATTGATCCAGGGAGGGTTTCTTAAGTAAAGGTTTAATTACAGCAACCTTAAATTCCTGAGGCAAATATCCATTTATTAAAGATAGATTCATCATGTCTAGAATAGGGCCAGTAACCAGACGGAACACTTCCTTAAATAATTTGGTTGGTATTGGGTCTAACATACAAGTTGAGGGTTTAGATGAAGCTAATATTTGTGATAATTCATAAAGTTCAACAGAATCAAAAAGGTACAGACATAAACATGGTTCTACAGTTCTCTCTGATACTGCCTCAGTTACTGAGAGAGAGTTAGTCATGTTTGGGAGAATGCCAATGATTTTATTCTTTATAGAATTTATTTTACTTATGAAGAATCCCATAAAGTCATCACTACTGAGAGAAGGTCGAATATTTGGCTCAACAGAGCTATGGCCCGAGTCATGGCAGTATGCTTTTCTAGCTTATTAAATTGTCTTTTTATACTGTAATAGATTATTTTCCCAAGCTAGAAAGAAATCATTTAAGTGTGTAGAGCGCCATTTTCTCTCCAGTTTCCTAGTATTCTGCTTTAAAGTACGTAACTCTGCACTAAACCAGGGAGCCAGCCTCCTATGGCTGATTACCTTCTGTTTTAAGGGGGCTACACTGTCTAGTGCCAAACGCAGTGAGGAAGTAATACTTTGAACCAGACCATCAATTTCTGAAGGGTTAGAGTTGGGATTACTGCCATCCACTGTGGTATTCTGAGACACATACGGAAACAAGAATGGAACAGATTCTTTAAAACTTGTTACAGATTGTCTGATAAAGTTCTACTGTAATGAAATGTTCTTTCAGATTTTGGAACGTTGAGTAAAGTAAATTCAAAGGTTATCAAAACATGGTCAGATAGGACTGGGTTATGTGGGAGGACTATTAGTTCATCACACTCAGTGCCGTATGTCAGTACAATGTCTAAAGTGTGTCGACCAGAGTGTGTGGGTCCCTTCACTTTCTGAGTAAAGCCAATTGAGTCTAAAATAATATTAAAGGCTGCAGTTAAGCTATCACTTCAGTGTCCAAGTGAATATTAAAATGCTCCACTATAATGGCCTTTCCAGTTTTTAATACTGAATCAGATAGAAAATCTGAGATCTGGTCCAAGAATAGAAAAAAACTAAGAATTAGATATTCAAAAAAAAACTGTAGCTATTAACTGGTCTGGGATTAATTATTAAGTCTGAATGAAAGATGGTTGCAACTCCTCCTCCTCATCCAGTACTTCTAGGAATGTGAAAATGTTGATAATTGGTAGGAGTTGACTCCTTTATAATTACAAAATCCTCCTGCTGCAGCCAGGTTTCTGATAGACTAAACAAATCTATTGTATTATCACAAATCAAGTCATTTACTAATAAAACAACTGAGAAGAAACATCTTAAGTTCAATAAAACACATTTAATTTCTTTATTTTTCAGTTTAGTCATTTATTTTAATGACATTTTCATAGTTTGCTTTTGTCAGGTTAACTTTTAGTCTGTTTGATTTTGGCCGTTGGTAAAACACTGTCTCAATGGGGTATTGAGTGGGTAACAGTACAGAAGCTGCAGAGAGGTGGGTTAAACTACGACTCTGCTTCCTGGTCTGGATCCTGGTTTGTCAGTGTTTTAAAGGACTAATAAATCTGTCCAGATTCCTAGAAAGAAGAGCTGCTCCATCCAAAGTGGGATGGATGCCGTCTCTCCGGATCAGATCAGGTTTTCCCCAAAAAGTTTTCCTTTTATCTATGTAGCCCACGTTGTTTGCTGGACACGACTCAGACAACCATCGATTAAATGACAGCATGCGGCTAAACATGTCATCAGTGGTCCGATCGGGCAGGGAACCAGAAAAGATTACACAGTCCCACATCTTTATAGCAAACTTACACACCGAAGCAACACTAATTTTAGTGACCTCCGATTGTCATTACCGCCAGCGTGAATAACAATCTTACTGTATTTATCCTTAGCCAGCAGTTTAAGGTGGGGTTTTATGTCGCCTGTTCTGGACCCTGGAAAACTTTTGACTATTGTCGATCGGGTCTCTAATGCCACGTTTCGGACTATGGAGCTGCCAATTACCAGAGTCTGTTTCTCAGTGGGGAAAATCTGTTAGAAACGCAGACAGGTTGGTGGTTCCCTTTGGGCTGGGAACTATGTTTTCTATGTACCGTCACCCAGCAGGCCTGAGATCCCAGCTGCTTGGGTTCTGTTGGAGGACCGCTAGGTGGTTCTATCCTTGTTGGCTCCGCGCTGGCTAACGGGCCTCGACTATTTACTGGATTCTCAACAGCGCGGAGCCGGGCCTCTAACTCCGACCCAATGATCTGGTTTCTGTAGATCTGTTCCAGGTTCTTACTGGTTTCTTACTGGTTTCTTTCACAGCAGCTGGAGCTCATCACGCCGTTCCAGCTCTACTTTAATCCAGACCTGATCCTGAAGAACTACCAGGTGTTGAATCTCTACCACTCGTTTACACTTGTACTTTTGAGTCGGGTCAGAACTGCCACAGCTGATGAATTTTCTCTCCTTCCTTTCAGCTATGGAGACTCATCACCAACTTCCTGTTTTTCGGCCCAGTCGGCTTCAACTTTCTGTTCAACATGATATTTCTGTATCCTGCTTTGCATGTTTCTGTTTCGCTGAGGCAGGTGGTTCTGCCTGCTGATGTGCTCTGTTTTTAAACGCAGGAATCTGAATCTGTGAGGGCTAAAGTTGATCTGAGCATGAAGCTGGACTGGAGATTTTTCTTTAACCGTCTGGTTTCAGGTACAGGTACTGCCGGATGCTGGAGGAGGGCTCCTTCAGAGGCCGGACGGCTGACTTCGTCTTCATGTTCCTGTTCGGGGGCCTCCTGATGACCGTATCCTTCCGCCAGCCGGGCTGCTAGTCCGAGAGAACAGAAAGCTGTCTGTGTGGTTGGAGGTTTCAGTGCAGATCTACAGGAGAAACCACATGTTTACATACACACGTCTGAAGGTAGATCAGGTCAGAATCAACAGAATTATTTATTTTTGACTAAAAGCCTCAATAATGAGAGAAAGAATTAGAAGTTTGCTTACAGTAGGGATGTAAGAAAATATCGATATGCTGATATTTTGCAACATTTTATGCTACAATTTTGTAACGATACTCAAAATCAAGGTATCTATTTTATTTTATTTCTTTTTCTTACGAATTTGAATTGAATTTAGTCATAAAATTAAAAGTAAGGCTGCTAGTTGGTGGCTGTTTTCACCGTCTCGGTTCTCGGATCAACTAAACTCGACGTGGTTGGAGTGTTCAGAACACTGGAACAGATCGTATACAGTAATATAATTTATAGAAATCACGATATATAGTCTTACTCATAGTATCGCGATATATCGCAGCATACCGCATCATCCCTGTTGTATCGTAATACATATCGTATCACCAGATTCTTACCCATACACATCTTTACCATACAATACTGCGCAAATGTTTTAGGCAGGTGTGATAAAATGCTGTAAACATAGAATGCTTTAAGAAATATAAATTATTGTTTGATTTGAACCATTTACATAATACAAAGTGAGCAAACAAAAGAAAAATCTAAATTAAATCAATATTTAGTGTTTCTACCTTTTGTCTTCAAACCAGCATCAATTCTTATTGGGACACTTGGACAAAGTCCGGGATTTATTAGGATTATAGTGAGGTGTGTGATCAACCAGTTATACCAAATAGGTGATAATGATCATCAGTGTCTCATGTAGGTTGAGTCATTGACTGTAAGAAAAACTAAATACATTAATTTTATTTATTATTTTATTATAAACTCCTAATGTGGAAACAGGCCAAGAGCCTCAAACTGCATGAAAACATAGGAAGTGTGTTTAGCAGGTTTTCTGGACTGATGAGTCAAAATGTGAAATATTTGGATGTAACAGAAGGCAGATTAATGCTGTAATTCAGAGAAATGCAGGCCGATAATTACCCATAATGCAGCATGATCGGCCCCAGATTTATTCTGCGTAAACTTGTGGTTCCTCCTGTGAATTCGTAGAAGCGACTCTGCAGCTCAGGATGGCGTTTCTGTAAAACTCAGACCTCCACGCCTTCCGCTGACTCCTTTAACAGACGCCGTGCAGATATTCGGCATGTTTGTGAGCCTCGTCTTCCTCGGCCAGGCCTTCACCATCATGCTGGTCTACATCTGGAGTCGAAGGAATCCCAACGTTCGCATGAACTTCTTCGGCCTCCTGAATTTCCAGGCTCCCTTCCTGCCCTGGGTGCTGATGGGATTCTCCCTCCTGCTGGGGAACTCCATCATCGTCGACCTTTTAGGTCCGTTTTCCTGCGACGGGATGAAGGGAAGCCGTACTGGTACCAGAACTGATGGTCCGTGTTTGTTTTCAGGGATCGCTGTCGGTCACATTTACTACTTCCTGGAGGACGTTTTCCCCAACCAGCCAGGAGGAGGAAGGTGGCTGAAGACTCCATCAATCATGTAAGTCTTCCTCATTGGTTAAAACACTTTTTCTGTGTGATGGTTACTGAATTTATTTTTATACGACATACTTTTTTCATTTTATTTTTTGTTTACGTTTTTATATTTATTTAATTTTTAATTCAAGGTTTAGCATTCTATTTCACTTTATTTATTTCTTATTCGTATAAGATCTTTTTAAGATTCTTTGATTAATTTTCATTTCATTTTACTCTCCTTTTTATTTCTAATGTTAGACATATTTAGTTTTAGTTCTGATCCTGATCCCGATCCTGATTCTGATCCTGATCCTGATTCTGCTACTGATCCCGATCCTGATTCTGATCCTGATCCTGATTCTAAACCTGATCCTGATTCTGATCCTGATTCTGATCCCGATCCTGATTCTGATCCTGATTCTGATCCTGATCCCGATCCTGATTCTGATCCCGATCCTGATTCTGATCCCGATCCTGATCCTGATTCTGATTCTGCTCCCGATCCTGATCCTGATTCTGCTCCTGATTCTGATCGTAATTCTGATCCTGATCCTGATCCTGATCCTGATTCTGATCCTGATCCTGATCCTGATTCTGATACTAATTCTGATCCTGGTTCTGCTCCTGATCCTGATTCTGATCCTGATTCTGATCCTGATCCTAATTCTGATCCTAATTCTGATCCTTATTCTGATCCTTATCCAGTCAGATTTATCCGTCTGCTCCTGATCCTGATTCTGATCCTAATTCTGATCCTAATTCTGATCCTTATTCTGATCCTGATCCTAATTCTGATTCTGATTCTGATCCTGATCCTGATCCTTATCCTGATCCTGATCCAGTCAGATTTACCCGTCTGCTCCTAATGTTACAGCTGGTTTTATTCTCACTTCTAAATATTTTCTACTCTGTGGCTTCATTACAACATGAATGTATTTTGTTGTAAGTTTGTTTGTCGGTGTTTCAGATCCGTTGGTTCCGGGTTTTTCTGGCTCTGAACTCGTCTCTGTGACTCCTCCCACAGAAAGATGCTGTTCGACACCCCGGAGGAAGACGCCAACTACAACCCTCTGCCGGAGGACCGACCCGGAGGCTTCGCGTGGGGCGAGGGTCAGCGCCTGGGAGGATAGGCGTCGGCTTGGGAGAGACTCTCTGTTTCCCACGTGTTTGTTTAGTTCTCGGTGAAGAATGCCAAACGGCCTGAACTGCTTTGGAACCAGACGAAGTTTTTGTTGTTTGTGTTTTTTGGGCTTTAATCATCTCCAGAAACTCTTCCTCGATGGCGAATCGTCGCTCCGAAGCCGTTTTTCAGGAGAAAGCCGAGTCGGGGACCGCGGACAAATCTTGGACAATGAGTCCGTTTGGACTCACAGGATGTTTGTCTTCGTCTCAGATTAAAAAAGTACTGATGCGTGAAAAAGATTTAAATATAAAACAGAATTTATTCCTTCTTTTTCATTTTACTTTTTAAACAAATAAACGTGTGCAGCAGCAAACGTTGCTTTGCCTTCTTTTGGATGGTTTACACCAGGGATGTCCAAAGTGCGGCCCTGGGGCCATTTAGGGCCCCTGGCCACCATTTAAGATCGGTACACAAATTATTGATACGGATTGAGACTTTCGTTTCTAAAGGTTTTATTACTTTTTTGAGAAAATAATATCACATCATAATATCTTGTTTTCTAAAAACAGGGCCGGCCCAAAGTCTAATGGGGCCTTAAGCAGATGTTGACTCGGGGGCGCCCCCTATCTGTTAAGACCACTACCCACAATAAACAGCGTTTCAATCGAGATTTGTTCTAATCCGGGAAGGTTTATTTGGTTGATCTTAGAACTAAATCAACTTTATTCCATTAAATGCTTTTAATTACATATCTTTGCAACATTTTAATGTTTTTTTAAATGAAAATAGAATTTTAAGTAAGATCTCATCAATGAATTATGCAGCTGCTCCCTCTACCTCCACCTCTGTGAGTACCTACTCCACCTCCAACACCTTTGCTGCTCCGACTGTTGATAACAGTAGAAGAGTTGGGAGCCGTCGCTGTGCTGTGGTTCATCCAGAAATTTCTGTAGGTCATTATGATAAAATCTTTAAGTTGAATAAAAACAACTTTTTCTAAAACGTTGCTTAAAAACCGTAAGCTAGATACTTTAGATTAGTCTGTGATTGTTTAAATCATTAAAATCTAAATGTCTCTTCTTCAGCAGGGGCCTCACTACGGCCGCTTTAAAGGCAGCAGGAAAAACCCCCGTCTGAAGGGAGCAATTCATAAAGTTTAAAATCTCGTCTTTAAAAGAACCATAAAAATGCTTAAAAAACCTGGTGGGAATCGGGTCCAAAGCGCTTGTGTTGGGCCTCACTGAGGAGAAAACTTTATCAAGGGTCCCAGCTTCTACCAGGACAAAACTGTTTCCTCAGGTAGACACAAACTCTCAGATTTGTTAAAAAACTATTTTACGCTGGGAGGATAAAATATTACATCTGACGGCGTCTACCTTCCCTCTGAAGGGGCTGCAAACTCCTCACATAGTGTTTGAGGGAATTTTTTTCTTAACTGAATTTGGGGCGGAGATGAAAATATTGATTGATTGTGGAGAAAATAATTTTAGGATTATTTTTATGGTCTGAGAGGAATTTGGAAAAGTATGCGTTTCTTGAATTTCTTACAGCATTATTGTATACTTTTAGTAGTTCTGAATATGTCGGTCATCTTATTTTTCCTACATATTCTCTCTGCCACCCTCTTTAGTTTGTTAGTTTTTCGTTTCGCCAAGGTGATTCATGATTTGGCTGCATATTTTTGGTTTTGAGTGGAGCGAGCAGATTAAGAGCTGCCTCAAGTCTCCTGTTAAAATCGTTGACAATAAAATCACAAGGGGCGGAGACGTTACTTAGAGGGATATTGTTTAAAGCATCAAGAAAACCAGAAGCCACTTCAGGGGTTAGATGACTCTTCCTTACAGTTCTCACACAGAAACCCCGCTGAATAACGCTGGTGATGTTAAAAAACACCCAATAATGATCGGACACAGTCGACAACAGAGGACACACTGGTGGACAAACGTGATGACCAGGTCCAGGGTGTGTCCTCTGTTGTGAGTTGGCTGCATGACATGTTGGCTAAAATCCATATAATTCCAAATATTTTAAAAATCTGTAGCTAAACGGTCTAAAAGATTCTCTATATGTAGATTAAAATCACCAGATAAAATAATCCTATCAAAGGAGTTGTGCAAAATTGATAAAAACTCTTGAATCAAAGGTGCAATCTGTTTAGGAGGCCTGTAAACGGTGACACATAAAATCTGAGGAATGCTAAAGGTGTCTGCAGTATATTCAAAAGTGTTAAAATTATCAAATAAAAAAACAAAATAATTTATTGATAAACCTGTTATGGTATTTAAGGCTGATATTTTCATCTACTAGAAGGAATCCATGTTTTTCCCCAGAGCCAGGATCTGATTGGCTGACCAGGAACTCTGGATGACTCCGTTCCCAGAAGGATGCTGGGATACTGGGAGTCAGGAGACAAACAGAACCAAGAAGCCCAGTAGAACCAGAGCAGAACTGGTTCCCGCTACATGGTTAGGAATGGTTTTATAGGGGAAGTTTCTGGAACGTTTGGTTGTAAATCTCTACGGCTCCCCCCTGCAGGATACGGAGGCATCATAAACCAGTAGAGGTCAGGGGTCAAACCCAGTTCTGCCTCCGGGAGGTTAGGGCCAAAGATGCTGGATACCAGCTGCTAAAATAAGCATCTCCGAAGGAGAAATCATTCGGTTCAGTTTATAAAAAAATATTCTAACAATGTTTAACAGATTTTAAAAAGCAGCCATCAGTAATAAGCTTAATAATGATGAATCAATCTGATCATATTCAGAGCAGTTTTCATTGAGTCCTCAGTGAGACGAGATGCTTCAGCTGTTAAAGCAACAAATCAGAAAAACTGTAAATAATTATTAGATTACTTGGGTAAAATACCCTATTTTTTATTCTCCTCTAAATGATCAACATATGTTTAATAACCAGATTGTGTTCAACAGAGCATCTGAGTTACTGTTTCTCTCTACGTGGTGATTTGGTTAGGATACATTTTTAAAATAAAAACTCTTGAAATATAAGATAAAAACTCAATCATCACATCTAATTGTGTTTTGAGTCAGATTTGTGCTCAAACACGAATAGTTTTCTCATATCTTACGAAGTTTTAGTTATCCAAACACCATTCGCTCCCCGTGGCTGCTCTTTACGTTTTAACTGAGAGAACTGTGGGTTTCCCACGTTTCCCCGGGGGTTTTGAACGCATCAGCTCTAGCTTGTTAGCCCCGGTGTAGCAAAGATGCAGCTAGCTCTGAGTAAAACGTTTGGCCAAAAACCAGTTAAATTCCAGCTGGAGGAAGATGGAGACTTTTACATGGTGGGATCAGAGGTATGTCCTGGGAGTGGTCACTGGTGCTGCGGGTTTGATTCCCAGTAAAACCAGTCTGCTGCTAGCTGCGTTAGCATGCTAGCCGCCGTTAGCATGCTAACGCAGCTGTAAACAAAGACTCCACTGGTTCTGGATTCAGTCTCAGCCTCCCACAAACAGCCCGATAAAATTAAAACGAAGATCCGAACTTAATCGGGTCGAACCGAACATCTGGAGATGATTAATGATGATTTTACCGCAGTTTGTCTTTATAGAGACTAAATATTACCCAGGAGTTTATTGGTTTTGTGCTGCTGTTTGGAAACTGAGTATAAAATTTTAATTTATGATAGATTAGATATACAAATAAATTATTTTAAACTGTTTAAATGAGAAAATCAGTTTTTTTATGTATGAATGTGAAAAATATCATAATATTTTTGTCTGATTTAAGAAGTAAAATAGTTTTTCTGCAGCAGACTCATATTTAGCTGAGAATTTAACCAGAAGTGAGATTAGCTAGTTTCTACTAAAGTGCTTAATCCGTCTAACTAAACCCTGAGGACTTTATTGGTTCCAGGCAGAGATCCAGTTTTTCCCCTCTTCTAGTTCCTGGGATCTTTTCCATTTGATGTGTTCAGGTGACGTAGAGTTTTTCTGTGTTTCCGTCCAGGTGGGGAACTACCTGCGGATGTTCAGGGGTTCCCTTTATAAGAGATATCCCTCGTTATGGAGGCGGTTGGCCTCCGTGGAGGAGAGGAAGAAGATCATGGCTTCATCACACGGTCAGTTTTCCCCTGAGTCGTCTCGGGATCGATAAAGTCTGATTGATCGGGAGGTGATGTTACGTTCTTCTGGAGAAATGGCAGATTATAATAATCAGTTTGTTTTATTGTTTAATCTGAGGCTGACAGTCAGGTGGCGCTAGAACATCAACCAGAACATCTCTGTAGCGGCAGGATCGCTGCTTCTTAGGGACGTTTATTGGCAAGAATGTGGCGATGCGATATGTATCACAATACGATATATTCCCATATATCACGATGCCATGAGTAAGACTATATTTTGTGATTTTTAAAACTGAATTTAACTGTAGAAAAACTGTCCAACCTGTTTTATTAGGTAAAAACAGCCACATACTTTTGATTTTACTACAAAAATTACTGTCGGCATCAACGGTTGCATACAAATTCTATTTAAAAAGAAATATTGATACAATAAAAAATATTCCGATATTTCCTTACATCCCTACTGCCCCCTCTGGGGTTTAAGGAGTTGTTGGTTTAAAGCTGTCTCTCCTCTAATCAGCCACCAGCGTGACGCTGCTGAAGGCTTCGGAGTGCGAGGAGATCTTCGACGGGAATGATGAGAAGTACAAAGCCGTGTCCATCAGCACCGAGCCTCCAGCTTACCTCAGGTAACCGGGTCGGGTCTCCCAGCGGGTCACTTCACCGCTAAACATCATCTACAAAATAATTAAGCTGAGAGGAAGGAAACAAAGAGATGTAATAAGCATAAAGTCTGAGTGTTTAACAGATCAGGGAATTTTCCTGGAAGCAGCTTAGTTTGATTTTCCTCCAACATCCTGATGTTCCCAGCTGGAAGTAGAAACCCCCCGCATCTTGTTGCTTTGGTTTGTTCCAGGGAGCAGAAGGCCAAGCGCAGCAGCCAGTGGGTTCCCACCTTACCCAACAGCTCCCATCACCTGGACGCCGTTCCTTCCTCCACCTCCATCAACAGAAACCGGATCGGCCGGGATAAGAAGAGAACGTTCCCTCTGTGGTGGGAATTCTGTTTCTTTCCTGTTTCCTTCCTGTTTCCTTCCTGTCCCCTTCCTGTCTCATTCCTGCCTCCTTCCTGTTTCCTTCCTGTTTCCTTCCTGTGTCCTTCCTTTTTTCATTCCTGTCTCCTTTCTGTTTCTTTCCTGTTTCCTTCCTGTCCCCTTCCTGTCTCATTCCTGCCTCCTTCCTGTTTCCTTCCTGTGTCCTTCCTTTTTTCATTCCTGTCTCCTTTCTGTTTCTTTCCTGTTTCCTTCCTGTTTCCTTCCTGTCCCCTTCCTGTCTCATTCCTGCCTCCTTCCTGTCCCCTTCCTGTTTCCTTCCTGTCCCCTTCCTGTCTCATTCCTGCCTCCTTCCTGTTTCCTTCCTGTTTCCTTCCTGTGTCCTTCCTTTTTTCATTCCTGTCTCCTTTCTGTTTCCTTCCTGTTTCCTTCCTGTCCCCTTCCTGTCTCATTCCTGCCTCCTTCCTGTTTCCTTCCTGTTTCCTTCCTGTGTCCTTCCTTTTTTCATTCCTGTCTCCTTTCTGTTTCTTTCCTGTTTCCTTCCTGTCCCCTTCCTGTCTCATCTTCCTCCTTCCTGTTTCCTTCCTGTGTCCTTCCTTTTTTCATTCCTGTCTCCTTTCTGTTTCTTTCCGTTTCCTTCCTGTTTCCTTCCTGTCCCCTTCCTGTCTCATTCCTGCCTCCTTCCTGTCCTTCCTGTTTCCTTCCTGTGTCCTTCCTTTTTTCATTCCTGTCTCCTTTCTGTTTCTTTCCTGTTTCCTTCCTGTCCCCTTCCTGTCTCATTCCTGCCTCCTTCCTGTTTCCTTCCTGTGTCCTTCCTTTTTTCATTCCTGTCTCCTTTCTGTTTCTTTCCTGTTTCCTTCCTGTTTCCTTCCTGTCCCCTTCCTGTCTCATTCCTGCCTCCTTCCTGTTTCCTTCCTGTGTCCTTCCTTTTTTCATTCCTGTCTCCTTTCTGTTTCCTTCCTGTTTCCTTCCTGTCCCCTTCCTGTCTCATTCCTGCCTCCTTCCTGTTTCCTTCCTGCCTCCTTCCTTTTTTCTTCCTGTCTCCTTCCTGTTCCTTCCTTTCCTTCCTTTTTTCTTCTTGTCTCCTTCCTTTCCTTCCTTTTTTCTTCTTGTCTCCTTCCTTTTTCCTTCCAGTCTTCTTCCTGTTTCTTTCCTCTTTACTTCCGGTCTACTTCGTGTTTGCTTCTTTTCCTTCCTGTCTCCTTTCTGTTTCTTTCCTGTTTCTTTCCTTTTTGCTTCCTGCCTCCTTCCTGCCTCCTTTCTGTTTCCTTCCTGTTTCTTTCCTTTTTTCTTCCTGTCTCCTTCCTGTCTCCTTCCTGTTTTCTTCTTGTCTCCTTCCTGTTTCCTGCCTAACATCAGGAAGTTTAGTGCTGTCATCCTGTTTCATCACTTGTTTTTGGGTGTTTCACTTTAATAATCTGCTAAAATTAAGTTTAATAAAACGCCAAAAACGTTATTTAAATTTTTGAACTAAAGATATTGTTTTTCCTTCATAGATTTAAAAAGAATCCTTTATTAATCCGGAAGATGTGAACTAGATCTGAACCTTCAGTACGATCTAGTCCTTTATGATCTAACATCTACGTTGCTCTCTAGTCATCTTGGATCTACGGTCACAGCAGTGAATTTTCTCCGTATTTGACCTTTTTTTTTTCCAGAATGGTGAAATCTGAAGGCTGTCCGTCATTTTCACACATTAGCTTTCACATCTCCTCTGAGCGCTTTACGTGATGCACAGATTTATTTTCCATCTCTTTGCCCGGAGCCCAGCTAAATAATTTCCAATACTTATCCTTGAAGGGTCGCGGGGTTTTCTGGTGCATTTGTGCATTTATCGGTGGGAGGCACGGTAAACCTTCGCCGGTCTGTCCATCACAGTACGCCCAGTTAGACCCGATCCATAGAGCCCGATGTGTGCCACAGATGTTGTGCAGCGCTGCTTCAGCTCCTCTGGTAGTTTATGAAAACGGTTAGTTTTGCATGTCTTCGAATTATGGTCGCTACATGTTTGTCTGAAGTGAAGAACGTTGCCGTTTCCAGTGGAGCGAAGTGCAGATTCTGCCGGCAGATCAACAGCTTTGGTCATCTATTCTGTCCGTGGAAAAAAATCCTAAACCTCATGTCAATAACTTCTGCAACAATCCAACTATGAGACTGGGGGGGGGATGATTTCACTTTAATGTGTAGCTCTCTGGTAGAGCTGTGTTGAAATAATGGAAAAATCAATTCCGAATCGATTCTTGTAGAAATCGAAACGAATCGATTCACGAGATCAAAAATCGATTCTATTTTTTAAAATATTTTGCCTTTTTTTAAACTGAAATAGGAAGGAAAAGTCCAGACGGCCATTATAAGTTTTGTGTCTGAAAGGGTTAATACAGTTTTCCATTGTGAACTGTTACTTATCCAGTGTTAAGTCATTGAATATTAGGCATATAATTAAAATAACAGCTTAAAAAAAGACATTTATTAGCACTGACCCACATCAACATCGAGCTGGATCAGATTGAATCGGATTGAATTGGATCAGACCGTGATAATCGATTCTAACTTTTGTGAATCAGATTTGAATCGATTCTTGAAATATGAATCGATACCCAGACCTACTCTCTGGTCAACGTGATTTGATTGAACACTGCTTAAAGAGCAACTCACCCCTAAATCTACTTTTTTTGTGTTGATAAACCGTTTAAATGGGTCTTTAATAGTAATATCTACATTTACAGTAATTATTTTATGTATTTTAGTACATTTTAGTGAAAATATGAATTTTGTACCAAAAACCGTTAGTTGTTTACACTGCACTGGGATTCACTGGGATTCAAATCCTGCCTTGCTAACGGCTAATCTCGGGTTATCTACGTAGGAATAGTGACGACAGCAGTGGTGGGGTTTATAAACACGGGCGGTCTGGGCCACGACTCCGTAGGGAGGAGCCATGAACTGCCTGAAGCAGTAAAACCTGGGTGCTCCGTTATGCAGGTGGTTACCCCTACTTACTGACGTTTGCTCATTACCTATGACAAAGGGAATAACGGATATATCAGTAAGTGGGAATCTGGGCTAAGAGTTCATTTTTAATGGAATGATTGTGATGGTTTGAAATGTTTTTTTTTGCACATTCCTGAATGATTTTCTTATGCTCGGATACATCTGTCTGCAACACACATTTTCTGTTTCTGACAATGTGGTACAGCCGCCTCTGGTGCTCCTGTCGAGGCAGAATCACGAAATAACTCGAGCTAATCTGTATTTAGCTTTAGATGTGGCCAACAACAATGTTCCACTCAGAGACGGCGCCCGTTCTATGCCGCGATGCTGCAGGCTCTGCATCTGCTGCTGCCCCGGGCGGAGAACGAGACGACGGATCGTAGTGACACGACGCCGCTCCCCTCCTCCACAGAACTTATCCCCCTGTTCTCTGTTCCCTTTGGAGAAGGAAGTTCAGGAAATAAACTCAACCTCCGGATTATTTCCAGGCTAAGGAGCTCGCTTTACTTACGCTGCGCTGCTGTAACGTCCCCTGCTTGTTTCCTGGTCCGCCAGGTGAAATAAATGTGGGCGGGGTTATACTCTGGTAGGGGGGTGATTTACTCTTTAACAGATAGGCGCCCCCCCCCCCCCCCCACACACAAATGGTATTAAAATTTGACAGATAAAAATAGATTGCGACCGTATTTTTGCCCCCCGGTCAAAATGACAGACAAAAAAAATGTTTAGCGCCACCTGTGGGTGACTGTTGTCTTTTAGGATAAAGGTTTCCATCTAGTTTTCTCAGATCTAGGGTCCTATCTAGTCATCATAGATCTATGGTGACGGTTGGCTCCGCCTCTTCCAGCTTCGACGACCACGACCCGGCGGTGATCCACGAGAACGCGGCGCAGCCTGAAGCCCTGGTTCCCATCCGCCTGGACATGGAGATCGACGGCCAGAAGCTGAGAGACGCCTTCACCTGGAACATGAACGGTAGACGGAGCGGCTCCGGAACCAGAACCAGAACCGGGAGGCTCGTCTGACGTTCCTCTGCTTGTTCCCCAGAGAAGCTGATGACTCCGGAGATGTTCGCGGAGATCCTGTGCGACGACCTGGACCTGAACCCGCTGGTGTTCGTCCCGGCCGTGGCGTCGGCCATCCGCCAGCAGATAGAGTCCTACCCGAGCGACGGCATCCTGGAGGAGCAGGCCGACCAGCGGGTCATCATCAAGGTGGGTCCGTCGGGTCGGAACCAGGAGCAACGAATTTGATGATAAAAAGCGTGTTTCGTCATCGATTCGTTGTGTAGCGTGATTACGACGTCTAATTTGGTCGCCAGTCGCACAACTTTCCCCCCCCCCCCCGTAACCTTTATTTAACAGTCAACTAGAGCAACTCGTCACAAAGGCTGTAGGCAGCAGCCGAGCGTTGAATGTAGACCTAAGACAGTAAAACTTCCAAAGTTTAGGAGTTCTTTATCTTAAACAATGCAAAGACGTTTGTTACCTGCAACATCGGTAGAGCGGTGATGATGCGGCATCATAAACGGCAGCATGTCGGAGTCATCAGTGAGGAAGGGGAGAGCTCAGTTGCTAAGAACGATGTTACATTTGAAGTAATGAATCGTAGCGACTCAGCAAGAGAAGTCTGTAAGAGTTTGGTGCATTTCTGCATCCAGCTCATCATGGTTAGACAAACAGGGAGCAACATGTAGTAAGGATTATGTTATCATGTATTTGGTTATGATGGTGGAGAAAGTGTTTAGATTTATTGTGCTGCTTGTTTTTATGTTGATTTATGCCAAATTTGTTCTTAAAGAACGTTGATAAAGAAAAGCCATTTAAAACTATTTTTTATTCTTTATTATTGGATATTTCAGCAGCTGTAGGATATCTGGGAGCATGTTGGGATGTTCTGATTTAGATTTTAATCTTAATTAGTTATGTTCCTAACAGCTCAGGCCACTCATAATAAAATACTTTATGTTGGTAATGTGGCACATTTGTGCTTAGAGCACTTTGATGAAGCATTGCTATTTAAAACTATTTAAATTTATTGGTAAATATTTCAACAGCTGTCAGACATTTGAGGTGATAGCATTTTGTTTTGTGAGCTATTGAACTGTTTTCTAATAATATTCTGTTAAACAAAGTGAAGGAAGGAGAGAAAAAACATTTCCATAGCACTTTGTAAAATTTCCCCACTAATCTGATTAGTTGATTAATGGAGTCTAGACCCCATCCGATTAATCGATGATCCAAATAATCGTCTCTCCCTGTGTCCCCCAGCTGAACATCCACGTGGGGAACATCTCTCTGGTGGACCAGTTTGAGTGGGACATGTCTGAGAAGGAGAACTCCCCGGAGTCGTTCGCCCTGAAGCTGTGCTCCGAGCTGGGCCTGGGCGGAGAGTTCGTCACCACCATCGCCTACAGCATCCGGGGTCAGCTGAGCTGGCACCAGAGGACCTACGCCTTCAGGTGACCGGGCCCCGCCCCCCTCAGCCGTCTCCACGGTAACCAGGGCCGCCCTCTGACCACGCTGTCTCCTCTGCCCAGTGAGAACCGCCTCTCCACCGTGGAGATCGCCATCCGAGGGACGGGAGACGCCGACCAGTGGTGCCCCCTGCTGGAGACGCTGACGGACGCCGAGATGGAGAAGAAGATCCGAGACCAGGACAGGAACACCAGGTGGGGCGCTGCCTGCTGATCGTTTAGTCGGGTCTGATAGATTCACACCAACTTCTGTCCTGATGGAACCTGGAGACGAAGGAAAATGAATCATCAGAACTTTGTAGAACCTCTGCAGGTCCGTTTGTCTCGAGCAGGTTTCTGTTCATCCTAAAGCGTCTCCAGATCAGTCAGACTGGATGGAGAACGAGTCTAGTCTCAGATTGTCTGCTGGATTCACTTCTGGACTTTGACTAGGCCGTCTCTGGCTGAATGAAGCCCCGACCCAGTCTCACCTTTATTTGTACAGAACACTTTCAGCAACAGCGTCATTCAAAGCGTTTTACATGACTCAGTAATAGGGCTGTGTTAAAAAAATATCAAAAAATCGAATATTTTAAAAATTCCAAGCATCGAATCGGTTCACGAGTTCAAAAATCGTTTTGTTTAACACAGTTTGCCTTTTTTTTCCAGCAAAAATATGAATTAAAAATCCAGACAGTCGTTTTAAAGCTTACTTCTAAACGTGATAATGTAAACTGTTACTCCTTTAGGGCTGGGTAATACAGCTTAAAAATTAAATCTCAGATTTTTTTCTAACCAAATCCAATTTTTAATTTAATTTTTTTCGTCCCTTAGCTGGGCTTTCTTGAAAAGAAATTGCAAGTGATGAAAAATATTTTGAAAAACGTGCTTTTATTTCAATGACTCCGTCCCAGAGCAGAACTGAATTCAAAGTCCACCTAAAAACAAGCTGGAAAATATCCGTGTAAAACAAGATGTTAGGCCCTGGACAGTTTGACATCACTCTGAGTAGTTCATTGGTATAAAAGAAATAAATTAGTTAGTTTTTTTATAAACAAAAAATGTGCTTAATCGATTAATCGCCCAGCCCTACTTAGATTTAATTGGCATTAATCAGAAGTTAGAGGGACCCACACACTCGGGTCAGCACACTTTTGACCTTCTACTGATTTACATCAAAGTAATTCATCGGTATTAAAAAAATCTTGGTTTTCCAAAAATAACATCTTAAACAACAGAATATTTGATTAGTCGATTAATCGCCAAGTGTTAAGTCATTGAATTACAGCCATCTAATTAAGATAACAGCTCCAAAAAAACGTTTTTAATAGCACTGATCCATATCTATATCAAACGGATCAGATCGAATCAGATTGTGATAAACAATTCCAACTTTTGAGAATCGGAATCGAATCGATTCTTGAATTTTGAATCAATACCCAGTCCTAATCAGCGATTAAAAAAACGAAACAAAACATACAATACTAGGGATTCAACGATACCACTCAAACCGGTACGTTACCGATACCTGGATCTGAGCACTTGCCGATACAGAGTACTAATACGGATACTTCTACCACACAAAAAATGTAAAGAATCGGAAGACTGGTTTTATTTTCTTCTCTGGTTGTTACAACAAATGATGGTGAATTAGATTAGAAAAATATATATATTAATAACAAAGACCACAAAGCTAACATTTAAATTGTAAAACAAACATTTTCTATGAAATTATTTCAGAGTTTCCACATTTTAAGTATCAGTTCATTGTATCAGTTAACGATTCAGATCCTCTCTAGATTCTTAATGGTAGAAATCATTTTCCTGCTGCTTCCTTTTAATTGAAGTTTCTGTGTGAAAACGCTGAATTTATCTGAAAGATGATTAGACATGCTCCCAGCTGGAGGGCAGCACCAGCGTTGTACCGACAACCTTCTGACTGCTCACTGTTACCAGCAGCTGCTCACATCCATGAAGGTTTGATGTGTTCAACTCATGAAGTGTTTCTCTGCAGGCGAATGAGACGTCTGGCCAACACTGTCCCCTCCTGGTAGGGAGGACGGAGCCGGACACCACCTGAAGACACGTCCACACCTCCTCCATCATGTAGCAGCGCATTTAGTTTGTTTCACCACCCCGCCTCCACCCTGCAGCTGGATGTTCCAGAACCTTAGAGCCGCTCAGACCCCGGTTCTGGATCAGAACAACAGCAGGGTCATCACAAGGCCGCTTCACTACCAGGATGTATTACCATGGCAACGGATGCTGGACACCTGATCTGCTCGGTGTAGCGCATTCAGATGACTGAGATCCTTCATACTGGACCAGACGGTTCTGATCAAACGAGCTTCTCCAACATTAACACTCTAAATATTCCTCCATAATAGGACATGGTTCTGGTCTGTAAACCTGGGCTTAACCCGGTTCTGACCCGTTAGTGTAGGAGTGCATGCAGACTCCTGGCTGGTTTCCTGAGCACCAGGAGCAGAATGTTCTGGTTCTACAGCATCTGTCTGACTGGACCAGATGCTTCCTGACTGAGGAGAAGAAGTCCTGAAGGATCAGCTTCACATCGTCACATCATCTTCTCTTCATCGCTGGACCTTTAGGGACCGATTTATACAAAATAATAAAAACCTAAACCGGTCTCACACTGTTCTATTGGAGTATTATTGGGTCCTACTGGAGTATTACTGGGAACTACTGGAGTATTACTGGATACTACTGGAGTATTTCTGGGAATTAGTAGAGTATTACAGGGGTTCTAATAGAGTATTACCAGGTCCTACTGGAGTATTACTGGGTTCTAATTGAGTATTAATGGGAACTACTGGGGTATTACTGGATACTACTGGAGTATTTCTGGGAATTAGTAGAGTATTACTGGTAACTACTGGAGTATTACTGGGTCTTACTGGAGTATTACCGGGTACTACTTGGTTCTACTAGAGTATTACCGGGTACTACTTGGTTCTACTAGAGTATTACTGGGAACTACTGGAGTATTACTGGGTTGTAATAGAGTATTACTGGGAACTACTGGAGTATTTCTGGGAACTAGTAGAGTATTACTGGGTTGTAATACAGTATTAGTGGGTTCTACTGGAGTATTACTGGGTCCTACTGAAGTTTTACCGGGTACTACTGGAGTATTACTGGGTTCTAATAGAGTATTACTGTGTCCTACTGGAGTATTACTGGGTACTACTGGGTTCTACTAGAGTATTACTGGGAACTACTGGAGTATTACTGGGTTATAATAGAGTATTACTTGGTTCTACTAGAGTATTACTGGGTTATAATAGAGTATTACTTGGCTCTACTAGAGTATTACTGGGTTCTAATAGAGTATTACTGGGTCCTACTGGGTTCTACTAGAGTATTACTGGGAACTACTGGAGTATTACTGGGTTCTATTGGCGTATTACTGGGTTCTACTGGAGTATTACTGGGTTCTAATAGAGTATTACTGGGTACTACTGGGTTCTACTAGAGTATTACTGGGAACTACTGGAGTATTACTGGGAACTACTGGAGTATTACTGGGAACTACTGGAGTATCACTGGATACTACTGGAGTATTTCTGGGAACTAGTAGAGTATTACTGGGTTGTAATAGAGTATTACTGGGAACTAATGGAGTATTACTGGATACTACTGGAGTATTTCTGGGAACTAGTAGAGTATTACTGGGTTGTAATAGAGTATCACTGGATACTACTGGAGTATTTCTGGGAACTAGTAGAGTATTACTGGGTTGTAATAGAGTATTACTGGGAACTACTGGAGTATCACTGGGTTCTACTGGAGTATTACTGGGTTCTACTGGAGTATTACTGGGTTGTAATAGAGTATTACTGGGAACTACTGGAGTATCACTGGGTTCTACTGGAGTATCACTGGGTTCTACTGGAGTATCACTGGGTTCTACTGGAGTATTACTGGGTTGTAATAGAGTATTACTGGGTCCTACTGGAGTGTTACTGGGTAATACTTGAGTATTGAAGTATTACGAAGTAATTTTATTATAATTAAGTTATAGTGTATCTTTTATAAACAGAGTGGTGTTCAGGAACTGTTTGTCGTCCTGGTTCATCTGGAGGTTCTGGGTGATTCCTCTTCATAGTGGATCCTGTAGAGTAGAATAGAGGGCGGTATGGCGCTTAGTGGCCGCCCTGTCTGAGGTCACTGAGTTTGAGGGAATTCAGAATGAAGGTCTGTTCTCACCGGTTCCTTTAGGAACGCTTTTATTGTCCGTTCATCTTTCCCTTTATTTCAGTGACTAGTTGTGTAGCTCAGACCTGATCCCGCTCATTGTGTCAATTCTTTTCTTCTCTTTCTGCAGCCGTTATGTTATAAACAGGTTTAAATGTTAGTATTTAGGAAAATAATCCACTGTGAAACCAACAAGCCCAGATGAACCAGCTCTTTAGTCCAAACCTGCACTGTTCTGGTGCATTGCATTCATGTCAAACCTTCAATTAGGGAATGAGAACAAACCAGTTTTACTGTATTCCAGATCTGTTAGCTCAGAAAACATTTCCAAGCTTTCTATAGATGGCAACATGTTCAGCATTAGAGGTTACACATTGTTCTTTTTCCTGATTTAATTAGATAATCCATCAGATTTTTATATTGTAAAGGTCTCTGACTTTTATATGGGATCCGTTTTATGTTGATATTAGGGTTAAATATAAACGCCAGGACGCTGAAAGCAGTGCAGTTTGTTAGAGAAACCGCTCAATTTAGCCAAATGATCCGGATCCCAGTCAGGACCTGGAATTCCCACCATCAATGTGTCCCTTGTTATTCTGGTCTAATCTCGCGTTAAACAGCGAGACTATAGCAGAAGCCGGTTTGGCGCAGTCAGCGCGCCGTCAATGAGCGGTAAATTAATCAGAATTTGATCCCGGTTCGGGTGAAATTGGATTAAGTTCCGAGCCAGCGAATAATCTGATCCGTTTAAACCGGTTTTAACGAGTTTTACCGGCCGCTGGAGCCGCTGAAAACCTTGATTATAATCCCACTAACGGACCGTTTTTATCGGACCCGGTCCACTAAGGAGGTATTCTGAGAAGCGGACCGGAACCGAACAGGTTCCCCTCGGAGATTCTGAGCAGCTGATCCGGATCAGAAGAACAGTTCTGGTCGTTTTTCCCAAAGCGGAGCTCCGATTTTTCTGGAGCAGATGCAGGACATGTGACGTGGTGCTGTTCCGTCCATCACTCATCCTCCTCCCCCTGCAGTGGTTCGGTTCGGTTCGGCCCGATGATCCAGCCGCAGGGAACCCGCCTGCTTGCCGGAGTGTTCTGCCAGTGTCGGTCCGCGGAGACCCACGCCGGAGTGGACCCGGGTGGAGGCTGCGGGCCCCCTCCCTCGGTCAGCCCGCAGCCCGCCTCTCAGGACTCCCGGTCCGGTTCGGACCTCCTTGACCAGCCGTGTGACATGTGCGGAGGTCCGGAGCAGGAGCACCGGCTAAAGGTTCTGTTCGAGATCCTGGACGTGAACGGGGACGGAGGGATCTGCGTGAACGACCTGACCATCGGGCTGAAGAAGCTGGGGGTCCACCGAACCGAACACGAGCTCATGGTAAGAGGACGGGTTCGGGTTCTGGTTCTGCTCGGTTGAAACAAGGCGGGTCGGAGCTCAGGTTACGGTGGACGTGCGGTTCGTGTTGGACCTGCTGAGCAGAAACATCCAGTCTGTTCGGTCCGGTTTCACCAACCGGCTGTTTTAACCAAAAACCCAAACTGATCCAGAACCTTTCTTTTAGTTTTGGTACCGAACTTTCACTGTTTTCTGCTTTTTAAACCTAAATAATTTATTAAAATCGGCCAGGCCCCCAGGTTCGGAACATAGCGGTGTTCCGAACCGGAACCTTTTCCAGGAACCCAGAGAGGTTTCTGGTGCTATTCCTCTTCATAAACCCGGTCAGAACCAGAACCAGGAGACCCAGAAAGCAGCTGTCTTCAGCTCTGAGGTCCAAACTGCTGGTTCTGAAGGTTCCTCCTCCGGCCCATCAGAACAACACAGGATGAATCTCAGAAGGCTTCATAGCGGTTCTGGTTCAGAACCCAAGTCCCTGATCCAGAACAGCTTTCTGTCATAGTAATGAAGACGATCACTGAATCCAGAAACGTTCTGCTGAGGGTCCGATGAAAGGTTCCCTCATAGAAAGGTTCCCTCATAGAAAGGTTCCTCACTAGAAAGGTTCCTCCGTAGAAAGGTTCCCTCAGTAGAAAGGTTCCCTCAGTAGAAAGGTTCCTCAGTAGAAAGGTTCCCTCAGTAGAAAGGTTCCTCAGTAGAAAGGTTCCCTCATACAAAGGTTCCTCACTAGAAAGGTTCCTCAGTAGAAAGGTTCCCTCAGTAGAAAGGTTCCTCAGTAGAAAGGTTCCCTCAGTAGAAAGGTTCCTCAGTAGAAAGGTTCCCTCATAGAAAGGTTCCTCAGTAGAAAGGTTCCCTCAGTAGAAAGGTTCCTCAGTAGAAAGGTTCCCTCATAGAAAGGTTCCTCAGTAGAAAGTTTCCTCAGTAGAAAGTTTCCTCAGTAGAAAGTTTCCTCAGTAGAAAGGTTCCCTCAGTAGAAAGGTTCCCTCATAGAAAGGTTCCTCAGTAGAAAGTTTCCTCATAGAAAGGTTCCTCAGTAGAAAGGTTCCTCAGTAGAAAGGTTCCCTGATAGAAAGGTTCCTCAGTAGAAAGGTTCCCTCATAGAAAGGTTCCTCAGTAGAAAGGTTCCTCAGTAGAAAGGTTCCTCAGTAGAAAGTTTCCTCAGTAGAAAGGTTCCTCAGTAGAAAGTTTCCTCAGTAGAAAGGTTCCCTCATAGAAAGGTTCCTCAGTAGAAAGGTTCCTCAGTAGAAAGGTTCCCTGATAGAAAGGTTCCTCAGTAGAAAGGTTCCTCAGTAGAAAGGTTCCCTCATAGAAAGGTTCCTCAGTAGAAAGGTTCCTCAGTAGAAGGAATCCGTTCCTCGTTACTTCCTGATCCGTTCCTCGTTACTTCCTGATCCGTTCCTCATTACTTCCTGATCCGTTCCTCGTTACTTCCTGATCCGTTCCTCGTTACTTCCTGATCCGGTCCTTGTTACTTCCTGATCCTGTCCTCATTACTTCCTGATCCGGTCCTCGTTACTTCCTGATCCGTTCATCATTACTTTCTGATCCGGTCCTTGTTACTTCCTGATCCGGTCCTCGTTACTTCCTGATCCGTTCATCATTACTTCCCTTTCCGTTCCTCGTTACTTCCTGATCCGGTCCTTGTTACTTCCTGGTCCGGTCCTCATTACTTCCTGATCCGTTCCTCATTACTTCCTGATCCTGTCCTCATTACTTCCTGATCCGGTCCTTGTTACTTCCTGGTCCGGTCCTCATTACTTCCTGATCCGTTCCTCATTACTTCCTGATCCGGTCCTCATTACTTCCTGATCCGGTCCTCGTTACTTCCTGATCCGTTCCTCGTTACTTTCTGATCCGGTCCTCGTTACTTCCTGATCCGGTCCTCGTTACTTCCTGATCCGTTCATCATTACTTCCCCTTCCGTTCCTCGTTACTTCCTGATCCAGTCCTTGTTACTTCCTGGTCTGGTCCTCGTTACTTCCTGATCCGTTCCTCATTACTTCCCTTTCCGTTCCTCGTTACTTCCTGATCCGTTCCTCATTACTTCCTGATCCGTTTCTCGTTATTTCCTGATCCGTTCCTCGTTACTTCCTGATCCGTTCATTATTACTTCCTTTTCCGTTTCTCGTTACTTCCCTTTCCGTTCCTCGTTACTTCCTGATCCGATCCCTCATAGAAAGGTTCCTCAGTAGAAAGGTTCCTCAGTAGAAAGGTTCCCTGATAGAAAGGTTCCTCAGTAGAAAGGTTCCTCACTAGAAAGGTTCCCTCATAGAAAGGTTCCTCAGTAGAAAGGTTCCTCAGTAGAAGGAATCCGTTCCTCATTACTTCCTGATCCGTTCCTCGTTACTTCCTGATCCGTTCCTCATTACTTCCTGATCCGTTCCTCGTTACTTCCTGATCCGTTCCTCGTTACTTCCTGATCCGGTCCTTGTTACTTCCTGATCCTGTCCTCATTACTTCCTGATCCGGTCCTCGTTACTTCCTGATCCGTTCATCATTACTTTCTGATCCGGTCCTCGTTATTTCCTGATCCGGTCCTTGTTACTTCCTGGTCCGGTCCTCATTACTTCCTGATCCGTTCCTCATTACTTCCTGATCCTGTCCTCATTACTTCCTGATCCGGTCCTTGTTACTTCCTGGTCCGGTCCTCATTACTTCCTGATCCGTTCCTCATTACTTCCTGATCCGGTCCTCATTACTTCCTGATCCGGTCCTCGTTACTTCCTGATCCGTTCCTCGTTACTTTCTGATCCGGTCCTCGTTACTTCCTGATCCGGTCCTCGTTACTTCCTGATCCGTTCATCATTACTTCCCCTTCCGTTCCTCGTTACTTCCTGATCCAGTCCTTGTTACTTCCTGGTCCGGTCCTCGTTACTTTCTGATCCGTTCCTCATTACTTCCCTTTCCGTTCCTCGTTACTTCCTGATCCGTTCCTCATTACTTCCTGATCCGTTTCTCGTTATTTCCTGATCCGTTCCTCGTTACTTCCTGATCCGTTCATTATTACTTCCTTTTCCGTTTCTCGTTACTTCCCTTTCCGTTCCTCGTTACTTCCTGATCCGATCCTCGTTACTTCCTGATCCGGTCCTCATTACTTCCTGATCCGTTCCTCGTTACTTCCTTTTCCGTTTCTCGTTACTTCCCTTTCCGTTTCGCTTTACTTCCTGATCCGTTCCTCGTTACTTCCTGATCCGTTCCTCGTTACTTTCTGATCCATTCCTCGTTACTTCCTGATCCGGTCCTCATTACTTCCTGTTCCGTTTCTCGTTACTTCCCGTTCCGTTTCTCGTTACTTCCCTTTCCGTTTCTCGTTACTTCCTGATCCGTTCCTCGTTACTTCCTGATCCGTTCATCATTACTTCCCTTTCCGTTCCTCGTTACTTCCTGATCCGTTCCTCGTTACTTCCTGATCCGGTCCTCGTTACTTCGTGATCCGTTCATCATTACTTCCCCTTCCGTTCCTCGTTACTTCCTGATCCAGTCCTTGTTACTTCCTGGTCCGGTCCTCGTTACTTCCTGATCCGTTCCTCATTACTTCCCTTTCCGTTCCTCGTTACTTCCTGATCCGTTCCTCATTACTTCCTGATCCGTTTCTCGTTATTTCCTGATCCGTTCCTCGTTACTTCCTGATCCGTTCATCATTACTTCCTTTTCCGTTTCTCGTTACTTCCCTTTCCGTTCCTCGTTACTTCCTGATCCGATCCTCGTTACTTCCTGATCCGGTCCTCATTACTTCCTGATCCGTTCCTCGTTACTTCCTGTTCCGTTTCTCGTTACTTCCCTTTCCGTTTCTCGTTACTTCCTGATCCGGTCCTCGTTACTTCCTGATCCGTTCCTCGTTACTTTCTGATCCGTTCCTCGTTACTTCCTGATCCGGTCCTCATTACTTCCTGTTCCGTTTCTCGTTACTTCCCGTTCCGTTTCTCGTTACTTCCCTTTCCGTTTCTCGTTACTTCCTGATCCGTTTCTCGTTACTTCCTGATCCGTTCCTCGTTACTTCCTGATCCGTTCCTCGTTACTTTCTGATCCGGTCCTCGTTACTTCCTGATCCGTTCCTCGTTACTTCCTGTTCCGTTTCTCGTTACTTCCCTTTCCGTTTCTCGTTACTTCCTGATCCGTTCCTCGTTACTTCCTGATCCGTTCCTCGTTACTTTCTGATCCGTTCCTCGTTACTTCCTGATCCGGTCCTCATTACTTCCCGTTCCGTTTCTCGTTACTTCCCTTTCCGTTTCTCGTTACTTCCTGATCCGTTCCTCGTTACTTCTTGATCCGTTCCTCGTTACTTCCTGATCCGTTCCTCGTTACTTTCTGATCCGGTCCTCGTTACTTCCTGATCCGTTCATCATTACTTCCTGATCCGTTCCTCGTTACTTCCTGATCCGTTCCTCATTACTTCCTGATCCGTTCCTCGTTACTTTCTGATCCGTTCCTCGTTACTTTCTGATCCGTTCCTCGTTACTTTTTGATCCGTTCCTCGTTACTTTTTGATCCGTTCCTCGTTACTTCCCTTTCCGTTCCTGTTACTTCCTGATCCGTTCCTCGTTACTTTCTGATCCGTTCCTCGTTACTTTCTGATCCGTTCCTCGTTACTTTTTGATCCGTTCCTCGTTACTTCCCTTTCCGTTCCTCGTTACTTCCTGATCCGTTCCTGTTACTTCCTGATCCGTTTCTCGTTACTTCCTGATCTGTTCCTCGTTACTTCCTTATCCGGTCCTCATTACTTCCTGATCCGGTCCTCATTACTTCTTGATCCGGTCCTCGTTACTTCCTGATCCGGTCCTTGATTCCTCCATGTTTCCACACAGTGACTGTTAGGAAGTAGTTCTGTCTGTTAGGAAGGACGTGACCCTGTGACCCCGTGACCTCTAGCTGGACCGACTGTTGGTCAATAACAGGTTTAAGAGCGAGCCGTCAGCTGACTGGACATTCTGCCTTAAACCGGATCCAGCAGGTTCTGGTTCTGGCCGAGCCGGGTCTGAGTAATTACCAGAACCTCTTAATTAGACCCAAAGGTTCTGATGGTCCAGGTCAGTTTCGTGGAGTCTGTGTGAAACCTCCCTGATCCGGGTCAGAACCGGGTCAGAACTCTGTGAACATGTGAGAACCTCAGACTGTGGTCTGAACTTTGACTAGGCCGTTCTGCTGGAAGCTCCGTCCCACTCTCAGGTCCTATCTCCATACAGCCTCCCACAGCATGATGCTGCCACCACCAAACCTCAGCAGAGCTGTTAATGATGCAGGCGGTGGAGCAGCAGCTGATTGGCTGATTGATTCCTGTTCTGGAGGTTCTGCTTCCTGGATGCTGATGGTTCTGTTGGACCGGATCCGACTCATTGCAGCAGCAGGAGGAGGAGGAGGAGTGATGAAGGGGAAGCCCTGCCGTCCACCCCTCCCCCTCCTCTTCCTCTGACGCAGCAGATCGAGATCCCGGCCAGCCATTGGCTGATGCTGTTAGTGACTGTACAGTGTGGGTCGCTCCGATTGGCCGGGCTGGGCTGCAGTGAGGATGCAGCGTTCTGGAGGATGACTCTGCTGAGTTTCACCGGCTGCTGCTGATGGGATTCATCTAGGAACATTCTGTCCTGCTGCCGCTGCTGCTGCCTGAGGATGATCCTGGACTTCCTGGCGTTCCTCAGAGCCGCTCCCTGTGAGCCCGAGGCTGGAAGCTGTGAGACGCTGCAGGTTGTTCTCCACAGGAAAACTTCCAGCGATGAGGACGACGGTCACAACCTTTCTGCTCCCAGGAAGACCAGGATCCTGATCCTGACGGCGGCGCCTCTGGACCTGCAGCAGGTACCGGAACACCTGATCCAGTCCGGATCCAGTCCTGATCTTCTCCAGATCCGTTAGTTTCAGCCTGGAGGAGAAAATCTGGTGGAAGGACAACAGGCAGTAATTACTGCTGAGTCATTATTTCTACTCAGTGATGAGCTTCTGGTTCACAGAGAGCGTAGACGACCAAGCAGCTCAACCTGGGGTCAACCTGGGGTCAAAGGTTAAAGATAAAACCCGTTCTGACTGGGAGTTCTGGGAGAATGAAACTGGTTCTGGTCATTTAGAGAAACTCGGCTTAGAAAACGCTTCCTTCCTTCCTTCCTTCCTTCCTTCCTTCCTTCCTTCCTTCCTTCCTCTTCATATATTTCTTTCTTTCCTCCCTTCCTTTTTATATTTCCTTCCTTCATTCCTTCCTTCCTTTTTATATTTCCTTCCTTCATTCCTTCCTTCCTTCCTTCCTTTTTATATTTCCTTCCTTCCTTTTTATATTTCCTTCCTTCCTTTTTATATTTCCTTCCATCCTTTTTATATGTCCTTCCTTCCTTTTTATATGTCCTTCCTTCCTTTTTATATTTCATTCCATCCTTTTTATATGTCCTTCCTTCCTTTTTATATTTCCTTCCTTCCTTTTTATATGTCCTTCCTTCCTTTTTATATTTCCTTCCTTCCTTTTTATATGTCCTTCCTTCCTTTTTATATTTCCTTCCTTCCTTTTTATATGTCCTTCCTTCCTTTTTATATTTCCTTCCTTCCTTTTTATATGTCCTTCCTTCCTTTTTATATTTCCTTCCTTCCTTTTTATATGTCCTTCCTTCCTTTTTATATTTCCTTCCTTCCTTTTTATATGTCCTTCCTTCCTTTTTATATTTCCTTCCTTCCTTTTATATGTCCTTCCTTCCTTTTTATATTTCCTTCCTTCCTTTTTATATGTCCTTCCTTCCTTTTTATATTTCCTTCCTTCCTTTTTATATGTCCTTCCTCCTTTTTATTTCCTTCCTTCTTTTATATTCTTTTTATATCTTCCTTCTTCTTTTTCATATTTCCTTCTTTCCTTCCTTTTCATACATTTCTTTCTTTCTCCTTTCCTTTTTATATTTCCTTCCTTCCTTTTTATATTTCCTCCCTTCCTTTTTATATGTCCTTCCTTCTTTTTATATTCATTTTCCTTTTTATATTTCCTTCCATCCTTTTTATATTTCCTTCCATCCTTTTTATATGTCCTTCCATCCTTTTTATATTTCCTTCCATCCTTTTTATATGTCCTTCCTTCCTTTTTATATGTCCTTCCTTCCTTTTTATATGTCCTTCCTTCCTTTTTATATTTCCTTCCTTCCTTTTTATATTTCCTTCCTTCCTTTTTATATTTCCTTCCTTCCTTTTTATATTTCCTTCCTTCTGTCTTTTTCATATTTCCTTCTTTCCTTCCTTTTCATACATTTCTTTCTTTCCTCCTTTCCTTTTTATATTTCCTTCCTTCCTTTTTTATATTTCCTCCCTTCCTTTTTATATGTCCTTCCTTCCTTTTTATATTTCATTCCTTCCTTTTTATATTTCCTTCCATCCTTTTTATATTTCCTTCCATCCTTTTTATATGTCCTTCCTTCCTTTTTATATGTCCTTCTTTCCTTTTTATATTTCCTTCCTTGCTTTTTATATTTCCTTCCATCCTTTTTATATTTCCTTCCATCCTTTTTATATTTCCTTCCTTCCTTTTTATATTTCCTTCCTTCCTTTTTATATTTCCTTCCTTCCTTTTTATATGTCCTTCCTTCCTTTTTACATTTCCTTCCTTCCTTTTTATATTTCCTTCCATCCTTTTTATATTTCCTTCCTTCCTTTTTATATTTCCTTCCTTCCTTTTTATATTTCCTTCCTTCTGTCTTTTTCATATTTCCTTCCTTCCTTTTCATATATTTCTTTCTTTCCTCCTTTCCTTTTTATATTTCCTTCCTTCCTTTTTATATGTCCTCCCTTCCTTTTTATATGTCCTTCCTTCCTTTTTATATTTCCTTCCTTCCTTTTTATATTTCCTTCCTTCCTTTTTATATGTCCTTCCTTCCTTTTTACATTTCCTTCCTTCCTTTTTATATTTCATTCCTTCCTTTTTATATTTCCTTCCATCCTTTTTATATTTCCTTCCATCCTTTTTATATGTCCTTCCTTCCTTTTTATATGTCCTTCCTTCCTTTTTATATTTCATTCCATCCTTTTTATATGTCCTTCCTTCCTTTTTATATTTCCTTCCTTCCTTTTTATATTTCCTTCCTTCCTTTTTATATTTCCTTCCTTCCTTTTTATATGTCCTTCCTTCCTTTTTATATTTCCTTCCTTCCTTTTTATATTTCCTTCCTTCCTTTTTATATGTCCTTCCTTCCTTTTTACATTTCCTTCCTTCCTTTTTATATTTCATTCCTTCCTTTTTATATTTCCTTCCATCCTTTTTACATTTCCTTCCTTCCTTTTTATATTTCCTTCCATCCTTTTTATATTTCCTTCCTTCCTTTTTATATTTCCTTCCTTCCTTTTTATATTTCCTTCCTTCTGTCTTTTTCATATTTCCTTCCTTCCTTTTCATATATTTCTTTCTTTCCTCCTTTCCTTTTTATATTTCCTTCCTTCCTTTTTATATGTCCTCCCTTCCTTTTTATATGTCCTTCCTTCCTTTTTATATTTCCTTCCTTCTTTCCTTCCTTCCTTCCCTTTTTCATATTTGTCCCTCCTGATGTCTCCAGAAAATCGTGAAGGCGGGGGACAAGGACCTGGACGGTCAGCTGGACTTCCAGGAGTTCGTCCACTACCTCCGGGACCACGAGAAGAAGCTGCGGCTCGTCTTCAAGAGTCTGGACAAGAAGAACGACGGTGAGGACCAAAACCCGGACCGGAGTTCTGGTGAAGCGGGAACAGCCGCTGACCTTTGACCCCTGTTTCAGGTCGGATCGACTCCCAGGAAATCATGCAGTCGCTGCGGGATCTGGGCATCAACATCTCTGAGGAGCAGGCCGAGGAGATCCTGAGAAGGTGAGAAGAACCGGGTCGATCAGAACCAGAACTGGTTCTGGACCACCTGTTGGGATAAACAAAAATCAGCGTTTTATATCCAGTGACGTGTGTATTTCTGAGTGGTACCTGAAGGCCCCGCCCACTAATTTAACTTATGGTTGAGCAACAATAATCATCATGATGAACTGAAACAAAACTAAGAAATAATTCAACAAAATTATTCCTGCTTCAAAAAATCAAGAATTTTCTAGTTGAGACGTTTTATTTCATGATAAAAAATCAGTGAATCAACTGATCATAATTAAATGAATGAAAATTATTCGATTATTTAAATAAAACTGAAATATATGAAATAATATATTCGGTTTAAAAATGGGAAGTAAACTGATTGAAATCCCAGAAGGTGACGTTCGTTTGATTACGTTATTCCTGCCAACATGGCGGCTTCGCTCTGAGAGTCATGTGGCATCCGTAGCTCTAGGGATGTCTAGTTAGACCTCCAGGGGGCGCTCTATGATGATAACACCGAGCATTATTCTAAACCGTGATTGGTCCTGGGGACGGGTATCGTTTAGGTTTTATCCGATCCCGGTGATTAAAGAATGGAAAACATTCAAACTTCTTCCAAAAACCCTCTTATTTTTTATTTATTAGGGCTGTTAAATGATTAAAAATGTTAATCTAATTAATCACAGGGTAGCTGTGAATTAATCACTATTCCTTAATATGATCAAAAAAATATACTGATGTGTAATTCACACACATGCTGCTGCACAACAATCGTAGAGCTGATGCTGGCTGAATTATAAACACGGCGCTGTTCTCTGTATGCGTTAATTAACTTAAATAATTAGTTCTAGGACTTAATTGACCCACATTAATGTGTTAATTTTAACAGCCATAACTTTGCACAAAGATATCCATGTTAACGATTTCTGGTGATTTAGGGAATTACTCTTGGCTGATGGTTATGGCCCAGAATTCATAGCGTTTAAACATCTCCTGGGAGAAAAGAACCGAAATAAGGCACCATAATGTGCGCCGCTTTTCAGTCCGGTTACTACCGTTTGTGTCAGAATGGCAACGGGTATCGGTACCAATCCCTCATTGGCTGCAGGTTGGTTCTGGTCCAGAGCTCTGGTTCTGTTTGTTCTCATGCAGTGATGTCTGTCTGTCTGTCTCTGTCTGTTTGGACCGACTCAGGATCAGGTCAGGGTTCATCTGGACCCCGGTCCTGTAGTAAGTAGCAGCTTCCCGGCGCCGCCTGCTGACCGCCTGCTGCACTGCTTCTTTTTTTTTTTGCACGGATCGCTGCTCTGATGAACCTGAAGCTTTGCCGTCTCCGTTCCCGTTCAGCGTTCCCATCTTTGGGAACGTTCCTGTTCCCCGTTTCTGACCGACCTCTCCTTCCCCCGGCAGCATGGATAAAAACGGGACCATGACCATCGACTGGGACGAGTGGAGGGATTACCACCTGCTGCATCCGGCCGACAACATCCCTGAGATCATCCTGTACTGGAAACACTCCACGGTAACGCCCGGTTCTGCCCGGTTCGGCCCGGTTCTGTCCTCGGACCAACGTTCCTGTCGGGAATGCTGCTGACTTCTCAGGAATTATGTGTCCTCAGATCCTGGATGTTGGGGAGAGCATCGTGGTTCCTGATGAGTTCACAGCAGAGGAGAGGAAGACGGGCATGTGGTGGCGCCACCTGGTGGCCGGAGGAGGAGCCGGCGCCGTGTCCCGGACCTGCACGGCGCCGCTGGACAGGCTTAAAGTTATGATGCAGGTAAAACCCGAGCCGTCCTCCCTGGATCGGGCCGCCGCAGCTTCGGGATGACGTAACGCCTCCGTCTGCGCTCAGGTCCACGCCTCAAAGAGCAACAGCATGCAGATCAGCGGCGGCTTCCTCCAGATGATCCGAGAGGGCGGGGTGAGGTCGCTTTGGAGAGGAAACGGGATCAACGTGATCAAGATCGCGCCGGAGTCTGCCATCAAGTTCATGGCCTACGAGCAGGTCAGAACCCGAGTCCGAATCCCTGAAACCCGCCGGGTCGTTCCTTACCGCTGACCGAAACCTGATCTGCTGTCCGACAGATTAAACGGCTCATCGGAAGCAACCAGGAGACGCTGGGAATGACGGAGAGGTTCGTGTCCGGATCTCTGGCTGGAGCGATCGCTCAGAGCAGCATCTACCCCATGGAGGTGAGGAAGGTTCTCCTGGTTCCACGTAGAAGAACTCCAGCCATTAATGTCCTGGTAGAGTCTGGTTCTGACCCAATGCAACAAAGACACAGGCTGGTTGTCAGCAGGAATGTATCCAGGAATTACAATGGAAAGTTGAGTGGAAGGAAGAAAAACAATATTAGATTTCTGTGTCAATAAACTGTCGTTGAGAGAAACTGGATCTTTTTAAAGGGTGGTGATGAAAGGTTTGAGTTTACTACATCAGAAAGGTACAGAAAGGTACCAGGTACTTTCCTAGTAATTACCAGGTACTTTCTTAGTAATTATCAGGTACTTTCCTAGTAATTACCAGGTACTTTCTTAGTAATTATCAGGTACTTTCCTAGTAATTACCAGGTACTTTCTTAGTAATTATCAGGTACTTTCCTAGTAATTACCAGGTACCTTCCTAGTAATTACCAGGTACTTTCTTAATAATTACCAGGTACTTTCCTAGTAGTTACCAGGTACTTTCCTAGTAGTTACCAGGTACTTTCCTAGTAATTATCAGGTACTTTCCTAGTAATTACCAGGTACCTTCCTAGTAATTACCAGGTACTTTCTTAATAATTACCAGGTACTTTCCTAGTAGTTACCAGGTACTTTCCTAGTAATTACCAGGTACCTTCCTAGTAATTACCAGGTACCTTCCTAGTAATTACCAGGTACTTTCTTAATAATTACCAGGTACTTTCTTAATAATTACCAGGTACTTTCCTAGTAGTTACCAGGTACTTTCCTAGTAGTTACCAGGTACTTTCTTAATAATTACCAGGTACTTTCCTAGTAGTTACCAGATTATTTCTTAGTAATTACCAGGTACTTTCCTAGTAATTACCAGGTAGCTTCCTAGTAATTACCAGATTCTTTCTTAGTAATTACCAGGTACTTTCTTAATAATTACCAGGTACTTTCCTAGTAGTTACCAGGTACCTTCCTAGTAGTTACCAGGTACTTTCTTAATAATTACCAGGTACATTCTTCATTATTGCTTGGTACTTTCTTAGTAATTACCAGCTACTGTCTCAGTAATTCCAGGTACTTTCTCAGTAATTACCAGGTACTTTCTTAGTAATTGCTTGCTATTTTCTTAGTAATTACCAGGTACTTTCTTCATTATTGCTTGGTACTTTCTTAGTAATTACCAGGTACCTTCCTAGTAATTACCAGGTACCTTCCTAGTAATTACCAGATTTTTTCTTAGTAATTACCAGGTACTTTCTTCATTATTGCTTGGTACTTTCTTAGTAATTACCAGGTACCTTCCTAGTAATTACCAGGTACTTTCTTAATAATTAGCAGGTACTTTCTTAATAATTACCAGGTACTTTCCTAGTAGTTACCAGGTACTTTCCTAGTAATTACCAGGTACTTTCTCAGTAATTACCAGGTACTTTCTCAGTAATTACCAGGTACTTTCTCAGTAATTACCAGGTACTTTCTTAGTAATTACCAGCTACTGTCTCAGTAATTACCAGGTACTTTCTCAGTAATTACCAGGTACTTTCTTAGTAATTGCTTGGTACTTTCCTAGAACCTGCTAGGAACTCATGAACTTACAGTTTACTTTCCCAGTATTTACTTGGTAATTTACTAATACTTACCAGGTACTTTGCTAGAACTATAGAACCTACCAGGAACTTTCGAAGAACCCCGGAAATGACTGGAAACTTTCCTACAACTTACCTGGTACTTTTCAAGAACTTGCAGAGTACTTTGCTGGAACTTACATGTACTTTCCAAGACATTACTCTGTACTTTCCCAGAAGATAGAACTTATAACACACCAGCTACTTTCTGAAACGTTCCTGAAACATTTTCGCAGAACTTCTCACCTGACAAAACACAGGGAGTTCTTAGAAAGGAAACAGGAAGTTGAAGAAATTCCTCCATAGGTCCTGAGAAAGTATCTTGATACTTTGCAGATACTTTACATGTTCTGGATGTACCTGGTAAGATCCGGTTAGTTCCAGGTTAGCGTGTTTGTAGTTCTGCCAGGACTGTAGCTGGAGTTGGAATCTCAACACCAGAACCACAGCTGGGTCTAAAGAAAGGTTCTGATGAACAGAACTTTAACCGGCTGAGAACCAGAACCACCTGACACATCACACTGTATGAATTGTTATTAAATCCATTGAAGTCTTGAGTCCTGTATGTGTGTTCAGGTTCTGAAGACCCGTTTGGCCCTCAGGAAGACGGGTCAGTTCTCTGGGATCGTGGACTGTGCCAAACACATCCTGCAGAAGGAGGGCATGGCAGCGTTCTACAAGGGCTACGTCCCCAACATGCTGGGCATCATCCCCTACGCAGGCATCGACCTGGCCGTCTACGAGGTGGGTGGACCACGGCCCACGGTTCTGGCCTGGTTCTGATGTTCCCTCTGACCCATTTCTTCTTCTCAGACCTTGAAGAACTCCTGGCTGCAACGCTACGCCACAGACAGCGCCGACCCGGGAGTCTTTGTCCTTCTGGCCTGCGGGACGACGTCCAGCACCTGTGGACAGCTGGCGAGCTACCCGCTGGCTCTGGTCCGGACCCGGATGCAGGCACAAGGTCCGACTGGGATCAGATCCGTTTCTGTGATTTATAAGAACAGCCTGGATAGTGTTTCACCGCTGATTATTACGGGTAGAATCCTGTTTGGAGTCTAACTGGGTCACAGAAAGTTCATCTTAGAGTGCTAATGGTTCTGACCCAGTAAAACATCCAGAACCTTCTAGATTTAACCAGGTTCTCCATCCAATCAGAGCTGGTTCTGTCTCCTTCCAGCCATGGTGTCTCCATAGACTGTAAATAGATGGGCGGAGCCTCAGTGACATCACCAACTGGGTGGTTCCCTCTACAAATACCCAAAATGGGTAAAGTGGTGGAGCTGAGGGTGGGGGGGATTATTGACACTCTGAGCCAGTGTAGCTACAAGCTAACCGAGCTAACCTGAAGCTAACGGACGTTAGCGGGCATTTTTAGCCAGTTAATCGCCCAGTCATTCAATCCATGATTGACACTCTGAGCTTTTAACCAATGGCCGCTGGCTGCTCTGCTTTGTGACCGCATACCATGGAGGCCGCCATTGCTGTAGTACCTCCATTTGGCCACTAGGCCCCCATTGAAAAGCATTGGACTTTAGACACGTTAAAAACTACTTTAATGCCTGGTGGCCCATTTGTTTTAAACTTTCTATGGCTACATATTCCTCCTGAGATAACGCTGGGCTCATAAAAAACCTGGGGGGAACCAGGCTGGTTTTCGTAAGAAAACTTTTTGAAATCTTGCATAATTAATGAGGGGGCCGGACTTTGATTGAAGGGCTGTTTCGTTGGACTTTAATTATAGTAACGCTACATTTTAATAATTATTTCAACTTACTAGTTCTTACCTTTTGAGGTTTGAGAAATAGGAGAACTGTCGGAGGAGCGCAGATACGGCAGCAGTCAGGCATGGGGCTATTAGCGCTATTAGCATTTAGCTTAGCTAGCCAAGTTTAGCATCAGAGCTAAAGATGCGGGAGCAGAATGGGCGTGATTACGACCGAACTACACGCCCATACACGCCCCGCGAGGGCGGAGTCTACAGGGAAGATCCCGCCCCTAGGCCCTTCTTACTGGTTTTAATCAGATTCTGACTGGTTTTAGAAAATGTTCTGACTGGTTTTAATCTGATTCTGACTGGTTTTAGAAAATGTTCTGACTGGTTTTAATCTGATTCTGACTGGTTTTAATCATATTCTTACTGGTTTTAATCACATGTTTACTGGTTTTAATCTGATTCTGACTGGTTTTAATCTGATTCTTACCAGTTCTAATCTGATTCTGACTGGTTTTAATCTGATTCTAACTGGTTTTAATCTGATTCTTACCAGTTTTAATCTGATTCTGACTGGTTTTAATCTGATTCTAACTGGTTTTAATCTGATTCTTACCAGTTCTAATCATATTCTTACTGGTTTTAATCACATTTCTACTGGTTTTAATCTGATTCTTACCAGTTTTAATCTGATTCTGACTGGTTTTAGAAAATGTTCTGACTGGTTTTAATCTGATTCTGACTGGTTTTAATCATATTCTTACTGGTTTTAATCACATGTTTACTGGTTTTAATCTGATTCTGACTGGTTTTAATCTGATTCTTACCAGTTCTAATCTGATTCTGACTGGTTTTAATCTGATTCTAACCGGTTTTAATCTGATTCTTACCAGTTCTAATCTGATTCTGACTGGTTTTAATCTGATTCTAACTGGTTTTAATCTGATTCTTACCAGTTTTAATCTGATTCTGACTGGTTTTAATCACATTCTTACTGGTTTTAATCACATTTCTACTGGTTTTAATCTGATTCTTACCAGTTTTAATCAGATTCTGACTGGTTTTAATCTGATCCTGACTGGTTTTAGTTAATGTTCTGACTGGTTTTAATCACATTCTCACTGGTTTTAATTAGATTCTGACTGGTTTTAATCTGATTCTAACTGGTTTTAATCAGATTCTCACTGGTTTTAATCAGATTCTAACTGGTTTTTATCTGATTCTTAACAGTTTTAATCTGATTCTTACTGGTTTTAATCACATTCTTACTGGTTTTAATCACATTCTTAGTGGTTTTTATCTGATTCTTACTGGTTTTAATCACATTCTCACTGGTTTTAATCAGATTCTTACTGGTTTAATCTGATTCTTAACAGTTTTAATCTGATTCTGACTGGTTTTAATCACATTCTTACTGGTTTTAATCACATTCTTAGTGGTTTTTATCTGATTCTTACTGGTTTTAATCACATTCTCACTGGTTTTAATCAGATTCTAACTGGTTTTTATCTGATTCTTAACAGTTTTAATCTGATTCTTACTGGTTTTAATCACATTCTTACTGGTTTTAATCACATTCTTAGTGGTTTTTATCTGATTCTTACTGGTTTTAATCACATTCTCACTGGTTTTAATCAGATTCTTACTGGTTTTAATCTGATTCTTAACAGTTTTAATCTGATTCTGACTGGTTTTAATCACATTCTTACTGGTTTTAATCACATTCTTAGTGGTTTTTATCTGATTCTTACTGGTTTTAATCACATTCTCACTGGTTTTAATCAGATTCTAACTGGTTTTTATCTGATTCTTAACAGTTTTAATCTGATTCTTACTGGTTTTAATCACATTCTTACTGGTTTTAATCACATTCTTAGTGGTTTTTATCTGATTCTTACTGGTTTTAATCACATTCTCACTGGTTTTAATCAGATTCTTACTGGTTTTAATCTGATTCTTAACAGTTTTAATCTGATTCTTACTGGTTTTAATCACATTCTTACTGGTTTTAATCACATTCTTAGTGGTTTTTATCTGATTCTTACTGGTTTTAATCACATTCTCACTGGTTTTAATCAGATTCTTACTGGTTTTTATCTGATTCTTAACAGTTTTAATCTGATTCTTACTGGTTTTTATCAGATTCGTACTGGTTTTAATCACATTCTTACTGGTTTTAATCACATTCTCACTGGTTTTAGAAAATGTTCTGACTGGTTTTAATCGTCTGATACAGTTCTGACTGGTTCTGATGGTTGTTCTGTGTGGTGTCCAGCCTCCCTGCAGGGCGGGCCCCAGATGTCCATGTCGGGTCTTTTCCGGCACATCGTCCGGACCGAGGGAGCGCTGGGATTGTACCGAGGCCTCGCCCCAAACTTCATGAAGGTGATCCCGTCCGTCAGCATCAGCTACGTGGTCTACGAGTACCTGAAGATCGCCCTGGGGGTCCAGTCCAGGTGAACCGGGCCTCCAGAACCACCTCTTAATCATCTACCAGTTTACATGAGGGACAGATTTGCTGGGAACCAGCAGAACTTCTGGGACGGGACGCAAAGCTCTGCTTAGCTTGGATCTCTGGAGGGTTCAGAGCAGCAGAACCAGCCGAGGCTCTGAAGGTCCAACTGGATCAAACCGGAGCTGAGGGCATCAGCAGGAGGTCCTCCAGAACCGGATCCAACTGGGATCAGCTGAAGATCTTCATCCGCTTCTATTAAGGCGGATCTTCAGCGCCCCCTACAGACGAGGAGGAGTACACTGGTTCTGGTTCTGGTTCTGCTGCTCCGTCCCAACCGTTAGCGATGGTTCTGAGGATCCTGGGTCAGTGCTGACCAGAAGCAGAAGAATGTCTGGGTTCTGGACCCGTCTCCTCCAGGATCGGACCTCAGCAGAACCTCCCGCTGTGGTTCTGTTCTGGTTCTGGACCAGGTGGGCCACCTGACTGATCCGCAGAGATCAACGTTCCTCCTGATCCCAGCTCAATCTCCAACAGTCTCCGGAGCGATTCTTGACCCGGGACGGGTCCGGACGGTTCTGGGATCGACCCGGATGGTTTCTGCGGGTTTATTTTATTTATTTCTGTATTTATTGCTCCGACAGACGAACTGGAAGCTTCTGATCCGACGTTCCAGCTGGTTCCTTCCCGTTTGTCTGGAATCAGAAGGAACAGGAAGACGTTGGTTCGTCACAGGGTTCCGAAGGTTCTGTAGACGGCCAGGTCCGGGTCGGCCCGACGTTCCTGCTGCTGTAAAACTGAAACGGTTCAAAGCTGTGAAGTTCTGCAGAAGTTCTGCTGTGGTTCTGGTTTTGTATTAAAGAAAAAATCTGGGTCTGTCTGAGTCGTTATTCTCCCATCATCGACAGCAGAACCGGGCCAGAGTCGACCCGCTCCGGTTCTGATCCGGTCTGCTTCCTGCATGGCTTCATCGTTCCTCCACCGGATCAGAGGGAGAACCTGCTGAGGTTCTACCAGCTTTATTTCTTTATTTTATATTATTTAAAAAGAACCAAATATAATTTATTACTGGAAAAAAATAAAACAAATACAGGGTTTTATTCTTTTTATTTTTTATTTCATTTCTTTATTTTATAACAAAATTATCACTGAAAAATCATTTAAAAACCTATGACAGCGTTTTTATTATTTATATTTATTTCATTATTTTAAAATAAAACTAAGCTTTTTTCTAAAAACAAATTTTTTTAATTTATGTTATTCTGACGGACCCAGAAACTACAGATCCATACGTTAGAGCTGACCAGCGTGTTCCAGAACCGAGCCAGAACTGCTCCGGTTTTTATCTCTTGTTCTTTTATTGATTCCGATTCAGAGAAAATAAAAACTTTAAAATTCAGTGTCAGAAAAGTAGAAAATCAGGAATCGGCCCGATACCTGATACCAGTATCGGTGCATCCAAGTTTTATCTGTAAATATTATATTTATAAAATATAACTGGCCTAAAACAATAAAAACCTAAAGAGTTCTAATGGGTCGGGCTGGTTTAATCTGGACCTGAAGGTTCTGGAGGATAAATGAACCCAGCTGGTGCTGAACTGGGTTCGGATTTATTGGATCATTTCTGGATGATGATGATGATGATGATGAACAGAACTTAATCAGCAGGTCCAGATCAGCTGATGAGCTGCTGAATCATCACATCTCCGGGTCCAGGAAGCGGTTCTGGTTCCGTCTGACTTCAGTCACGAGTTCCTTCAGGCGTCATTTCCTCCCAGAGAAGTTCCAGAACCTCCCGGAGATGCCTTCCCTGCAGCAGATCCGGACCGCTCTGGAGGGTTCGGGTCAGGCCCACGTCCTCCGGTTCTGGTCGGAGCTCGGTGAGGAGCAGAGGGAGGTTCTCCTGCAGGAGCTGGGTCAGCTGGAGCTGCAGCGGCTGGAGGAGCACTGCCGGGCGGCCGCGGAGGCTGCTGCAGCCGCCGCTGCTTCCTCCGGACCGGACCGGGACCAGAACCTGGAGCCGGTTCCGACGGAGAGCATGGGCAGCGTGAGGCGGAGCGACCCGGAGAGTCTGGCAGGATGGGAGCAGGAAGGTAACGACCAGAACCAGAACCCAGGGCACATCCGCTCGGATTTATCCAAAACTTCAGGTTTTATCGCGATATTTTACAGCGGGGACGTCTGCGCATGCGCTCCTAGGTTAAATTAATAAAACAATCCGTCACCGCTTGGTTCTCCAGAGCAGTTCCCTGGGTTTAATACTTTCTTATATCTTTGTTAGAAAATCTGTAAACATGAATGAGTTAAAGCAGAACATAAGAACACCTGGTTATTCATACAAACACAAATACCAAAGAAAAATAATGATAAATGTACATTTCAAATTAAAAATACTTTTCATATGTGCAAATCGCCTTCATGTTTCAGCTAATTTCATATAGATGATATACAGCTCAATTTCATATATAACTACTGGGAAAATAGAGATTTAGGTGAAAATTTACATTTTTATATATGATATTTACTAAAAGAATAGAAAAATGTTGGTTTAAATTTAGTTTTACTATTTCATGAAGAACAAACATTACATTTTAACAATAAATTATAACCAATATGACATCTTGTTTGTGGACAGTTTTTCTAAAAGTGACTGTTTTTGGGTGTTATTTACAGAAAGTACAGTTTGGGTTAATTGTTTTAATACATCCATGTTTCTTTTTAGTACAGTTACCAAACTTACACAGAGTCATAGCTCTGTTGAGCCAAATATTCCCCCTTCTCTCAGTAGTGATGACTTTATGGGATTCTTCATAAGTAAAATAAATTCTATAAAGAATAAAATCATTGGCATTCTCCCAAACATGACTAACTCTCTCTCAGTAACTGAGGCAGTATCAGAGAGAACTGTAGAACCATGTTTATGTCTGTACCTTTTTGATTCTGTTGAACTTTATGAATTATCACAAATATTAGCTTCATCTAAACCCTCAACTTGTATGTTAGACCCAATACCAACCAAATTATTTAAGGAAGTGTTCCGTCTGGTTACTGGCCCTATTCTAGACATGATGAATCTATCTTTAATAAATGGATATTTGCCTCAGGAATTTAAGGTTGCTGTAATTAAACCTTTACTTAAGAAACCCTCCCTGGATCAATATGATTTAGCTAACTACAGACCTATATCTAAACTTCCTTTCTTATCCAAAATTCTTGAGAAAATAGTTGCTAATCAAGTATGTGAGCATCTAAACAGCAACAACCTGTTTGAGGAATTTCAGTCAGGTTTTAGAGCTGATCATAGCACTGAAACAGCACTGGTAAAAGTTACTAATGATATTCTAATGGCCTCAGATAATGGATCTGTGACGGTTCTGGTCTTGTTAGATCTCAGTGCTGCTTTTGACACAGTCGATCATAATATTCTCTTAGAAAGAACATGTTGTAGGGATAAAGGGAACAGCACTAGACTGGTTTATATCATATCTGTCCAACAGATTCCAGTTTGTTCATGTTAATGATAAATCATCTTCACACTCAAGGGTTACTTGTGGAGTACCACAGGGTTCTGTGCTTGGACCGATTCTTTTTACTATATTTATGCTTCCAATTGGTAAAATAATTACATGGAATGAATTTCCACAGTTATGCTGATGATACACAATTATATTTATCCACAAAACCTGATGAAACCAATCAGTTAGGTAGATTACAAGCATGTCTGGAAGACATAAAAACCTGGATGACTCTGAATTTTCTACTTTTAAATTCAGACAGACAGAAGTTGTTTTCTTTGGACCAGAACCTTTAAAAAGGAAAACTGTTAAATCAATCACTTCATCTGGATGGCATTAATTTGGCCTCTGGTAATAATGTAAACAATCTTGGTGTAATTTTTGACCAATACATGACATTTAAATCTCATATTAAACAGGTTTCTAGGATTTCTTTCTTTCACCTCAGGAATATTGCTAAAATTAGAAACATTCTGACCAGGAGTGATGCAGAGAAACTAGTCCATGCATTTGTTACTTCAAGGCTGGACTACTGTAATTCCTTATTATCAGGAAGTCCACAAAATGCAATTAAAAGCCTTCAGTTGATCCAAAATGCTGCAGCAAGAGTTCTGATGAATATTAAAAAGAGAGATCACATTTCTCCTGTTTTGGCTTCTCTCCATTGGCTCCCTGTTAAATCCAGAATAGAGTTTAAGATCCTCCTCCTTACGTATAAAGCCCTTAATAATCAGCTCCATCGTACATCAGAGATCTGATTGTTCCATATGTTCCTAACAGAGAACTTTGTTCTCAGAATGCAGGTCTACTGGTAGTTCCTAGGATTTCTAAAAGTAGAATAGGAGGCAGATCTTTTAGTTATCAGGCTCCTCTCCTGTGGAACCAGCTCACAGTTTTAGTCCATGAGGCAGATACTCTGTCTGTTTTTAAGACTAGGCTTAAAACCTTCCTTTCTGATAAAGCTTATAGTTAGAGTGGCTTAGGTTATCCTGAGATATTTTTGTAATTATGCTGCTATAGGTTTATGCTGTTGGAGGACAGACTGACCACTTTTCTTCTCTCTGCTACTTTTCTCTCCTACCACTCTCCAGATGTATTTTTTCTGCAGTTATTTCGATTAACCTTTTTTCAGTGTTTTTCTATAAATGTAAAGGTAATATATTTTATTTTATCATTTATCAATATTTTGTTGATATAGGGATCAATTTTTATTCTAACATCCATCAAGGACAAAATTTGGCCGGTAAAAACTGTACTGGCAATGGGCACAGACATGGTGTCCTGTTCTTTTTACGGAGCAAAACCAGCTTAACTAAGAGCCGTGTCCGTTACCATTAAAGAGATGTTTTCATCCAAGACCAAATCTTTAAGTAGTTCACATATTTCCTTCATAACAGCCAAAGACAACCACGGTCTTTAGTGGTTGGAGATGTAAAACTTTATGATCTACACTTGGGGGCGCTCTAAAGCTGCCCAAAAATGGTTCCTTGAGGAACTCCAGCTGTTAAACTGACTGGGTAAAAAGGGTTCTGATGGGAAGGTTGCTGGTTCCATTCCCACCCTGTCCAGGTGTTACTCTGAGATCCTGGCAAATAGAGAGATATTACTGCTATTTATTATTCTATGATTTAGAATAATGTGGTCAGTTTTCTGTCTGCTAATCAGAAATATCCTTGAAATCAAACTGTTGGGTTTAAAAAGTTCTTCTGGAACATCAGGATCATCATCTCTGAGTAACGGCATGGAAATAATAACCATTAGAAGTGATTATAAAGTACCAGTAAACAGATCTTTAATAAATAAATGAATAAATCCAACTCTGCTTACATCCAATCCTTTCCGGACAGGATTCCTGCAGATCTCCAGGAACCGTGTGGCGGTCCTGCTCCTGGCTGGAGGTCAGGGAACGCGACTAGGAGTCCGCTATCCCAAAGGGATGTACGATGTCGGGCTGCCGAGCGGGAAGACGCTGTATCAGATCCAAGCAGAGCGGATCCTGAAGATCCAGAAGCTAACGGAGAGCAGATTGGGCTCTAAATGCACCGTTCCCTGGTAAGATCCCATCAGTCCAGGAATTAATACTCATGGTTTACCCTCCACTGGGAAATAAAACATAATCTGCTGTCTGATGACAAGAAAACCTTAGCTGTTTATGCTAGAAACCATAGTTTTTTTTAAAACAAATATTTAACCAATACTCCTTTAGTGGAAAATAACATTAATTTGATTAACAATATTCTGTTATTGCAGTAAATTATACTAGTTTGCTGCTCCTCCTCACAGAAATGAACGACCATCGGTGCAGAAATTTGAAAATATTCATGAAACAAAGTCGATTAAACTGAGAAGGAATAAATAAAAAGCAAGGTGACGTTTTATAAGTAAATATGTTTTTTAGTTGTAAAAAAAAACTCATCTTGTGAACAAGCCCCTTCCTGAGCCGCGTAAATAAAACGGTGCATCATCAGCATACAGGGAGAGACGCTGTAATGTTGGTGAGAAACAATCAAACATCATCAGCATACAGGGAGAAACATTGTAGTGTTGGTGAGAAACAATCAAACACCATCAGCATACAGGGAGAAACATTGTAATGTTGGTGAGAAACAATCAAATATCAGCATACAGGGAGAAACGCTGTAATGTTGGTGAGAAACAATCAAATATCATCAGCATACAGGGAGAAACATTGTAATGTTGGTGAGAAACAATCAAATATCATCAGCATACAGGGAGAAACATTGTAATGTTGGTGAGAAACAATCAAATATCAGCATACAGGGAGAAACGCTGTAATGTTGGTGAGAAACAATCAAATATCATCAGCATACAGGGAGAAACATTGTAGTGTTGGTGAGAAACAATCAAATATCAGCATACAGGGAGAAACGCTGTAATGTTGGTGAGAAACAATCAAACATCATCAGCATACAGGGAGAAACGCTGCAGTGTTGGTGAGAAACAATCAAACATCAGCATACAGGGAGAAACGCTGTGTGTTGGTGAGAAACAATCAAACATCATCAGCATACAGGGAGAAACGCTGCAGTGTTGGTGAGAAACAATCAAACACCATCAGCATACAGGGAGAAACGCTGTGTGTTGGTGAGAAACAATCAAATATCATCAGCATACAGGGAGAAACGCTGCAGTGTTGGTGAGAAACAATCAAACACCATCAGCATACAGGGAGAAACGCTGTGTGTTGGTGAGAAACAATCAAATATCATCAGCATACAGGGAGAAACATCGTAATGTTGGTGAGAAACAATCAAATATCATCAGCATACAGGGAGAAACATCGTAATGTTGGTGAGAAACAATCAAATATCATCAGCATACAGGGAGAAACATTGTAATGTTGGTGAGAAACAATCAAATATCATCAGCATACAGGGAGAAACATCGTAATGTTGGTGAGAAACAATCAAATATCATCAGCATACAGGGAGAAACATTGTAATGTTGGTGAGAAACAATCAAATATCATCAGCATACAGGGAGAAACATTGTAATGTTGGTGAGAAACAATCAAATATCATCAGCATACAGGGAGAAACATTGTAATGTTGGTGAGAAACAATCAAATATCATCAGCATACAGGGAGAAACATTGTAATGTTGGTGAGAAACAATCAAATATCATCAGCATACAGGGAGAAACATTGTAATGTTGGTGAGAAACAATCAAACATCATCAGCATACAGGGAGAAACATCGTAATGTTGGTGAGAAACAATCAAACATCATCAGCATACAGGGAGAAACATTGTAATGTTGGTGAGAAACAATCAAATATCATCAGCATACAGGGAGAAACATTGTAATGTTGGTGAGAAACAATCAAATAATCAGCATACAGGGAGAAACATTGTAATGTTGGTGAGAAACAATCAAATATCATCAGCATACAGGGAGAAACATTGTAATGTTGGTGAGAAACAATCAAATATCATCAGCATACAGGGAGAAACATTGTAATGTTGGTGAGAAACAATCAAACATCATCAGCATACAGGAGAAACATCGTAATGTTGGTGAGAAACAATCAAAATCATCAGCATACAGGGAGAAACATTGTAATGTTGGTGAGAAACAATCAAATATCATCAGCATACAGGGAGAAACATTGTAATGTTGGTGAGAAACAATCAAATATCATCAGCATACAGGGAGAAACATTGTAATGTTGGTGAGAAACAATCAAACATCATCAGCATACAGGGAGAAACATCGTAATGTTGGTGAGAAACAATCAAATATCAGCATACAGGGAGAACAAAAATATAAAATCTTCAGCTTTTCCTCTGACCTTGTTTATATGCAGCCATGCTGAAAAAAAATATGAAAAATAAACTTGATTGGTCAGTTGACAGTAGGGACAACCATTATGTTTGTTTCAGTGATGCATTCTTTCAAGCATTTTGATTGGTCTAGGTACCAGAATCATTAACATTTCAAACATGAAATTAGGATAATTTATTAATGTATTTTCAGATGTTTCCCCAATAACTTTATGATAATTGGTAATAATCTTCCGATCAATTCTGGGAGTTGATATTTTTCTGGGCATCAGAGTAACTTTGCTGTGAAGTATTGGTAATAAAGCTAGGATGAGGTCACAACTGCATCATTATTTTATCTGTAAAATTATCATCTTCCTTGTTTATGAAATAAAATTTCTAAATGTCAGAGGTCACCACCTCTGTGAAATACTAAATACTCATCTGTAGGATGCATTGTCCAACGTGTCTCTAGGTTGTCCTGCTTGAGACACTTCAGTTCTGCATCGTCTAGATTGTAAATGAAGTGGACCGAAAACAGAGCCCTGAGGAACCCCAGTTGTGATCCTTGATCGCTCGGCTTTATGATTAGCAGATGACCTTAGAGTTTTCCTGGTCTACTGGAATGTTGTTCAGGAATATTTGGGAATATCCTTCCTTCAGGAAAGATTTACGTTTTCCACAGATTTTCTGCCGGATTTCAGTTAATCTGAGTGTGTTTATCTTTTGCTTCTGGTCTCCATGATGTTGGAATAACCAAGGATTATAATCTGTGTGAATTTATGTGTCTACCTGTGCAGGTACATCATGACCAGCGAGTTCACTCTGAAGCCCACCCAGACCTTCTTCCAGGAAAACTCTCACTTCGGCCTGGATCCCTACAACATCGTCATGTTCGAGCAGAGGATGATCCCGGCCGTCTCCTTGGACGGGAAGCTGATCCTGGAGGGAAAAGGGAAGCTGGCCATGGCTCCAGGTAGGTGTGGATCAGGAGAACTCAGCAGGTCTGTGAGGAAACGTCCTGCCAACGGTGTCCGCTCTGTTCCAGACGGGAACGGAGGTCTGTACCAGGCGCTGGTGGACCACGGCGTCCTGCAGGACATGAGACGCAGAGGGGTGGATTACGTCCATGTTTACTGTGTCGACAACATCCTGGTGAAGATGGCCGATCCACTGTTTGTGGGTTTCTGTGTGACCAAAGGAGCCGACTGCGGAGCCAAGGTGGGGGAACTTTACAGGACAAACTGGTCCAACTCCAGTCCAGAAATCACAATCCGATTATTCAGATTAGAGAAGAAGAAACTTTTTGTTGGGTCAGTAGTGTGAAAAGTTCTTTATCTGGAAATTGGTCGTTAAATATTGCAGGTTTTTTCAACTACATTTGTCTAAGTGAAAAGTTTAGAGTCGTCCAGGAAAAATGTTAGAAATCTGAGATGTTTCTGTCAGATGACCTCTGACCTCTCAGATGAAAGCATGTCTGACTGCTTCCTGTTGCACCATCAGGTGGTGGAGAAGGCCCATCCAGCTGAGCCGGTGGGTGTGGTTTGCAGGGTGGGAGGGGTCCCTCAGGTGGTGGAGTACAGCGAGATCCGACCGGAGACGGCCGAACTGAGAGGAGCTGCAGGAGAACTGATCTACAGCGCTGGAAACATCTGCAACCATTTCTTCACCAGGAGCTTCCTGGAGGGAGTAGCTGAGTAGGATGGATGGATGGATGGATGGATGGATGGATAGTTGGATGAATGGATGGACGGTTGGATGGATAGATAGATGGACGGTTGGATGGATGGATGTATGGATGGAATGATGGACGGACAGATGGTTGGTTGGATGAATGGTTGGTTGGATTGATGGTTGGTTGGATGGATGGATAGATGGACGGACAGATGGTTGGTTGGATGAATGGTTGGTTGGTTGGTTGGATTGATGGTTGGTTGGCTGGATGGAGGGATGAACAGATGGATGGATGGTTGGTTGGTTGGATAGATGGATGGTTGGTTGGATGGATGTATGGATGGATGGATGGACGGACAGATGGTTGGTTGGATGAATGGTTGGTTGGATTGATGGTTGGATGGATGGTTGGATGGATGGATGGTTGGATGGATGGATGGATGGAGGGATGGTTGGTTGGTTGGTTGGATGGATGGTTGGATAGATGGTTGATTGGATGGTTGGATGGATGGTTGGTTGGTTGGATGGATGGTTGGATAGATGGTTGATTGGATGGTTGGATGAATGGTTGGATGGATGGATGGATGGATGGACGGACGGATGGTTGGATGGACAAATGGACGGTTGGATGGATGGATGATGGATGGATGGTTGGATGAATGGTTGGATGGATGGATGATGGATGGATGGTTGGATGAATGGTTGGTTGGTTGGACGGACGGACGGATGGATGGATGGTTGCTTGGTTGGTTGGTTGGATTGATGGTTGGTTGGTTGGTTGGAGGGACGGATGTTTGGATGGTAGGATGGACGGACGGATGGATGATCGGATGGATGGTTGGATGAATGGTTGGTTGGTTGGATTGATGGTTGGATGGTTGGTTGGTTGGTTGGAGGGACGGATGTTTGGATGGTAGGATGGACGGACGGATGGTTGGTTGGTTGGATAGATGGTTGGATAATTGGTTGACCCCTGTTGACCCTTGGTGACCTTTATTAACCTCCATTGCCCCCCCCCCCTGTTGATCCCTCCCCAGGAGGTTAAAGGATCAGCTGAAGCAGCACGTGGCTCTGAAGAAGGTCCCGTTCATCGACTCTTGTGGGAACCAGGTGAAGCCGACCAAACCCAACGGAATAAAGATGGAGAAGTTTGTGTTTGACGTGTTCCCGTTCTCCAGGTCCGGATCGTTCCTCCGTGTTTACGGACTGCTGGCGATCCGGGTTCCTCCGCCTCTGAACTCTGTTTCTGCAGGAACTTCGTTGTGTTCGAGGTCCTGAGGGAGGAGGAGTTTTCCCCGCTGAAGAACTCGGACGGAGCGGCCGCAGACACTCCCACCCACGCCAGAAACTCCCTGCTGGCCCAACACTGTCGCTGGGCGACGGCCGCTGGAGCCGCCCTGCTGGACGAACATGGGAACAGCATCCAGATTCCACCAAGGTGACCACTGCCATTATAAGCCTGGTGGTTGCCATGGTTACTGTTAATAACCTGGGTTAATATTTTCCTCCACAGCTCGTCGGCAGACAACCGTCCCGCTGTGAAATGTGAGATCTCTCCTCTGGTGTCGTACTTCGGAGAGGTGAGGAATCCCATCACATTCTGTTCATCACGGAAAATATTTTCCCAGCTCCTAAAGGTTGTGGGTTATATTCCCAGGGACTGGATCAGCTGCTGAAGGGGAAGACCATAAAGACGCCCTTCATCCTGGATGAAGCAGCAGCTGAGCAGCTGCAGCCTCAGTAGACCTCAGCGGATCAGGAGAAGCTTCTGGAAGACGATCGTCCTCATGGAGACTCAGGCCGTCATGTGGAGAACCAGTTAACCAATCAGGGATCAGCCATTAAACTTTCTATAAACTGTTTTTGTACTAACAAATAAAGATTATTCAGAAAGATTTTAAACTGTTTTCACACCATCAAAATAAGATGAGGTCAGCAAACATAACTACTTCAGATGATATTTTTTAAGCATTTTAGCCAGATTCGAAGGCAAACCGTTCATCCAGAACTCTACCTGCCACCTTCCATTCCTATTATTATTATTATTATATGGTATATAGTAATTAAATATTACTTTTTCAGTCCCTCCTAAGTTCTGATTTCTGCTGATATCTGCAGTATTATATGAAAGTTCATTAAACAAAGTAAATAAGTGTACTAAATGAAACGATAAAAACTATTACTGTAATCTGTTGGGTTTAATAAATTATTCATATTTCAAATTACAATATTTGGTAAATCTGAAATAAAATAGTATAAAATGACTAACTTAATAAATGAAATGAGCAACATAAAATATAAATCGCAAAATAATAAAAAAGATAATGAAATTCAGTAAAATGAAAAATAAAGTAATATAAATTAAACCGAATAAAATATAAAGGAAACTAAAATGACACAAAGCGGCCCTGAGTAAGATGGCGGCTGCCTCGGTCTCCTGCCTCAGAGGCGTTGGTGTCACGTGGCCGGTGTGGACCAATCAGGGCCGTCCGTGTCCAGGACGACAACAAGCCGCTGGAGCAGCGGAATGCTACCGACTGTTGGTCCGTTTGGATCCGTTTAGACGCCGTTTCCCGTCCGGAACCAGCCCACCAGAACTGTTCTGGGGCTCTGACTCTTTCCAGCCTCAAACATTCACTGATTCCCTCCCTACATCCCGCATTATTCCCATTCCCAGCGGACATTCCCTGCTGCCGTGAAGGTTACCATGGAGGTTCTGGGATGTTAGGACCATGTTCAAGAATGTGTTCGGTTCGGGTTTCCTGGTGAGGACAGCTCACGTGGTTCTGACCTGGATCATCACGCTGATCCTGTTCCTGTATGACACAGGTGAGTCCCGCCCAGTTGATCCCGGTGTTCCCGGTCAGGTGTTCCCGATCAGAACCGGGGATGTTTGTCCCTGCAGAGCTCCGGAGGCAGGAGGAAACGGGCCAGCTGCTGCAGCCGGTTCTGTTCGTCCTGCTGGTTCTGGTGTCGGTGCTGCTGTACTTCGCCGTGTCCCTCATGGATCCCGGGTTCATCCTGACTGAGGACAGCGACCTGCAGGTGAGCCAGGGCCGGTACCAGGAGGTGGGCTGCAGGGGGGCTCGGCCCGAGACGGATCCAGTCAAGGGTGTTAAAATTCAGCCCAGGAGCTCGATTTGTATCAGAACTCACTAAGGATGTAAAAATACTTCTAGTATAACAACCAGGGGCGTCACGTTTCGATTCGATACTCGATTAAAAAACATTTACAGTACAGAGGCCCGTGTCATTTTTAGTCTACAATAATCGGTTTTATTCATTACATTTTGTACAGTAAATCTAATTTTTAAAGACAAAATTGATGCCATTTTTCTTTTTCTTGTGTAATGTACCACGTTAGGCATTAACGGTAAAATTGATATAATTTATTTACGGTAAAAGTCTAACAGTGTTGTTTAAATAAATTATTAGAAAGAGATCGTGGCTGCCATCTAGTGACTCTTTATAGTTACTGCAGAACGACTGACACATTTGCTCCAGGTATCTAATTGGACCGTTTAAAATGCAGCTAACAATGAGAATCTGGATTTAACTCAATGGGATCTAAATATTCCTCACTAGGGATCTGAGAGTAGAAGAAGCGCCTTTAGCTCTGGTTCTGCTGCTTCATCTATCCTAGCCGTGGTCAAGCTGTAGCTTAGCTAATAGCTACTTGCTAGCATTAGCTAATATGCTCTGTAGACGTGCGCTCTGATCCCAGTGGATGTGATACAGGAAGTTAAAATGTTACAGTTTCGATGCGCGAGGTCGTAACGTAATTTCAATCGATTTCGATACAAAATCGAGATTTTGACGCCCCTAATAAGAATTACCAATAATATTATTAACATGTTTAATGTAATAATTGGCAAAGAACACGTTTATGTCATCAGAACCAGAGGTGAGTATCTAGTAAGTGCACCAGATTAGAGCCGTATATTCACTGATCCGAGGCGCTAAGCTGGTTCTGGTTTCTAGTGAATAGTCCCAGAGAACGTTCAGGTATAGATCTAGTTAAAGCAGAAGCAACGCTGCGTTGTAAAAGGAGCCCTGGTTCTGGGTGGTGGCGGTATGATGGTACGGGCTGCTGACTGGTTTTCCTCCTGTGGTTTCCAGTTCACCCTGGGAGTAGCTGAGGAGCAGCAGGATATGATCCCGCCCAGCACCAAATCCCTGCGTCAGCGCCGCTGTGGTCACTGTCTGCTGCAGGTACGATTCCCCTCTGCCCAAGGGCTCCTCGGTAGCGCTGAGGAACATGTTCCCACTGAGGAAAACAGCCCAGAAAAATCTATGAGTCTCATGATGATCAGAATGTAGAGAATCAACCCAGATATCTGCTTATTTCAGTCCAGTTCAACATTTAGCGTCTCTACGCACAAATATGCAGAAATATGAACACAGATTTCACTGGAAACCCGTCTGCTTCATGTGTCTGACATCATCCATCACTGGTTTAACTTCTGGCTCTGCTGCACTGAGACGCCACCTACTGGCTGAAAATCCTACTGCAAGAAAGCTGATGTGTAAAGCCTAGTTTATGTTTCTCCGACCGCTAATCTGCACTCAGACGCAGACGTATTGATGGAGACGTTTTCTGTTTATAGACTCCGCTCTTCCACTCCATTCTCTATTGTTTTGCTCGACCAGGACAGTAGGGGGCGCTAAGTTTTCATGGCGTCTCTGCCTACATCACACGGCGCTGCTTCTGTTTTTTTCTAGGCTTGTGATTGATTTCTTCCTCAAGGAGCAACAAACGACAGAAAGTACGTTCTGATTAAGCTGTAAAGCTTTTTACTAGAAGTGCAGCTCATAGAATCCTCTAGAAACACATGGAAACAAACACAGCAGCCATTTTTGTTGTGTTCAAAATCACCAAAGGAACAGATTAGATAAATTATCCTTTCAATATAAACCATTAAACGCTGCATTTACTACTGATTACAGCGACTATAGAGCCCCCTACTGGTGAAACAATCTCTGGTTGGTACTGAAACTGACCAATCAGATGAAGACGCTCTGCGGTGAAGGAGACAGATGGTTAAAAAATGGGCCTCTACTCCGTGCGTCTTTACGTTGACGGATAACGGCGTTGTGTCAATCAGTCTCCGTCAAAACGAAGAAGCATAAACTGGGCTTAATACTGCACTGATGATGATGATGATGAAAATAATGATGATAATTATAATGATGATGATGATGATGACGATGATGATGAAAATGATGATAATTATAATGATGATGATGAAAATAATGATGATTATTATAATTATGATGATGATGATGATGATGATGATGATGATGATGAAAATGATGATAATTATAATGATGATGATGATAATGATGATAATAATTATAATTATGATGATGATGAAAATAATGATGATGATAATTTTAATGATGATAATAATTATGATGATGATGAAAATAATGATGATGACGATGATGATAATGATGATAATAATTATAATTATAATGATGATGATGACGATGATGATGAAAATGATGATAATTATAATGATGATGATGAAAATAATGATGATTATTATAATTATGATGATGATGATGATGATAATGATGATAATAATTATAATTATGATGATGATGATAATAATTATGATGATGATGAAAATAATGATGATGACGATGATGATAATGATGATAATAATTATAATTATGATGATGATGATAATAATTATGATGATGATGAAAATAATGATGATGACGATGATGATAATGATGATAATAATTATAATTATAATGATGATGATGACGATGATGATGAAAATGATGATAATAATTATAATTATGATGATGATGATGACGATGATGATGAAAATGATGATAATTATAATGATGATGATGAAAATAATGATGATGACGATGATGATAATGATGATAATAATTATAATTATAATGATGATGATGATGATGACGATGATGATGAAAATGATGATAATAATTATAATTATGATGATGATGACGATGATGATAATGATGATGATGATGAAAATAATGATGATTATTATAATTATGATGATGATGATAATGATGATAATAATTATAATTATGATGATGATGATGATGCCATCGCCCCTCAGTGGCTCCTGATCGTCTGTGACCGAACCAGAATGATCCAATCAGCTAACGTCTCTGTTCTGTGTTGGGAGCAGCAGCCAATGAGGTCGAAGCACTGCCAGACGTGTCAGCACTGCGTCCGTCGCTATGACCACCACTGTCCCTGGATAGAGAACTGCGTTGGGGAGAGGAACCACCGCTGGTTCGTCCTCTACCTGGCCGTGCAGCTGCTGGTGCTGCTGTGGGCGCTGCGCATCGCCTGGTGAGTACGCGCCCCTCTGAGGTCAGAGGTCACCGGACGCGGTGCTGACGGCTCCTCCTGCCTCCTCAGGACGGGTCTTGGCCACGCCCCTTCCTGGTCGCCGTGGCTGCGCTCCAACGGCATGCTGCTGGCGGTGTTGGCGCTGCTGGTCCTGCTGGCGCTGGTGGTTCTGCTGCTGCTGGGTTCCCACCTCTACCTGGTCTCCATGAACATCACCACCTGGGAGTTCATGTCGCGCCACCGCATCTCCTACCTCAAACACTGCGGCGCCGACCAGAACCCGTTCGACCGCGGAGCCGCCCAGAACCTGTGGGGGTTCTTCTGCGAGTGGGGCGGCGTGGTGTGGGAGCAGGTGTACTTCAGGGAGGACAACGACCCGGTTTAGGTTCCGTCCTGCTGACGGGCCGCCAGCACTGGTTCTACTGGTTCTACGCTGGTTCTGGGCCGACCCGGCTCATCTGATGCAGAAACTTAAACCAGGTTCTGATCCGTCTCACTCCCAGTTTCTCCACAGCGGGCCTGGATGACCTTTCACCTTTCACCCTCTGCATGTCAGCCTGTTGTTGACGAGTATTCTGGGACGGTTCTGATGGGTCCGTTTACGTTTCGGACCAAATGAGGATCAGTTTAGGTTTAATAAATCAGTCTAAAGAACAAAACCCGGCAGGCTGCCTCGGTCCTGGGCGGCCGTGGTTCCCAGTCCTGGTACCTGGGAACCAGCCGCTCCCACCCGCCATGCCCCGTGGGTTGCACCTTTACCTGGTCTCCATGGAAACCAGCTGGGGGCGGGGTTAAGCTGGAATCAGCAGACCAGAATCAGGGATCAGACCTCTGGGTCGTTTCACATAAACTGATTAAATCCAGAAACAGGCAGCGAGCAGCAGAACTAAACTAAATATTCTGGGAGCATCACAGATTAAATGTTTCACATTTTACCAAAAGGAAAAATGAGACTGAAGTGTTTATTTTTCATGATGCTGAGTTTTATTCTTCTACATCTGTGGATCCTGACAGTGATTCGTTCCTGCAGCAGGTTTGTCTCTGGTTTCCTGGCGCTCCCAGATTCATTTCTGATGATTGATGGTGGAATTATTCCCAGAGCTTTTCCAACATTCCTGAATAACATCCTGACATCCTGTTTTTAATTTCCAGATGTTTCTCCATCTGATCGGAGGATTAAAGATGCAGTTTTTCCGGTTGATCTTTTCCTAGTGCAATTGTTCCCTGATAGAAAGCAATAAAGCTGATTTTTCCATGTTTGAGCGATCAGAGCTCTGATTTATACAGAATTATTATGTCGTGTTTCTGACTTTTATGCAACACTGGAGCAACGTTTTTACCTCCGAACAGAAATAAAGACTGATGAGAATTTAAAGTCCAGCTTTTATTCATTCACTGTCACTTTAAACACAGGCTGGTTGGGTTTATACATCATCATATCTGTCACATCCACGTTTCTGCAGAATAATTTAAAATAATCACAATGATACATTCAGTGTTTTTGGCCTTCAGAGATATTTACAGTTCAGACTGAGAGCAAAGTGCTGCGTTCAAGAGTAAAACAACCTTCAGCGTTTAAAACCGGTGGAAGGAGCCAGAGCCATCAGCTGATCAGGGAGAAGTCGAAGTCATTAAAGACTTCCTGCTGCTCGGCGGTGAGGACGCAGGGGGTCCGAGGCAGCGTCAGGGCCGGTTTCAGTCGGGTGAACTCCTCGTCGAAGTTACTGACGTCCTGCGGAGCCGTGATCGTCGGCAGGAAGGGAGGCTTCAGCTTCTTAGCCAGGAGGGCGTCCCAGTTCATTTCCTGTTGGGAGAACAATTCAAACAGAACGAGAAGTTCACAGAGAACAGATGTACAGTATGTATCCTAAGTAAAAGCAGATCTTTTGATTCCCAGTCACATCTAAAAATATTTATTCCAGTTCAGCAACATCCATTTAAACCTGGTTTATTTTAATCCTCCATTCTGACCAATCATAGCCCTGTTCTTACAGGAAGGTGCTAAAAATGGGTCCAGTTATCTTTATTTCATTCAATCAAAAGTAAAATAGCATTGGAAAAAATTAATGTTGCTTGAATGAAAAGGGGCAGAAAGAAGATTCATCTTATGACATCTGTCCCTTTCTACTTATTCACACATTTAAACTCTGTCACTTATGTACAATTTGCACCTCATAGTTCTAACCTCTTTATAAAATGATGAGTTCTGACCAGCATTTTATAAATATATCAAATAAAGGAGTATCATGGTATATATGTGTGTATATCATTCAGAAAATCTGGGGAAATGCTTGTAAAACAAATTTATACATAAACAAAGCTGCAAAAACATGCAATGAGAATATTAAATCATGCTGGATTCTGGGAATCAACTAAATTCAAACAAAATTCATGGATTTAGTCGAGTTAAACATGTTTAAAGTTATGTTTTCTGTTGTGAACAGAAGCCTCCAATCAAACATCCAATCTCCCTTCAGTTCAAGAAGAGAATATAAGAGGTTTGCTTTGGTTGGAATCAGGAATAGTAAAAACAAAAATGGGTTTCTGTTGTCGGAGTAAAACGATGGAAAAACCTTAGTGACAAATTAAATATGATAAATCTTATGATTACAATTTTAAAACGCTGTGAAAATTGATATAATTAACTCATTAAGTTTGTTAATATGTGGACTTCGGTTCTTTTTGCCACTTTGAGTAAGGTAATGATTTTGTCAAACTGAGCATTGCATAGTAATTTGATTGTTATAGAATGTAAAATCATTGTGAAAGTTCTGTTATTATGCTGTTGAGTTTCTTGATGTACAGGGAGAATAAGTATTTGATACACTGCTGATTTATGAAGTTTTCCCGCTTCCAAAGCATGTAGAGCTCTGTAATTTGTATCAAAGGTTCTCTTTCCCTGTGATGGACAGAATCTAAAACAAAAATGCAGAAAATTACAGTGGATGATTTTTAAATAATTTACATTTTATTGCATTAAAATTTGATCTCCCATCAACCAGTAAGAATTTATTCTCCCACAGACCTGTTAGTTCTCCTTTAAGAAGCCTTCCTGTTCTCCACTCATTACCTGGATTAACTGCACCTGTTTGAACTCCTTACCTGTATAAAACACACCTGTCCACACACTCAGACTATGACCAAGACCAGAGAGCTGTGTGAGGACATCAGGGATAAAAAGGCTGGGATGGGCTACAGGACAATAGGCAAGCAGCTCGGTGAGAAGGAAACAACTGTTGGTGTAATGATTAGAAACTGGAGGAAGTTCAAGACGACGGTCTGGAGCTCCATGAAAGATCTCTGCTGGTGGGGCATCAATGATCATGATGAGACCAGAACTACACAGCAGGACCTGGTCAATGACCTGGATAGAGCTGGGACCTCAGTCTGAAAGAAAACCATCATTAACACACTGTAGTCATGGATTAAAGTCCTGCAGCGCATGAAAGGTCCCCCTGCTCAAGCCAGAGCATGTCAAAGTTTACCAATGAGCATCTGGATGACCCAGAGGAGGAATGGGAGAAGGTCGTGTGGTCTGATGAGACAAAAGTGGAGCTTTTTGGTCTAAACTGCATTCACCGTGTTTGGAGAAAGAAGAAGGATGAAAAAGACCCCAAGAACACCATCCCTACTGTAAAGCATGGAGGTGGAAGCATCATGCTGTGGGGGGACGGGAAAAATGCAGGGTATAGAGGGGAGGATGGGGCCAAGTATGGTGAGATCCAACAATCTCCTTCCCTCGTGGGTCGTGGCTGGTTCCTCCAGCATGACAACGAACAGAAACACATCGCCATGGTAACCAAGGAGCGGCTCCATAGGAAGCATCTAAAGCTCGGTTTATGCTTGACGTGTGAACCGAGCGGAACCGGCCGAGACGCCTTCTAGCAGCGTTTATACTTTCTGCAGCTTGTCTCTGCTGAGAGCCAATATTCTTGACGACTGTAGGGGGCGGCGTAGGGCTCTACGGCAAGCATACAACACTACACCATAGTAGAAGTAGTAATCACTGTTGTTTACAAGATGGTGATACCCGTGAGCTTAAACAAAGCTGAACTTTTATGCTATTTATTAGGAAAAAAGACGAGACTGTCCATTAAAACACAGTTGATCACAGTGATCTCTATCTGCCGAATCATAACGATCTCTATTTACGAACCTCCGCCAATATGAGCTCTTGCCAGTCCGCCATGTTTTTCCGCGCGGGACGGTCCGCGTACTTACAAACTTTCCTAGGTGCGCGGCGCGGAAATTGGGGGCGGGAGGAGGCCGCGCGGAGAGGCGTGGTTACTGAAATGACGTAATTTGGCCGCGTGGAGCCGTGCGGACCTCGCGGACGCGGCCAGCACGAACCAAGCTTAAAGGTCCTGGAGTGGCCGAACCCGTCTGCAGACCTGGATCCAATAGAACATCTTTGTTACCCAGCAACAGCCCAGAAACCTGAAGGTTCTGGAGAAGATCTGTATGGAGGAATGGGCCAAAATCCCTGCTGCAGTGGGAGCAAAGCTGCTGGAGAACTACAGGAAACGTCTGATCAAAGGTTTCTGTAGCAAATATTCTGTTCTGTTTGTCTGATGTATCAAATACTTATGCGAAAAAACGGAAATTAATTATTTAAAAATCATCCACTGTGATTTTCTGCATTTTTGTTTTAGATTCTGTCCCTCACAGTTAAAGATTAGCTTTGACACAAATTACAGACCTCTACATGCTGTTTGTGGGAAAACTTCATAAACCAGCAGTGTATCAAGTACTTGTTCTCCCCACTGTAATTCATAAACTGCCAAAACCTTTTTTGGTTGTAATTATTTGGATTTTGTTTGGAGAACGTGAGCAACCAAAATAAAATCATTTCATTTGATGTGACCCTAAAGAAAGACCTGGAAGAACAGGTGTTGCTTGATCTCGGCGGCGTCTTCCTCTCCTGATCCCAGTCTCAGCTCCGGGTTTTTCTGCAGCAGCTGAAACAGTGAGAACAGGAACCAAAGCTCAGCTGATGGACCTCTGGAACCGGACGGACAGCTGAGACGTTTGAGGACAAACCTTCTGAATGAGAGACGCCGACTTTGGGGACAGGAAGCGAGGGTAACGAACTTCTTCATTGACGATGCTGTCGAACACTTCCTCCTCATCGTCACCTGGGAAAGGAGACTGGAACCAGAGCAGAGTTCTCCTCAGAACCGAGGGGAAAACAGAAACCTGCATAAGTCTTCTGGAGGTTCCACTCACCTCGCCCACCAGCATCTCATAGACCAGTACTCCCAGTTCCCACCAGTCCACGCTGCGGGTGTAGCTGTTTTCCGTCAGCACCTCTGGAGCCAGGAACTCCGGGGTGCCGCAGAAGGTGTTGGTCCGATCCCCGTGACCCATTCCTGCACACAGATGAACCGCTGAAGAACCGGAGGCCGGATGAAGGCTAAAATGGATTATCAGTTACTGTCTGATCCACATATAGAAAGCAGAAACACTTCCAGGAGCCCTGATTTGTTACTCAGAGATTAGATTTACTAGAAACGTTTTCCCCGGGGTAACCAATGAGATTTGGAGCCCCAGAATTGATCATTTTACAGCAATAAAACTGACACAACACCTTTAATTCTAGTTATAGTTGCTGCACATTTAACTTTTTTGTCTCAGTCTTTTCATATCTAATAATCTTCCGTCTGCTGAATGACCAACAGGTGGTTCCAAATTCCCTCCCGGCTGATTGGGTCATAAACAAGAATGGGAACAACTTGTTGATGACTGAAAAGAGAGCAAATAGCCACAGTAACAGCCGAAGAAGGCAGAGGTCACCATAGTAACCAGGCACAGGGTGGGAATCACCATAGTAACCAGGCACAGGGCGGGAGTCACCATAGTAACCAGTCACAGGGAGGGAATCACCATAGTAACCAGTCACAGGGAGGGAATCACCATAGCAACCCGTCACAGGGAGGGAATCACCATAGTAACCAGTCACAGGGCGGGAATCACCATAGTAACCAGGCACAGGGCGGGAGTCACCATAGTAACCAGTCACAGGGAGGGAATCACCATAGTAACCAGTCACAGGGAGGGAATCACCATAGCAACCCGTCACAGGGAGGGAATCACCATAGTAACCAGTCACAGGGAGGGAATCACCATAGCAACCCGTCACAGGGAGGGAATCGCCATAGTAACCAGTCACAGGGAGGGAATCACCATAGTAACCAGTCACAGGGAGGGAATCACCATAGTAACCCGTCACAGGGAGGGAATCACCATAGTAACCAGTCACAGGGAGGGAATCACCATAGCAACCCGTCACAGGGAGGGAATCACCATAGTAACCAGTCACAGGGCAGGAATCACCATAGTAACCAGGCACAGGGCGGGAGTCACCATAGTAACCAGTCACAGGGAGGGAATCACCATAGTAACCAGTCACAGGGAGGGAATCACCATAGCAACCCGTCACAGGGAGGGAATCACCATAGTAACCAGGCACACGGCAGAATCATCATAGTAACCAGTCACAGGGAGGGATTCACCATAGTAACCAGGCACAGGGCGGGAGTCATCATAGTAACCAGTCACAGGGAGGGAATCACCATAGTAACCAGTCACAGGGAGGGAATCACCATAGCAACCCGTCACAGGGAGGGAATCGCCATAGTAACCAGTCACAGGGAGGGAATCACCATAGTAACCAGTCACAGGGAGGGAATCACCATAGTAACCCGTCACAGGGAGGGAATCACCATAGTAACCAGTCACAGGGAGGGAATCACCATAGCAACCCGTCACAGGGAGGGAATCACCATAGTAACCAGGCACACGGCAGAATCATCATAGTAACCAGTCACAGGGAGGGATTCACCATAGTAACCAGGCACAGGGCGGGAGTCATCATAGTAACCAGTCACAGGGAGGGAATCACCATAGTAACCAGTCACAGGGAGGGAATCACCATAGCAACCCGTCACAGGGAGGGAATCGCCATAGTAACCAGTCACAGGGAGGGAATCACCATAGTAACCAGTCAAAAGGAGGGAATTGTTATTACTAATTATTCAAAAATTATTCAAAAGGAAGGGTTCACCATAGTAACTGGTGAAAAGAGAGCATCTCCATAGCAACCAGTAAAGCCTCACCCCAGCAGCCACTTTAAAAGAAGGGTGTTACCAAGGAGACCATTGAAAAAGATTCAACCAGTCTTCTGTTTTCCTGTTAGCGGTCAAAACCACCTGCTACTTAACAAGCTAACAGGAAATGGTATTATCATGGATTTTCAACATAAAAGAACGCCCCAGTATTTAAGTAGCTGATGGTCCAGTTATTGATGTCCATGTTAGAGCTTTCTGGACTAGATCTGATCATCAACGTAACTAACTGATGATTGGTTAAAACCTTTCTGGCCCAATCAAAATGTTTTATTTTCTCACCTTCTTTGCACAAACCAAAGTCTGCGATCCTGACGTATCCATCAACATCCATCAACAGGTTGTCCAGTTTCAGATCCCTGGAGGTAAGACAGGGAAACATGCTGCAGATTCCCACATGATCGGAGGCGGAGTCTAAAGTCGGGTTCTGACCCACTCACCTGTAAACGATTTGGTTCTGATGGAGGAACTCCAGACCGAGAAGGACACACGAAGAATAAAACCTGAAAAGTGATAAGAAGCTAAGCTTAAAGCTGCTGCTGTCCTTCAGAGGGACCATGTGAGGGACACGTCTGCTTACAGCGTCTGGTTCTCAGAGAAGATGTTGGTGTGGATGTGCTTCATGAGGTCTCCTCCTGGAGAGTAGGCCATGACAAAGCACACGTGGTCGGCCGTCTGGAAGCAGCCGTGCAGGTTGACCAGGAAGGGGTGACGGGCAGAGTTGATCACCTCAAAGATCCGTTTCTCACACAGCAGGCTGAACACAGAGACCAGTTCAAACAAACAAACTATCCAGAAGGGTTTCCTGTAACCTCCAGTTCTTTTCAGGGACAGCAGATCCAGTCCACAGTGTCCTCCAGACCAGGGGATCATGGAGGACACCGTGCTCCAAAGAACCTGGAGTGCTACAGAGATTATTCAGTAACCTGGGCCTTGACAGAATTCTGTCTCTGAGCTCCTTGAGCAGTTCCTTCCACCTCATGATTGTTATTTGCTCTGACATGCACTGTGAGCGGTAAGTTCTTTATACAGACAGATGTTTCTTTCCTAATCAAGTCCAATCAGTTTAAATAAACACAGCTGGACTCTAATGAAGGAACAGAACCAGCTCAAGGAGGATGAGAAGAAGTTAAATGAATTAATTAAAGGTTGGATATGGAATATGAGGATGATAGCGCCATCTAGTGTATCCAAGCTGTTGGGTTGCCAGGTTTGCTGCCGATATGGCCAGTAACCAACCTGAACTGTGTCCAGTGAGGAATGTATCCTAGACGAGTTTAGCTAACAGCTAACATTAGCAAAGTTAGTTAGTGAGATAGCTTACTGATCCAGGAGGAAACTCTCAATTTCTGCGTGTGTTTGATGGCGTAGAAATGTTTTATATGGGTCCATCTAGTGCAGGCTTCCCCTAAAATTACTCTAGTTTCTGGTAGCTAGCTAGTTACGTTAGCTAGTGAGTTAGCTTACCGATCCAGGAGGAAAGTCTCAGTTTCTGCGTGTGTTTGATGGCGTAGAAATGTTTTATATGGGTCCATCTAGTGCAGGCTTCACCTAAAACTACTTTAGTTTCTGTTAGCTAGCTAGTTAAGTTAGCTAGTGAGTTAGCTTAATGATCCAGGAGGAAAGTCTCCGTTTCTGCGTGTGTTTGATGGCGTAGAAATGTTTTATGCGGGTCCATCTAGTGTAGGCTTCACCTAAAACTACTCTAGTTTCTGTTAGCTAGCTAGTTAAGTTAGCTAGTGAGATAGCTTAATGATCCAGGAGGAAAGTCTCCGTTTCTGCGTGTGTTTAATGGCTTAGAAATGTTTTATGCGGGTCCATCTAGTGCAGGCTTCCCCTAAAATTACTCTAGTTTCTGTTAGCTAGCTAGTTACGTTAGCTAGTGAGTTAGCTTACCGATCCAGGAGGAAAGTCTCAGTTTCTGCGTGTGTTTGATGGCGTAGAAATGTTTTATGTGGATCCATCTAGTGTAGGCTTCACCTAAAACTGCTCTAGTTTCTGTTAGCTAGCTAGTTAAGTTAGCTAGTGAGTTAGCTTACCGATCCAGGAGGAAAGTCTCAGTTTCTGCGTGTGTTTGATGGCGTAGAAATGTTTTATGTGGATCCATCTAGTGTAGGCTTCACCTAAAACTACTCTAGTTTGTGTTCTGCGGTCACTCCTCTCCTGAGACGGATAACAAAATCTCTGGGGCTCTGAAGCAGCTGCTGGACATGCTGACTCCACCATTCTTCCCAGTACCAGCCCAGCTGTGCCGACCATATAGCTGGATCAAAGAGACAGTATCTGTCAACCTACAATGGCGCCCACTACTGGCTGGTAGAGGTAAACATAAAGTCACCATCCCTCCGCGTTAAAACGTACATTTTATTATTAAGGAACTTTCCTTCTGCTTCCCTCTAAAACCAGTGGAAGTATTAATTTATACAAATTGAGCTTTTTATGAAAATTAGTTTTTTTTCTGTCAAGATGGTTTACTGAGTCGACATTAAAGAGAAACAAAACATTTTTTATAGATTTTAGCAAATGGCTGCAATGAAACAAAAAGTGAAAACTGTAAAGAGGTCTGAATACTTTCTGTACCTACTAATACAATTTGTCTCCCATATTTAGCAGCCCTAATACTGCCACTACTTTTCTTCCTCAACGGGTACATTCCCAGTAAGTACCTGGAACAGTCCCAGTGAAGGAACCAGGAGGTTCTGTTCACTAAACGTTCCATGAAGGCAGAATTAACTTCTGCGATCCAAACCCAGGAACCAGAGCTGAATTTGCTAACCTGTCGACTTCGTCCCGCGTTATGACATCACCTTTCTTCAGCGCTTTGATGGCGTACATTTTCCCCGACTTCTTATACTCGGCCAGCAGAACCTTCATATCGGATCAGAGGACAGGTTCTGTTAGAAGCATTCACCTTCGTTCTGCAGCAGAACCGAGTGTCGGTCTGGTACCTTTCCGAAGTGGCCTCTTCCCAGGACGGAGATGCACTGGAAGTCCTCCATCTTCAGCTCCTCGCGCCTGCAGAGGAGAACGCGCTCAGTAGCATCAGATTATCGGTTATTCATTCAATAAGAGAAACATTACAGAAAACAAGCATGGGGGGAAAGATTGTCCTGAAGAAGCTGGCTGCTCAGTGTTGTATCCAAGGACAGCAACAGAAAGTTAAGTGGAAGGAAAAAGATGCGGAAGCAGCAGGGATGAATCGTCTCGTATGGAAATTCATCACTCAGAGTTTCACATTTCAAGTATTTAATTCCTCCGTTTCTGGATGAAAACTTTAACCTTCCACCAAACTTTCCTAAAGTAAGTTCTGATAAAACCCACTGACAGCCAGCGATGCCCATGTAGCCATACAGGAACATTTCTGTTGGATGAAACTCACTGTGCAGAAGGACGAGCCGATGGTTGTCTTCTGAGCTTCAGGCTGCTCTTCCAGTCTGGAGACTTTTCCTGGCAAAAAAACCCAAAACCAGAAACAAAGACGGATCAAGTTAATAAAGGTGCGTCTCGTCCTCTGACAATGATCACGTTTATGTTGGAGCTCCGCCTCTCAGACCTGCGAGTCGTCCTTCATCTCTTTCCTCGAGGAACGTGGAGATCTTCCGACTGGTTCTTCAGAGAAATTCAGCCTGGAAGCGACTCGTTCTCTGGAGGAGGAAACAGTTTCTGTTACTGAAGGTGGAGAAGCTTCTAGATCGTTTTCCTAGAAATAGACGGAGGAAATGTCCAGGTGGGACAGAGAGGACCGTCTTTAGATCCTCCTTCCCGACGTTCCCAGAGAGTCTCACCGTAACGGAGAAGAGCCGGCAGACGTGGAGCCCTGGTTGGGAGCCGGTAGCGGCGGACTCATGGGATCCAGGGAGTTACAGGGAGGCAGGAAGCTCATCACCAGACGGCCCCACGTGGCGAAGTTCATGTTCATCTGAGCCGCGCGAAGGAAGTTCTTCCCTGAGGGAAAAATCAGACAGAAGACGTTTCAGATCCGTCTTTCAGGAGGAGTTCTGGGATGGGGTTCCACCCGACCCGGAACCGTTCTCCCGTCCGTGCTTTGGATCGTCAGAGACCAACACTGAGAACTTCCGACAGATCTGGTATCTGATGCAGGAAAGAAAGGGTGTGAAATAGTAACCCATTTCTGGAAGGTTCTAACAGGGTTCCTAACAGGGTTCTAACGGGGTTTCTAACAGGGTTTCTAATAGGGTTTCTAACAGGGTTTCTAACAGGGTTCTAACAGGGTTTCTAACAGAGGTTCTAACAGGGTTTCTAACAGGGTTCTAACAGGGGTTCTAACAGGGTTTCTAACAGGGTTTCTAACAGGGTTCTAACAGGGTTCTAACAGGGTTTCTAACAGGGTTTCTAACAGGGTTCTAACAGGGTTCTAACAGGGTTTCTAACAGGGTTCTAACAGGGTTCTAACAGGGTTTCTAACAGGGTTCTAACGGGGTTTCTAACAGGGTTTCTAACAGGGTTCTAACAGGGTTCTAACAGGGTTTCTAACAGGGGTTCTAACAGGGTTCTAACAGGGTTTTATCATGGTTCTAACAGGGTTCTAACAGGGTTTCTAACGTGTTCTAACAGGGTTCTAACAGGGTTTCTAACGGGTTCTACGGGTTTCTAACGGGGGTTCTAACAGGGTTTCTAACAGGGTTCTAACAGGGTTTCTAATAGGGTTCTAACAGGGTTCTAACAGGGTTTCTAACAGGGTTCTAACAGGGTTTCTAACAGGGGTTCTAACAGGGTTTCTAACAGGGTTCTAACAGGGTTCTAACAGGGTTTCTAATAGGTTCTAACGGGGTTCTAAGGGTTTAAGGTTCTAGGGTTCTAACAGGGTTCTAACAGGTCTAACGGTTTCTAAAGGTTCTAACAGGGTCTAACAGGGTTCTAACGGGTTCTAACTTCTAACGGTTCTAACGGGGTTTCTAACGGTTTCTAACAGGGTTTCTAAGGGGTTTAACAGGTTCTAAAGGGTTTATCAGGGTTCTAACAGGGTTTATAACGGGTTCTAACAGGTTTCTAACGGCAGGTTCTAACAGGGTTTCTAACAGGGTTCTAACAGGGTTCTAACAGGGTTCTAACGGGGTTTCTAACAGGGTTTCTAACAGGGTTCTAACAGGGTTCTAACAGGGTTCTAACAGGGTTTCTAACAGGGTTCTAACAGGGGTTCTAACAGGGTTTCTAACAGGGTTTCTAACAGGGTTCTAACAGGGTTTCTAACAGGGTTTCTAACAGGGTTCTAACAGGGTTCTAACAGGGTTTCTAACAGGGTTTCTAACAGGGTTCTAACAGGGTTCTAACAGGGTTCTAACAGGGTTTCTAACGGGGTTCTAACAGGGTTCTAACAGGGTTTCTAACAGGGTTTCTATCATGGTTCTAACAGGGTTCTAACAGGGTTCTAACAGGGTTTCTAACAGGGTTTCTAACAGGGTTCTAACAGGGTTCTAACAGGGTTCTAACAGGGTTTCTAACAGGGTTCTAACAGGGTTTCTAACAGGGGTTCTAACAGGGTTCTAACAGGGGTTCTAACGGGGTTCTAACGGGGGTTCTAACGGGTTTCTAACGGGGTTCTAACGGGGTTTCTAATGGGGTTTCTAACGGGGTTTCTAATGGGGTTCTAACAGGGGTTCTAATAGGGTTTCTAACAGGGTTTCTATCATGGTTCTAACAGGGTTCTAACAGGGTTCTAACGGGGTTTCTAACAGGGTTCTACCTAGGGTTTCTAACAGGGGTTCTAACAGGGTTTCTAACAGGGGTTCTAACAGGGTTCTAACAGGGTTCTAACAGGGTTTCTAACAGGGTTCTAACAGGGGTTCTAACAGGGTTCTAACAGGGTTTCTAACAGGGTTTCTAACAGGGTTCTAACAGGGTTCTAACAGGGTTTCTAACAGGGGTTCTAACAGGGTTCTAACAGGGGTTCTAACGGGGTTCTAACGGGTTTCTAACGGGGTTCTAACGGGGTTCTAACAGGGTTTCTAACAGGGTTCTAACAGGGTTCTAACAGGGGTTCTAACAGGGTTTCTAACAGGGTTTCTAACAGGGTTTCTAACAGGGTTCTAACAGGGTTTCTAACAGGGTTTCTAACAGGGTTCTAACAGGGTTCTAACAGGGTTTCTAACAGGGTTTCTAACAGGGTTCTAACAGGGTTTCTAACAGGGTTTCTAACAGGGTTCTAACAGGGTTTCTAACAGGGTTTCTAACAGGGTTCTAACAGGGTTTCTAACAGGGTTTCTAACAGGGTTTCTAACAGGGTTTCTAACAGGGTTCTAACAGGGTTCTAACAGGGTTTCTAACAGGGTTCTAACAGGGTTTCTAACAGGGTTCTAACAGGGTTTCTAACAGGGGTTCTAACAGGGTTCTAACAGGGGTTCTAACGGGGTTCTAACGGGGGTTCTAACGGGTTTCTAACGGGGTTCTAACGGGGTTTCTAACGGGGTTTCTAATGGGGTTCTAACAGGGGTTCTAATAGGGTTTCTAACAGGGTTTCTATCATGGTTCTAACAGGGTTCTAACAGGGTTCTAACGGGGTTCTAAAAAGGTTTACGGTCTCGGCTAACAGGTTTCTAACAGGGTTTCTAACAGGGTTCTAACAGGGTTTCTAACAGGTTTCTAACAGGGTTTCTAACAGGGTTCTAACAGGGTTCTAACAGGGTTTCTAACGGGGTTTCTAACGGGGTTTCTAATAGGGTTCTAACAGGGTTCTAACAGGGTTCTAACAGGGTTTCTAACAGGGTTCTAACAGGGTTTCTAACAGGGGTTCTAACAGGGGTTCTAACAGGGGTTCTAACAGGGGTTCTAACAGGGTTTCTAACAGGGTTCTAACAGGGGTTCTAACAGGGTTCTAACAGGGTTTCTAACAGGGTTCTAACAGGGTTTCTAACAGGGTTTTATCAGGGTTCTAACAGGGTTCTAACAGGGTTTCTAACAGGGTTCTAACAGGGTTCTAACAGGGTTTCTAACAGGGTTCTAACAGGGTTTCTAATAGGGTTTTATCAGGGTTCTAACAGGGTTTCTAACAGGGTTCTAACAGGGGTTCTAACAGGGTTTCTAACAGGGTTCTAACAGGGTTCTAACAGGGTTTCTAACAGGGTTCTAACAGGGTTTCTAACAGGGTTTCTAACGGGGTTTCTAACGGGGTTTCTAACAGGGTTCTAACAGGGTTCTAACAGGGTTTCTAACAGGGTTCTAACAGGGTTTCTAACGGGGGTTCTAACAGGGTTCTAACGGGGTTTCTAACAGGGTTTCTAACAGGGGTTCTAACAGGGTTTCTAACAGGGGTTCTAACAGGGTTTCTAACAGGGTTCTAACAGGGTTTCTAACAGGGTTTCTAACGGGTTCTAACAGGGTTCTAACAGGGTTTCTAACAGGGTTTCTAACAGGGTTCTAACAGGGTTTCTAACAGGGTTCTAACAAGGTTTCTAATAGGGTTTTATCAGGGTTCTAACAGGGTTTCTAACAGGGTTTCTAACAGGGGTTTTAACAGGGTTTCTAACAGGGTTCTAACAGGGTTCTAACAGGGTTTCTAACGGGGTTTCTAACAGGGTTTCTAACAGGGTTTCTAACAGGGTTTCTAACAGGGTTTCTAACAGGGTTCTAACAGGGTTTCTAACAGGGTTCTAACAGGGGTTCTAACAGGGTTCTAACAGGGTTTCTAACAGGGTTTCTAACAGGGTTCTAACAGGGTTTCTAACAGGGTTCTAACAGGGTTTCTAACAGGGTTTCTAACAGGGTTTCTAACAGGGGTTCTAACAGGGTTCTAACAGGGTTCTAACAGGGGTTCTAACAGGGGTTCTAACAGGGTTTCTAACAGGGTTCTAACAGGGTTTCTAACAGGGTTTTATCAGGGTTCTAACAGGGTTTCTAACAGGGTTTCTAACAGGGTTCTAACAGGGTTTCTAACAGGGTTTTATCAGGGTTCTAACAGGGTTTCTAACAGGGTTTCTAACAGGGGTTCTAACAGGGTTTCTAATAGGGTTCTAACAGGGTTCTAACAGGGTTTCTAACAGGGTTCTGACAGGGTTTCTAACGGGGTTTC